>WEKX01020751.1:0-19958 GCA_013390025.1 Pitta sordida | reverse complement strand
TTTTTCCTATGCAAGGCATAGACTAATTTATTTTAAGACAAATTTTAAAATCTCNGGAGAAGAGAAAGCTCAGGGAAGGTTTAATGACAGTCTTCTCTAACCTCAAAAGCAGCTTCAGAGAAGGTGGAGCTGCTCTTTTCACAAGGAGGAACAGGAAGAGGACAAGAAGCAAGAGACAGGAGCTGCTTTGTGGGAAATACCGTCAGACCACAAGGAAAACCTTCCTCATTATAAAAACAGAAGCTCAGGACAGGTCGCCTGGACAAGTGGTAGAATCTCCCTCACTGGAAGTGATTCAGGACTTACTTGGCTTGACAGGACCCTGGATTACCTGATCTGAGGCCGGGCTCTCCAGAGAAGGTTGGATTGGACCATCTCCAGAGGCCCCTTGCAAACTCCACTGGTCTGTGGTTCCAAACACTGAAATACATCAGCAAAGTCTAAAGTAATCAAAGTAAAAATGCACTTTGGCTCACAGAAGTTTCCTTGCATTAGATAATTGCTCCTTGATGCTGCAAAAAGCAAGGAGCTTCTGTTTTCCTTAGTACAGGCACCGGGAACTGAAGGAAATCTTGAAATGGGTGTATGACATAAGAGACTTCAGAACTCACTGCTCTGGGTCTTCTACATCTACCCCTGCACTATCCTATTTATCAGGGAGGCAAAACACTTTTTCACTGTACCAGCCAGAGGGTGAACATTTGCTTTTATAGTTTTGGTGCATATTTTTCCAAGTTATGTTTTCATTTTGAATGTAATATTAAATTGAATCTTTATATAACCTTCCTATTAGCTATTCTTAGCTCATACAAACTAAAACTCATTTCCAGAGCAGCCCACCTGGCAAAAAAATTGTTGTTTGAGAGAGGAAACAAACACCTGCAGTTCTGATTGAAATCCCCATGTCAGGTGGACTTGCCCTCAGGCTCCTGACACTAGAATTCAGTCTCTGTGCACATAAAAGCAGTATGCAAATGGGATGTCAATCTAAAATAAATCTAGATACACATAGTTAGACACCAATCAATTAATCTCTACTTCAAATCCATCCTCTTTTAAATTTGGAATACAAAACTTTCATTTTTAGAAACATCATTATAGAATTATGCAAGTTCCTGTAACACAATGGTAGATCATGGTAAGGGAGACGTGGGGAGAAGCAGACACTGTCTGTGACTAATTATCTTCAGATATCAATTAAAGAACTTATTTTTCTTCTTTAAAATGAGCCACAAACCCTCTGGTTTAGCAGAGCAGAACACAGCAGGTCTTCCCTCAGAATTTAGGTCAGACTTGTGAAGCACTCAGGGCACTGACTGCTGTGCTGGAATGCCAGGCAGATAAATAAGATAACAGTGATTTTTTTCAACACGTTTTCTCTATAGCAAAAACTATCTCTGCAGAAAAAAAATATTCCCAAGAAGCTCCAAGCCTGCCCTAAAATAGCCATTATGTGCCAGCAGGTATTTTCTCCTTTGTTGCCCCCCACTGCCAGTTGTCAGGGAGAAAGGAGTGGCGTATCCTGGCAGGCCAGTGGGAACGGCTGAACAGAGGGAGCTCCTCAGGCAGGTACTGCTCACACAGCGCTGAGGACAGAGCTGTCCTCCTGACTCACCCAGCAATTCCCAGCTTCACAGAACAAAAGGAGTTTCTTTACTCAGTTGTTAAAAAGGAACTCACAAACAGCAGCACCAGCAGGAAAATAAGGCAGGGTGCAGCCTGGTCCCTTGGTACTACCCAAATTCAAAGAACGAGAGAATCCAAGGGCCATTAGAAGGAACGGTGGAATAAAGACCTGCAGTTAAGTGGAAGCAAACAGGGGCCTGCAGGAGCAGAACAACAGAAAGGGAAAGGGAGCTGGGAAAAGGGAAGGAACAAGGCAACCTGTACAACCCCCACCAGATCATGCTGGAAAAATGGAGAGGCTTATTCTACATCTACTCTCTTCCCAGTTAACTCCTGAAACACAAAGACCACAACCATTCTGTGAGGAAAATCAGGTTCTGAATAATGCAGGAGATGGTTCCTCCCAGCTTTTGCTCCGTGACCCCAGACAGTGCAGAGCTGGCAGCTCCGACACCAGGATAACCACTCCCATTCGGCACAGCGCAGGTGCTGGAGGCTTTGGGGTGCACTGCAGGCTGGTGGAACAAGTAGGAGACAGAGAGAAGGGAGATCTGCAAGCCCTGAGACACACAAAGAGTCTGTGTGTGCACATATATTAATGTCCAACACAATTCATGCACACACTCATACAACTGAATTGCTTTTTACACAGCTGACGCTCGAGCTGTAATAATACTTTTAAATATATTAAAATATATTGCCACACATTCCTTGCAAACAGCTCAAGTACAGAACATATTTATCCTGACAAAATAAGAACATAAATGTTGATGGAAACACTGCAATGGCGAATTTTTAATTTACTGCCTTGATTTTTATATGGTAATATCTTGTTTATATATAACACGGGCTGGGATGTGTATACAGAATTATGGGGGTTTAAGATCATTTAGGCATTTTTGGGGTCCAAGTTCTTACTAACTGTTCCACTGCCTGTTTCCCCCTCCACATTCTCTGTGTGGGAAGCAGTGATACAGCCCAAGGTTCAAGCATTTACTCATCACTCTGCACTGGCTTCCCACTTCCAACAAGCCAGGCAGGATTTGGGAATTCAGTGTCCTGCCTCAGACAGCTCCCATCTGCTGCTGAGAGGAAGCAAACACCCCCAGCTCTGAGCAGACCCCGACTGAAATCACTGCCTCGGGCTTGGCCCCAAACCCAGCCTGAGCTGAATCATTCATGAAGTGGGTGCTTAATGAAGGGCTTGGGAGCACAGACGTTGATAGGTGGTGTAAAGCTCCAGTAAGCTTACAGTGTCCTGGGAGTCCAGGGGGCATTTGGACAAGGATTTTATTTCTGTTTTCCAGAATGCCCCAGAGGCATAAGTACACCAAGTTAGAACTATTCCTGCCACTTTGTCCTTGGGAAATTCCTGCTGACCTGCTCCTTGTGCCAGCATTCGTTAGTCAAGCCCATGGAGTCATTCCACCATGTTTTAATGGGGTTTGTTCAGCTGCCCAGTGCTTTTTAAAAGTCTTGACAGATCAGGCCCAAAAGGCCTGACCATGGCAGAGTGTGGAATTTGTCATGGCACCAAGAGTTGCACAGAGGTCACAGAATCAGGCCAGATTTACAGAATAAATGGCTTTTGATCAAGTGATTAGAATTTCTCCACTAACAGCAAGAGGGGAAAAAAAACTCTTGAAATGCAACGCTTCGAGGAAAAGGATTCTGCTCTTTTATTAGGGCCAGCTCTGGTTTGCATTCCCAGGAATGAGCACAGAGAAACAAATTGGGCAGGTTTCCTAAAAGGGAACAGCAGTGCAGGACAGTCCTGCAGCACTGGAGCTCACACATCTCCTGAGTCATTTCCTCATCCAGCTTTATTTCATGGGTAACTCCTGGATGTTTTCCAACTCTGAGTTTCTCCCAGTTAGAAACCCCCAGAGATTTTATCCAAAGCCCATTTAACGACATTGAAAGGTAAGCAGAAGGCACTGTTGATGTCCTCATGGAGTGTGGGGCTCAAGCAACAAGTGCTCAGGGAATATCCACAGTCTGTATGAGCCGCACTAGCCCAAAGAGACCCTACTGTGTAACTGAGTTAAACCTCCATATCCACACATGTGTTTTCCATTGGACTCTAATTCTATTTGCACTCATGGTGATAACTGCAGCCTGCTGCAACATCTGAAAATAACATCCCAATGACGTCCCTGAGATTTCCAGAACTTTTCCTATGTAGCATGATATGACTGTTTTTTCCAGAAAGCCCTGGAGACACACTGGGAGAGAGATCTCGGGCTGTGCTGAGATGCTGCTGAGCAAAGCTGAGCTGGACAAGGTTGTGATGATGGGTGGGGTTTAGCCACAACACCTGTGGTGTTTTACCCCTCTGAAATTAAACCACCTTCTTTCCTAATGGGGAGGAAATAGGTTTTTCAGACACCTGAAGGGTTCCTGAATCAAGTAGTTGAAAAGAAAAATGTGCTAGAATTGGAGGCTGGAAAGCATGGGTCAGGAGAAAGGAAAGAACTGTATTTAGTGATTTCCCAGTGAATGGAAAAGTACCTACACAGTGCTGTTAATTCAGTACTCCTCAAAAGAAACCAGCAAACCCTCCGTGTTCATCTGCTACAAACAACCTGAGGGCCAGTCTGAACACTGTGAGTGGAAATATCATTTATACAAATATAAAGTCTGGGAGTTAAGAAATCACTGTCAAATGTTACACACTCCTTCGTTTCCTGTGTTCACCCTATTCCTGTCTTTGTAGAAATACCAGAATCCAAGTGCAGTCAGAGCAGACACACACCATGCAAGCCTGCTGGGAATCAATCCCTTTATTTTCCCCATTCCATCACATTCCAGGGCTGAAACAACTGAAAATAGCCAGAATGTAGCTGTGTCTTTCCTCCCAAAGCAGAGATGTGATGAGAATTCAGGCACAGACTAAGCCAAAAGCTCTAGAACTGCTGCTCACAGTGAACAGCAAATTCTGAGCACTAATTAATTGCCCACAGCATGGTGATGTCAGCCATGGAAGTCACCAAAGGGACACTGGGGGAAAATCTTGGACAGGGACAGACAAAAGATAGAGCTGACAAAAAAGAGGAATCAAGAGGGAGCTGCAAGATGAATACAATATAGATGTGATAAAAATAACCAAAAAGGCCGGAGAAGAACGGTCAAGGAGAAAAGGGAACAAGTTAAAACTCTCCTGGATCTCTCCCACTTTACTTTTTAGCTTAAGAGACTTCATCTCATCCTGTTGAAAATCCCCAGGTAAATTCACATCTATGACAAATTGTCTGACAACACTCACAGGATCTTTTTAAAAAATTCACACTGGGATAATAATTTTGTTTGGATAGATTTGCCTTTCCCTGGTGATCAGAAATAAGGATTTGAAGCCTAGGGAAAGTGCTCTTACTTCAAAAGCACAGTAAATGTGTGGTGTTACAGCTGCATCCTACTTGGGCACTCTGCTCCTGGCAATCCTGTCCCACAATATTTTAGGAATAAGCACTTGAAGGGAAAGAAGCAGAGAAGAGTAAGAGCTCAATTCAATAATATGTCAAACGAATGCACACCAAGGGACATCCCATGGCTCACTAGAGATGAGGGTTCTGTGCACACAGAAAGGACAGAAGTGGCAATATCCAGTGTGGACGAACACATCCCTTTTTAGACCCCTCAGAATACAGGGAGCTGTCAGTGCTACTAAGATGGCTTTTTTGTCCCCTTTGAACGCTGCCAGCTGACATTTCTCATCATCTCACAGGAAAGCAAAGCCAACACCAACAGCCCTGTGACTTTTCACAAAGATGGTGCTGTACACGGTACCAGACCACACCAAGGGGAATAAAAGAATTTTCCTGTTGAGAAGGGATTAGATTGGAGTTTACTTTTGTACTTTCTGAAAGACAACAGCTCCATAAGGAATAATGCACAGCACATGGGAATTGGAAGGACATGGAACCATATCTAACATTAGAAGGGGTCTGTACTCTGAACTTCCACTTAGAGTGGATCAGTGGCGGGGTGACAAATATCACTTCTAGGAACACTCTTGCCAGGCCTCTGAAATTCAGCTAATTGTGTAGAACACAAACACTTTTCCTAAAAATTCAAAGATTTTTTTAATACCTACATATTATAAATAAATTAATTTTTCCTTTTTCTAACTATTCAAACAAGAAAGGTTTCTATATAATAATTCATGAAACAACTTCAGCTTTTCAGACGTGCCCTTACTACTAAAGGAAATAACACAGTTGTTTGCTTGTGTTTGTCTGACACAACCTGAAGATTTTAAGTATCATGTGCCTCTTTTGTGTGGGACAGATTATACAAACACTCCGTTAAACTTCTCAGGCAATAGAATAATCTGCAGATCCTACTCCAGCTGCAAAGGACATGTAAAGACATATCCCCCAGCGACAGCCTCTACCTAACAGTAGGCAAGTATTGTTGTTTTTCAAAGCCAAGCCACAGAATCACTCAGGGTTAAAGCCAGCACCTTGGTTTCTCTGTACTCGGCTGCTCTGATGATGAAATTATGCAGCACCACAGTAAAGCCAACAAATGATTTCCCAATAATGTATCAATGTCCTGCACAGGAAAGCAGGAGGGGTAAGTGCTAAAACACCACAGAAACACTTTAAATTTGACGCTGAATCTTTGTCTGCTCCCTTTACCCTTCCTCCCTTCCTCCCCCAGACTTTGCCAGTTTAGCGGTTTGGTTTGGGTGGTTTTTTGGTTTAAAAGCCGAAATAAGCCAAAGCAGTTCTTACCGAGTGTCCTGAGCAGCGCCTGAGTGCAGAGCAATCCCTGAGCCTGTCCCTGCGCAGCTGAGGCACATTCACCACAAACGAGGCGCCAGGTGCAGCTGCGGGGCTTCCCTTCCCGGCCACAGAACCACACAATACCCTGAGCTGGAAGGGACCCACAACGTCCGACTCTTACACGGCACCGCTGCCTCCCTGGCGGGGATTTGTCATATCCCCCCCATGACAGGAGGGGACACTCACCCTTCTGCTCTCCCTGCTGTGTCCAGGCCCAGCAGTTCAACACTCCTGAGAGCAACCTCTGCTGAACAGGGGTCGGACAAGAGCCAATCCTCCCAGGGCAGAAACCCTTCTGGACCACAGGTAACCAAAGGACACAGTTTTAAAGGGAATCTGCAGTCGTGCAAATTGCTCACACTGAAGGACGGGCTGTATTTTGCTCCACTAAATTTTATTACCTGGGGTGTCCAGGCACATCTCCCTTCACTCAGCACACACAGTTATGGGTGAGTTGAGCTTTCGGGAATCACTAAAAGAGGAGGAAACGAAACCCTTTGTAAACCCCCAGAACTGTGTATTAAACAAGCCTCACCTGTGCCTCGTGAAAGGCCGAAATTTACTTTAGTCATTTTTAGAACTTGGCTCTATATGGAATTTACTATCAGAAAAAAGTTGATTTTATTTTTTTTAAAATGTGCTACTTAGTTTGATTATTTTTATATGTACAATAATAACCCTATGATGCTTAATAGTAAAAAAAACTTTGTGTTGTCACTCAAAAATGTTTCAATTTCTTTTTAATTTCCACTTTAATTTCTTTTTAATCTTAGGATTTTGCTGTGATATTAGTATTTCCTCTCAGTCATGTACTGCCATATTATACATGTAAGTACTTTTTATGCTTTTATGTCAAAAAAGGAATTAAACTAAGGATAAAAAGGGGAATGGCTTTATTACTTACTCATAACAGGGAGTTCACCCCAGCCTGGTGGGCCTGACTCCTCCTGCCTGAGGAGTTAGAAAGTCCATTATTATTCCATCAACCAAAATTTAAGAAAGCAAAAGAAAGAAGCAGCTTCAAATGTAAATGTTAATAACAATTACACAAACCGAAGTAAAATTTTCCTTTGCTTTCGCCTTCTGGAATCTCACCAAGGCTGTACAAGCTCTACAAATGTATTTTTCAGAGTATGGGGATGAGCAGTGCTTTAAGGAGAGAAGCTGTAATTCATCAGGACTGGAAAAGTAAATTGCTTCTTGGACTTCTACAGTATGAAATCCTATTCTTCGGATATTAATTTTAAAGATCAGGAGTTAATACCAACATTTTAATACACAGGCTCCCTTTAATCCTTGTGGTGACTGTCTGGAAGCACATTCCCAGGAGTGTACACACAACAAAAAGGGTGCAGCACACGGTTTGTATGTGAGAGCCCTTGGACTTCATTTAGGTGACAGTGCACTGGAGGAATTCCCACATTTGCCATAGGGGGAAAAACAAAACGGAGGACAAGTTTACCCTTCTTGAGTTCCATGTCAATGGTACCTACGTTTGCTAATTTATGCATCTTTAGTCTAATGATACTAATACAGCTGCAGCTCAGCCAAAAATGCAGCCATCAATATTTTCTGATTATACATATTTGTATTTTAAAAGGCAAAATATTAATAGAGATGACTGATGTGTGACACATAATCCACATTCTGCTCCCTCTTGTAAAAATATCAGACTAGCTGCGAAACACACAGAATTTTAATGCATGTTAATTTCTGCAATGCATTTTGCATACATTTACTTTTATTTTTGTATTATGCAGGCAGCTGGAATAAGTAAAAAAAGACCTGTAATCATCTCAGAATTAAAAAAAATAAAAAGAATTTTGAAAGCCAAAGCTTTATTCCATATTCAAATATTAAACTAGTATAATTATATACTTTGGCTTTTGTGATCTTATAATGAAGCCATAAATATATTTAGAAATGTTTGCACTTCTACTTTGGAAATGAGCTCCAACAGAGTAAATCTATACATTCTGGTATTTAATATACACTAAGAACAAATTTAAACACACCTTCAGGTGCAACAGGCCATGGCCATGAACAGAACATTCAAACACGAGCAAACAGGGAAGATGTGCCACTGTTTGCAAGCTGAAAGAATCAAGAGAAAATAAGACAACAAGGAACCTTCCCCCACGTCCCTCCGGGAATGTCCCCGACCCAGCCTTTAGGGGGGCACGATGCAGGGCAGGTTCCTGCAGCTGGGGGGGGTTTAACTGAGAACTCTGACATCACCTCCCTGAAGGCTGTTGAGAAGCACTTGGTTTGATTCACTGTCAGCTCTGCTTTCTTCTGGCAACAAGGTAAGAAGTACAAATACAATAAATTTGAGAAAGAGGGGAAAGTTATTAAATCTGAAGAAGCATACTTTAAATATATGTAAGCTGATATTCTAGTCAAGAAAAATTAAGATTAAATGTCTAACACCAAATTGTGTTCAAAATGTACGATACGCTGCCAGATTTTCCTATGAACCAAATTCCTCAGGGATTTTTACTGGTTTGTGAAACAGCTGATCAAAGACATGCTAAGGCTTTCCAAATAAGATGAGAAGTCCCCCATCCATGGGCAATCCCAGAACAAGACAGGAGACCACTCCACTTCGCTTTCAGTTCCACGGAAGATTTTCCCTTTGGGGTGCTGGATGCCAAAGGTCCCAGGGAACTCCTTCCACCTCACTGGCTGGGGAGCCAGGCGAAAAGTGACATCCAACATGTTAGAAAGAGTATGCTAACATTCCCACAGCAACAATCCCTGCACAACATAACTGGAACTGACATGTGAAATGCCATTGCTGTCTTCAGACAGAGGGCAGAGCTGGAAATGCCCAGGATCTCCTGGGCACAATGAATCTCTCCTGCTCGTGCCTTAAATTCATGGTGACACGCAGGGAGGCTTTTGTGCCTGCATTTCCAGACATTTGCTGGGGTAAATTGTTTAAAGCCACAGCCCAAGCCTCAGCCCCAGAACCAAGCCATGCTTGTGGCTATCTCTACATTTTGGGGACTGTCAACATTTCTTTTTTTTTTTTTATTTCTATCACATACCAGAGCCCAAAACTCCACTCTGTCACAATGTAAGAGGGTTTCTTTAACTAGTAACATTTCCTAGGAGCCTAAATTTTTGCCACAACTGAGACAAAGCTCAAATTTGCCAATATTGACCATCTCTATTTACTTCCAACTGCTTAGTAACCCCAGATTTAAGTCCAGTACATTTATAAATAGCATGAAGGGACAGCATCACTCCCTGCTGCTAACTCCAGGACAGAAGTTAAAGGGGTAATTCTGGGATGACAGTTAGTCAACAATTTACTTGAAAGCCAAATATATATAATTTTTATATTTATGCATTATATAATATTATATAATTATACAATGTTATGTATATATACACACATTATATACGTATTTATGTGTGTACCTGTGTTTAAAACAGCAGAACACAATCGTGTCAAAGCCTCAGGTGGGTCCCAGAAACTGCAGCTCAAGCTCTGACAGCTGCAGAAGGTTCTCAGCTTTGAGGGATTTGGCTGCTTAAGTGGTTATGCCTGATAGGGAGGGAGAAGGCAGAAAAAATGTGTGCAATACCCTCACCATGTGTAAAGGAATTCCTACCAAACTGAACGACAAGGTGAAAGAGCATTTAGCTCTGGGAACCGGGGAGTCCCATGGATTCGACGTGAAAGACAACAGATACTACGAGGAAAATGTGAGATGCAACACTGTGTACAGAGCACACTCACAATAACTCCATCAAATCACTAATACAGCAAGAAACTGAGCCTTCTAAAAGCTCTTACCCAGCAGCACTGTATTGGTCCTTCACCTAATCTGTCCTCTGTTGAAGCACAAAATACTCTGGTTGTTCCTAATGTAAATTACCTTATGGCCCAACACCAGGTCTAACAGTAAATAGAAACACAATTGTAAAATTAGATTGATTAGACACAAATGCCAAACATTCCATGCTCAGATAAATGGATGCTTCTTTTTCATCTCTCATACAAAATGTCATCTCCCATCAGGCAGCTCTCAGAAAACAGGACCCTCTGTTCACATTTACAATATTCCTAAGATAGGCATTTACAAAAATAAAGAGCTGCCACCCATCTCCCATGCAGAGCTCACATCTCCTCACTTGCCCAGCCAGGCTCACGTATTCCCCAGGCTCTGGGAAGTTAAAGATCCCACCATAGCATACAAATGAGCCCTGGAAATGCAAGTATTTTCTAGAAATTTTAGACATGGAAGACGAATTTACTTCCACACTTTTCAAATGATCCATCTGTGTAACAGAGCAATTCATATGTTCACACATAAGGCAGTGCCCACCGAGCTGCAAAGCAGATCATGGCTGTGGAAACACCACAGAAAGAGAAGAGAAACAGCAAAAAGTGAAGGCAAAGTTAGGGAATTCAGCAAGTTCTTCTAGTACGTGTCTTTTACTCACTATGTACTTATTAATTATCCAAATAGCTCCTCATGTTACCTGTGCCTTAATGGACACGCAGCCAGTCATAGACTCAAACAGGAAGGAGCAGGTGTGAGGTTATGACACTACCAACATCCCTGACATGCTGTATTTGAGGGGATCAGGGTGATCCAAAAGTGCCTTTTAAACTTCTGTTTTGTAAGACTAATACCAGGAGTTACATAAACAAACATGGAATTATGACTTTTAATGTTTTTATGTAAGCACTGCAATCCAATTTCTTGGCTGTTACCATTTCTCCTTCTCTCTTGATTTCTTAGTCAACCCTTCAGAGCAGAGATTCCGAACCTGGAGCTGTCTCTGAGAAACCCCTGAGAGCTTTGCTCCTCAGAGACCTTTTGCTGTGTTTCAGATTCAGTGCTGCAGTGGAGGCTGAAGAGTTTTGTGCCATTATGTAACTGCCTGGCAGCATGTAGCCTCAGGCACTTATAATCTGGTTTACTGCTTGTCATTTGCTAATACTTGGGGTTTTTCTCTAGCTTATGGTATCATGGATGTTACAGGGGGTTTGCCTTCCACGTCCCTTTAGGAGAGACAGCAGCTCCACCCACAGCTGCCAGGTTCAGGGGAGGATAAATCTACCTTCCCTGCGTCCTCCTGCCTCATCACAAAGTGGCTCCTCTGGCTCTGGAAGATAAAGCTGAGCAGAATCTTGGTGCACAAAGCCAGTGTAAGATGAGGGCAGTGCTGTTTCAATAAAATCAGCTAATCAAGTGCATTCAGCTTGGGTGGGCAGAGCTCCAGATTTAACCACACCGTGGCAGACAGCCAGGAGTGGGAATAGCAACACACTCCATCCTGTGCAGGGACACAGAAACAGGTCTGTGCATCGCTGCCTTGAGATGGTGGTTTGTCTCAGAGCTTTAAAAAATACAGGCTGCTAAAGAAGATTTCATGTCCTTGTTCACAGCTCAGGAACCTACTTGCTCTTCTGCTCTCTTGCAGTTTTCCTGTGCAAAATCTCCTGTCCCCATGGAGGAGAACAGCATCCGTGCTAGAAACCTGTGGCTAAAGATGTATCACTCCTAATTCTGCACTGTAAACCTAAACTACAGTGGACAAGCTCTGCAAGAATTTAATCCCATCTACTGTCAATTCAAGCCATATATTTTCTTATTTCTAATGTTCCTGGTAATGCATTAACTTATTCTGCAGTAAAAATTGGTAACATTCACACTGGCATAAGGAATGTGGTGCAAGAGTTGCAACCTGTATGATTTGCCACATGTGCTTTTGAAGAATATTCCAGCATTCCCCTCTACAGCTCCTGAGCAGACAACAAAACAATAAAAGCCTTAAAAATACCACTACAAATGTTTAGCAAATCTTCTATTTTCTTGCTACATGAAGAAACAAACAAAACATGCAAAGCCTGCAAAACTCTTAAGTTCTTGGCTAAGTTCTATCTCAAAATGTTTTCTTAAGACTGAAATTATTTATAAAATTGCTGTTTTCATAAAACTATTAGTGGAATCAGGGAAGATTTGGGTTTATGAAAAGCAATTTTTAAGGATATAAGGATCATTTAAAAGGATATACATAGAATCATTTAAAAGGATAAGGGGGTTTTTAATAATCTGAACTGTCCTCACCAGAAAGGAGAGATGAGGGAAGAGACGAGTCTGAAAGAGATGTGCAGACTTCTCTAAAATGGTGTTCTCCTTCCACTTAATAGAGGAGAAAGAAAAGGAACAAACTCTCTTCCATTTATTCTTTGCCAAAATTTTCTGCTGTAATATGAAGTGTCAATTTTTCATTTGAAATGAATTTGAAATATTTTGAGATCCGAGATACAATTTACTCCCCAAATTTTGTATTCCAAAGAGTCTTGCACCCAAAAGAAGCTCCCCCCAAATGTTAATTACAGTCCTGACCTGTGGTATAGACACCAACTGACTAAATGATGCAGCGTGGGGAATAAAGGAAGAGGAAAGTGCCATCACAACAGAAAACAAAAGGACTGTGGCATTTCTTTAACACCATCATTTAATAACACTAAACACTCCAAGATCTCATCAAATCTGAAGGAGTAGATTTTATTCCCTGAGCCCATGTCCAATAATCTTACTCTTGTAAAAACATCCAAGCCCTAATTTAACCTTTCCAGCGGGATAAATGTCCCATGAGTGTTAACCTTGCTGAATGATCCATGTCAGGTTCCTGCAGGTGGCTGTGCTCCAGCAGGTGCATCCAGCTGCTCCTGGAACAGCAATACCTGAACAGGTTCTGGGAAAACCTGCTGTGAAATCACAGCCTTGCAGAGATGGATGTGTGTGCCCAAGGAAGGGAACAGAGTCCTCAGTTGTGCATCTTTTGTAAATGTTGAATGAATTTATACTCATTTACCCAGTTACTGACACCTGCCAGTCCTGTGGTCTTTTGTTAATGACACATGCAGCAAAGAGCAGAAAACACTGTTCCTGTCTGGGATTTTAGTGGGATACTTCATCCAAGTATCTCTTATAAAATGCTCTTCTGTGCAACCCCACAGCCCAGGTGGAATTCTTTCAAACCTGGTTCCAGGATGAGAACATAAAAGGGCCACTGCAGCAGAACCCTGGGGTGTGTGACAGCAGTTGCTGTGGGTTGGAGCCTCCATGGCACCAACCTGTGTCTCCAGCCAGCCCAGCAGGGCAGGAGCAGAACCAGAGGGACAATTTGTGCAAGGCCACCTCCCGACTCCACCCAAACTGCAAAGGAACTCCCTGGGAAAAGGCACTTCCATTATTCCCCTCCCAGGGAGGGGGGATGGCATTGTGAGGAATGCAGCAGCTTGTCAAAGTGACATGGTTTGATCTAATGCCCAGATAGAGCCACACAAACCTCTTCACTCTGACAAGTAACAACAGCACTTTCAACTAAAGAGAGTTTTCATGAAGACTTAATATCTGTCATTTTAGACACTTGTGGCCACCTCATGACGCCAGATACTAAAAAAAACCCCAACCTGTGGAAGTAGGAGGCCAGATCACAGGTAATAATCACTGTAAATGTACAAGGCCTTGGATCAGGAACTCAATGGTATGTTACAAACTTGTTTTACAGCCAATAATACACAGACTAGTTTCACTGAGCACCATTTCAATAGGTTTCAAACAATAATACATTATTTCTAAACAGATGAGAATCCCTCAGAATCCTGAGGGATCAGGAACCTGCGGCAGACCTAGCGCTAAAATCTCATGTGCAGCACCAGTGTGAGCAGGGGCAGAGCTGGTGCCATCAGTGTCACCCACAGAACCATCTCTCCCATCTGCCCCCAGGGAAGGCCCAAAGCTCAGCTTTTGCCTCTGGAGAACTAAGCCCAGCAGGGAATAGGAAGTGTGGTCTGCCTAGTCAGGGGGAAAGGAAAAGGGCTCTGCCCTTAACTGAGTAGAGCTGTAAAACACTGAGGGTTACTGTCTCCTTCTACTACAGTTAATTTCCAGAATAAACAACACCTCCCTAAAAAAAGAAAATTCCTCCTCATAAGTACTGCTCATCCTGCCCAAAGCTGTTATAAATACTGGTATTTTGCAATCAATATTTGCAAGTAATAAGTTACTACTAAAGACGGTGTAAGAGTGAATGACACTTGCAAATTTTGTCTCTGCATTTGGAAGACAATTTCTGTAGACAAGAAAGCAGATGTTTGGCATGAATGGATGCCCAGTTTTGATGTGGAGCCATCAATATTAGTATGACTACATATACACTGCAGTACTACTCAGCAGATTTCATGCCAGGATTATGTCTGGAATGTTCCAGTCTGCTAAAATAACGAAGGCGCTCAAAATGCCCAATAAAAATCCAGTAAAACCCTTGTTAACAGGGAGAGTTAGGCAACTAAAATAACAAGGTTGCTGAATCCCTGAGTGCCCTCTATTTCATATTCTGTTTTTATTACCATCATTTCAGTGCATTTCAATCCATCTGTCACACAAAGAACAGACTTCCATGCCAGCATTAAAAGATGTTCCAATTAATAAGATGCAGAGCACCAAAGTTCCTTGTGCTCTTGGAATGTTTAAAGAAATCTGACATAAACAGATATAAGACCTTAAGATCAGGCCTCCCTAAAGCTCTGGAGGTCTCACTCCCAGTCCATTATAAGCACCACTTCTGAAAGAGAGAAATTCAATGTGTCTGTAGGGCAGCACATCCAGACAACTGAATGCTCCGGGGGCAGAAATGCATGTGATGAAAAACAAGCTGCTATTCCAGGGAAGACTCTTGAAGTGAGGGGAAACAAGGAGGCATTTTTACTGTTTTCCAAGGTTTCTAGAAAGCTGAGCAGTTGGCAAGGGAGCAGAATGCTCTTTTACAGACCTCAACGCCCCTCCTACTTGACTGCTGATCCCCACTGGTTAACAGGTTATCACGGGCAAAAGCAGAATTTGAATACTAGTTGCTGAAATACACGTTATATTTTCCATGAAGAGTTAAAAGAAAGATGTGATTCTTCCTGCAAAAAACCTATCAAGACTTAGAAGAAAAAAAAAATCTGGAAATTGCCTAGATAAATCTGACCTTCATTTAGTCAGGAAGAAAGATAGGAATAATTATTTGTGGAGGTTGGTCCCTTCTATCCCACAAGATCAGAATTTGTATACACTATACCTTTGCAGGAAGTTTTATACCTTTTATACTTCTAACTGATTTACGCATTTTTAAAACCACATTCAATAAGGAACCATAACTCCATGTATGTGTTCCAACATGTCTGATGCATTAATATGGATATTTAAGAAACAAATTTATAGCAGCTCATGCCTTGGTAAAGACTTCAAATCTAAATGCAGCACAGAACTCAAGCAGAGGAAAATGGAGCCACCAGAACTTTATGGAACAAAAAGATTTTCCCCAGATTTTTTGAGGTTGAAAGTCAAGGAACCAATAAAATGATTAGATGAGTTTTCATGGGGAATTAATTTCTTTCATATGAATTAACAACTTACTGTCTCAAGAGTTCTCAAAACACATCCAACAACAACAGCAACTTGACCAGCAACCTACAGCAAGCAACTGCTGTCACTTGCCATCCATGGTGGCAACTAAACATAAGTCCTTTAGAAAAGCACCACCCTATAAGCAGAAATATTATAACAAATGATTGCAAATAAAAGTATCAAAGTACAATTCAGACCTTCAGTCTCTGAGGCTTTGATTTGCATACATCTGCCATCAATTTATTTATTCAAAAATTACATTTACTGCAGTCAACAGCACAAGACATTGCTTCAAGCATCCTATTCCTCTCCTCCCAAAGGCAGAAAGACAAGAAAGTGTCCAGTCATATTCCACTACACAGCCTGTCTCCTGAAACAACCCTCCCAGAGAGCAAAGCAGGCCTGCAGTGTGTGTGTGAGCACAGGAAATCTCATCCCACTGGCACAGCCGTGGCTTTAATCCCAATCTGTCAGCATGGTCACACACTTCCAGCAATATTGCCATAAATCTCACACTGCTGGACATTGTAAACAACCTGCTCTGGAATCCGTGGATCACAGGAGGGCTTGGCAGCTGCTGTGCCCAGTTTGTGGCACGGTGCCTCACAAGGGACTCGCAGGCAACGGAGATGAAAACTGCTGGTGTAAATGGATCACACCACCATGGATCAGACACCACGGGGAACTGGGGGTATAAAACGTGCAGGGAAAATATCCAACAAGCTGTCAGAGGTGTCCTCTCAGTAAGTTCTGAGATATTCAGGAAAACTGTTCAGTACTGCAGAAATTCGTGGAACTCAGGAACAGGGAGACACAACTTCATTTCTGCACCAGCAGAAAAATTTCTCAGGATAAGGAATGAGTCTCTGTTTACAAATTAAGTCTGTAAAAATAAATACAATCAACTGTATTTCAAATCATAACAAGAAGCAACCGGCTATATGTATTTTTATTTTTGCTGTTTTCTGTGGCTTCCATGTGAAAAAATGTGAATCCTGTTGGTGAAAGAACTGCAAGATCCTCACCAACACACAAACTTACATCACAATAAGCTGTTTTTAAATCACTCAAAACAGAAAACAATGTGTTCATCTTGCAGCTTCTGAAACCAAATCCCACCCAGCAGAAATGAGAGAATTCAGTGAAAATCAGTTCCCTGTGTTATGGTACATCTACGGGACACATTCTCAGTTCAATGATCCAGTAGCTGTGATTTACATCCCAAGGAGGGAGGGAGAAGATTTGGGTTTATTTCATGCTCTTTGATCATAAAGCAAACTTCAGAAATGACAGGTCTCTTTAATCTGCAAACAAGATGGCCCAGGAGCCTTCAGAGAGCACAGCTAGTGCTGGATTCACTCCAACCACGTGTTGATCCTCTTCTAGAATGACAGGGCTTCCTAATCAATAGTGCTGCCTGCTCCACGGCCAAACAACATGCAACAACAACTGTGTGCAGGGACAGGAAGTAACAAGGGGAGCACAGAGTATTTAGTTAAGAAGGGGAGCTCTGGAGGTTGCCCACGTCCCTCTGAAAAGCAGGGCTCCTTCCCACATTAAGTCACATGGTTCACATCCCATCCCATCCCGATGTCAGGGGGAAGCGCTGGGAAGAAGAGCATCTGAGGTTGGCTTTGCCCAGAAAACAGGACACTCCAGAGCTTACTTGTTCCACTCAGAACATCGACCTCATCAGCCAAGTGCGGAACACACAGTTCCTTGTATAGACAGAGCTCGTCTTTAAATATGAATCACAAAAAATATGGCATTTCTCTATTAATCCAATACACTCTGGCCTGCCTCAGCCCAAACTAAATTATGTCCAGCTGCATTATTTTGATACAAAACAAGAGGCAGAACTATTAATCTTGTGAAAACACATTAAACACAGAAATCAGACCTTTTCACCCAGGGCAAATATCCCCTTTCATGACTTCAATAAAACACTTCCAGGTAATACATGGTTGTATTACCTCTGAGAATCATGGGTTCATCAATTTTTTCCCCCCCACACAACAGCATCCACAAAAACCTCTCAACACAGAAGGAGATGACAGCAGTTCTCAGAAGGAGAAGATCTTCCCACTTCAAGGTATTCCAGTTGCAATGATTTGCAGGATTTTCCAAAATCTTCAAGTTTTCCTTTTTAAAACAGTGTTTCAAACCTCTTTAAAATGTGCAACCTGTTGGACTGCAAATGCACACACTGCTGTTTAGAAGCTGGTCTCAGGCAAGTAAATCCCAACAAACCCAGAGAAATTGGATAACTACGTTCATCCCATTCATATCAATTGGATGAGAGCCGTGAAGCCTAAAATGTGAGAATTTAAATTCCTGCATTTATGAGCCATATCTGTGATGGCCACACAAGGAATCCTCCACTTAGAAGTAAAGAATAATATTTCTGACATTTCTGCCTCAGCTGACTGAATATAAAAAATTAAAGAGAGAACCAAGGCACCACCATCCAACCCAAGCTCAGTGGATACCTGTGGATATGCAGCTGTCTCTTGACAAATTACACTTCTTGTATTTAATTAGAATTCAGACATAAGCTCAGAAATACACAACTCTCTACATGGATTACTCTTCCTATTCCATACAGTATCAAAATCTATGTCCACACAAGGAAATTTTTAATTTCAGGATACTAAATCCCTATTCTTCTCTGAACAGGCCAGTGTCTATTTAAACAGCCTGTGGGAGCTGGTAATACCGTTAAAATCAGAACAAACTTTCCTGCACTTGATGAAATGCTTTAACACATGCTGGAGAGGAGGAGGAGGAGGATGCTATCAGGACACACAGCAGTCAGAAGCTCTTCCCAGGAAAAGCAGATGGGCTTCCGCAAACAAGGATTACACGACAACTGTGTGATTTGGTTTTGGAGTGTCAAAACCCTGCCTCGAGCAGATGTTTCCATGGTACTCCCACATCGTGAGTCACCTGGGACTGGTTTCACATCCCCAGCGAACACTTCATTCATGCTGAACGGGGTGAGCAGGGAGGGCAGCAGATCGCTGTGCTCACACGATTGTCATCACCAGGCAACATCCTTCACGGGGGTATTCTGGGCTCACGTTGCTCCCACAAAGTAGTAGCTACAACAGTCATTTTCTCTGCTACTGATCTAAATTTCTGTATTTTTGACAGATTTTTAAAAGGCTATCTTGAACTCCGTAATCACATTTTTATTGTTCTATTTTGTGAGGTGCAGTAAAATTCAGCCTTTCTGTAGCACAAGAACAACAATTAAATCCACTTTTCAGGCAGAATTTGATAAAGACATAATAAACTGGACAGATGAGCAGCAGGACCTGTGGTTCTGTAGCCATCTTGCACCAGCACGCTTGGGGTTTTTCGCCTGGAGTGCCAACAGCTGAACTGATTTTCATTTAAATTTTCTGCATGATATTAAAACCAGATTAATTTGGGCTACGTGTCAGATTTATGGCACTCTCGTGCTGGGATTAGCTGAGGGCAAGGAGAGCTGCACCTGCCTTCTGTGCGGTGTCAGAGCTGATGGGCTGGGGGTCCCAGCTCTGGGAAGATCCATGTGCTGGAGCCACGATTTTGCAGCGCTGTTGCACTAAGATCCTCCCAGTGCTTTTGGTGCAGTGAAATAGAAAAACTTGCCTCGTCTCGCTTGTTATTATAACATTTTGAAGCTTTGCTACAAAATAACGATAATCAACAGTATCTAGAAATCCACCTTTCACACAGGCTGCTACTAACAAATCTGAGCTGCTTTAAAACGGCAGGTACAAGCCGAGCTGTAGGAAGCAAGGAGGGGGTATTCTGCCAGCCCTACATTCTCCTCCCTTCCCTTTAAACCCCACCCCACCCCACCACCAGAGAAGTCAGCCCCCTTACCTGATAATATCATCGTTGTGCCCGAGGAAGAATTTCTGGCTGTGCTCCCTGGTGTTGTAAACCACGCCGACTCCAGCCACGAAGTACACGACCTCTTTGCCAGCCGTGTAGTAGAGGTTGTTGCGGCACTGGTGCCCCCGGTATCCGTACACCCACTCCAGCCGGAGCTGGCAGCGCGGAGCCGTCCGATCCGCCATGATAACCCCCCCTGCCCGCCCGCTCGCAGCCGAGAGCCGACCCGCCTGCC
>WEKX01020750.1:142682-156626 GCA_013390025.1 Pitta sordida | reverse complement strand
GGAGACCTTATCGCTCTCTACAACTACCTGAAAGGAAGTTGTAGTCAGCTAGGTGTCAGTCTCTTTTCTCTGGCTACCAGTGATAGAACAAGAGGACACAGTCTTAAACTGCATCAGGGGAGATTTAGACTTGACATTAGGCGGAACTTTTTCACAGAGAGGGTGATCTCTCAGTGGAATGGGCTGCCCAAGGAGGTGGTGGAGTCACCGTCCCTAGAGGTCTTTAAGAAAAGGTTGGATGATATACTTTGTGGCATGACCTAGATATTAGGGTAGTGTGTTATAGGTAGGATGATGTGTTGGTAGTAGAATGGCAACAGGTTAGGTAACAGGTTTGACTAGATTAGATTAGGTAACAGGTGATAGGTTGGACTTGATGATCTCTATGGTCTTTTCCAACCTTACTGATTCTGTGATTCTGTGATTCTGTGATCTATACTGTGATACTGTGATACTGTGATACTGTAACTTTCCATACAACACAGTAAAGCAAAGAAGTGTTTTCATAAACAGTTTTCACAGTTGATTGGTATAAATATTCTTATTCTCTTAATTTCCTATTGTGATTGATAATGAACGCATGTATTTGTGTTTATAAAGACTTATTTTCTTCGGCCTGCCTTTGATTTGTAGGAGATTAAAACCCCGTCAGCGATTCTTGTCCTTCAGCTGGTGTGAGAGAGGTGACTTCCTTTGGCTAAAGCTAAGTGCGCTAAGAGTTGTCTGGATGTACCAAATGGATGAAGGTCCTCAGGGGCTCACTTCTTTCTCTGAGATGACGTAGAGTTCAGGTGGGAGGTTCTCACTTAGCTGATTTAGGTGTATTTAGGTGTGTAATGAGTCCTGTGGTTAACATCAGGGTGCCAATAGATTTTTATGTGCTTAACGAGTTTAGGGGGCCCTGGGCAGCCACTAGTTTAAGTAGTGCTCTTGGATTTAAACAATAAATTCCACCTAAATCTTGAAAACAAATGTAGGTACACTGAATACTATTCAGTGTTCCCACTACTTGCCTGGATGTCAGAAGATTAAAAGCAATATAAGGGATGATGATCCGGGGGTATCACTGAGCTAATCCTGTTGCCCATTGTTTAGGAACCAGTCTTACTAAAGACTCACTCTGGACCTGCTGGCCTAGTTCTGAGCAACCTGAGGCTTTAAAGGTCACAACAGGCAGCTGTGTGGGCTCCTGGAAGTGGACTGGATGATTCAGGTCCTCCTTGGCTGCCAAGCAGAGAAGACTGCATCTTGTCTGGCAGACACTGGTAGCCCCATTTGCACACCACATATCTCAAAGAATTTACTTTGTTCCTTTCTTCTTACCTTTCTTTACTTAAAATAGGAGTAATTAAGGCTGGAAATTTATTTCCCCAGACTATGCAGCAATCCGGAATAAATCTGTCCAGTAGTGATGTACATAAATAATTAGTAGTGCTCCAACAAAGTAGGTGCATTCACAGTTACTTGCAAAAGGTAGCTACAGAATTCAAATTTTGAGTTGCAAAGCAAGAAATTGAAGCTCATGTTTGTCTTTGTTTTATAGAAGACAGTTATGGTTTATTTTTAAATTATGCAAAATAGAACGCTAGACAGGATGGATTGAGGGAAAAAATAAACATTTATTTATCTACCTATATATATATATATGTATATGTGAATGTTTCCCACTCCCTCCCATCTGAAAGGATAGAGAGGGAGGGGAAAGGGGAAAGGACAAAAATGGGGGAAGACAAAAAAATAATAAAATGGTGGGAACAAAACAAACCAAAGGGGAAAGGAAAAATTGTTTTAAAACTTCCTTTTTCCCTCTGGGTGTGTGGAGGAGGTAAATGAGTGCTGAGCTCACTGCTGGAAGCCACTGCATGGCTGCTGTGTTTGCTGGCATGGAGTGGCCGAGGGAAGTCTGTCTTCCCTTCCTGTCACCCTGTCAGGAAGGGAAGAAGAAGAGAGTGAGCCTGCTATGTCCTGGGTTTAAAAAAAGCTTGCCACCCAGCTCTGCTTCCATTCTCTCCCTTTCAGCAATCAGCAAATTGTTGCAGCTAGAAACATGAAAGAGTTTGCAGCAACTTCTGGTCAGAAACAGAGGAAGTTGTCAGCAGCAGGGCCCGCCACCATGCATGGCCATGTGGTCTGGCTCCAGTGTCCCGGGTCCAGCTGCCCCGCTGCCAGGAGTGCCACCCATCCAGAGCCACTACTTGGCTAGCGCCTGTGGTGCCAGCCAGGCAGCGCTGGAGGAGGTCTTGCTGAGCTCCACCGCCATCTGCGTGTGAGGTCCCAGCCATGCTGCCAGGGCTGCCACCCTCATCTCCTCTGCCAGCGCCACACCAGCTCTGAGCTGGAGCTCCCCCAACCAGGGTCGCCTCTCCCCATCCCCAGCAAAGCCAAAGACACGAAAAGGATATTTCAACAGAAAAAACAAAACAGTTACTACCCAGAAACAGAGAGTTAAGCCAAAACCATGAAAATGTTACATTGCTGCAAGAAAAAAAATAAAATTGAAGCCATAGCTTCAATGTATGTGACTTTAAAAATCACAGGATCATGGAATAATTTAGGTTGAAAGGTAGCTTTGGAGCTTGTATGGTTTGACCTCCCACTCAGAATTGCTCCCTGTAGAGCAGGTAGCTCTGTGAAGTCCAGTCTTATTTGTATTCCCGTTCCAGTGTTTTACTATCCTTACGGTAAAAAAAATAATTCCATGTATCTAATGTCAGATTCTCATGATTCAAGTAGTGTCCATCACCTTTTTACATACCACTGTGCATCTCTTGCAAGAGCCTGTGTCCATCTTCTCTAAGATCTTCTATTAAGCAGCTGGAAATGGCAGTAAGAATTACTTCTAAATTGAAAAATATTGGACCTTTCTGCTGTCAGTGTATTTTTCCTTATAGTGATATTCAAGAGTATCTCTGAACAAAAGGTTTCTGAGGAACCATTTACCTCTGAAAGAAATCCTATTTAAGGAAATGTCCTTGTAAAAGGGGCTGACAGGCAATTCTGCTGGTTGTCACCTACTTTTCACTTCTCATCTGCAAACCTAAGGTCGAGAACTGTAGTTGTCATTTTGAGCTCATGAGAAAGTGATAGAAGCAGGAGAGGGCTTTGCCACCCACACGTGAGAAGCATTGCAGAGCTGCCTGGGTGAAATCCTTACCATGCTAAAGTTAAAAGGAGACTTCTGCTTGTACAGGTCTTGTGGAAGAGTAGGAAGAAGATGGCGGTTCTGCCTAACTGTGCCTTGTAGGTTCTCATCTATAATATTGGTGGGAGACCCATACCACGCATGGCTGGATACAGAGCCTTGGAGTCTGTTTCCAGCCATGGAAAAAGAGTGCAGATGAGGCAAAAAGTGAAGAAACCTCATACATCTCTACAAGTGAGAGCCTCCACTGAGCCCTGTACTGGGATTGCACACTACATTTCTCTTGGTAACCTTTCTCAACTCCCAACTAATCATTCCTCTCTCCACCCCTGCCCCAGATAGATTTCAGCATCCCTGAGTGCTTCTGTTATATTATACTCTTAAACAGAACTTTTCCCTACTTAAAAAAAAAAAAAATAGAAAAGAAGAAAATTTTATGTATATTGCCAAATATGAGCAATGAGATTAAAAAATGACATATGGATTCTGAGCAGGTAAAAGAAGTGTTTAAAACATATCATATCAATTTCTGAGCCATTTTACTTGTGCTGGAGTTAAACCAGGAATAACTCCCTGTCAACCAGGGAAATCACAACTAGGTAACTGTGCTAGATGTGGCCAGCATATAAAATCTTAGCTTATTATTGTTCATATCACTCTCAGAAACTCCTTTTTACCACGTTGCTCAATAGGAAGCTTTTATTATTAGAGTAAAAAGAGATTTCACTGCTTCTCACACATCTTTTATTCTTAGTCTTCCTCTGAAGAATTGTAGCAATAGTGTCCTATTTTCTGACAGGAAGATAAAAAAATGATCAGAAAGAGTCAGAGTTCAAGCAAACTTCATTGTTCCCTGAGTGCATCCTCCAGGAACAGAATCCTTTTCTGATACACTACTTTATCCAATCCACTTTTTAAATAAAACAAGCAATTGATCTACAGTGGTAGCCCGGAAACGAAATCACAGTCCAAAGAAACTCACTATGCAACTGCAACTTCCTCTTGTTGCTTCCCTGTTATCACCAATTTCTCTGCTTCGCAGGAGTGCAGCAGCATGGGTTTAATCAAATATGGTCCAGTGGGTATTGCTTTGAGATCAGCAGGTCCCCTACAAAACCTTTAGGAATGACAAATATTGAGGCGATAAAGATGGATGTGCATCTGAGATTACAAGTTAGTATAATTTACCAGTTGTTTCTGCTTGTTTATATTCCATTGCCCTTGCATTTATATAATGCATGGAGGTAGTTCTGCAACATGCAAAGAAAGCAGCAATAACTCAGCCAGTTTTCATGAGCCTTTTCTCTCTCAGTGAGATGAACTCCCACAGGCAGTGCATTAACATTATAATTTCTATAACAGTAGTGTCTTCTGGCCTCAGTAGAGATCATGGCTGCATCTGCTTGGAGCTACGAAAACATGTGCTAAACGTATATCTCTATTTCACAGTGTTTGTGCACTTATATAAGAAAACTAAAAATACAAGGAAATTTGATATTGCTGTCACCATCTTATGGGGAGGAGGTGGAGGAAAAAAAGCACATTGTTACCAAGTGTCCTAAAACCGAATTTGTATTTTGGAAACAAAACACAATCAGACTGATGGTCATACATTGGTAGGCAGTGACAAAGAGCAGGGCTCAAAAACAGATGGATGAGTCATTAATAGCTTAAAAAATAAGATTAATGACATGGCACTAAATGCACAACGTTTGAAGGGATGCAAAAGTATCCTCAACAGTTGTCATTATTCTTTGAAGATCACCATGGGATACAGACAGTCCAAAGTGCTGGAAATATGGTGTGCAGTGGTAACTTCTGAATCAAGTCTATTTGCTGTGAAAGTTCTATTATAAAACTTCTCTCCCTCTTACTGGAACAGACAATGGCTTTCTCTTCTTATCTCCCATTCCCTCCCCTGATGGAATGTGGCCAGGGGAGGGGTTTTCTCCTTTTCACCTGACAAACAATGGAGGATCCCATGTCTTATTTTTACTCCTGGCAAGGCATGTGACTACTGGCGGCACTTTCTGCTCTCTACTGGGCAAAATGGAGGATTGTTTTTCTTATCTTCCCTTCCTGGCAATGCATGTGACTAGGGGAGGGGCCTGAGGGCCAGGGCAGGCTGAGTGACAGCCAATGGCATGTGAAAACATGCCCACAAGGCATGTGACATGGGAGGGGCCCGAGGCCCTATAAATACAGCTGCTTGGCTCACAGAAGGGGGTGTGTGGATCTTCTGGATTGAGGAAGCCTTGTTTTTACCTCTAATCTCTACTGCTGCCATTTTGCCCAGGATCATGTGGACCTTTGACTCCTCCTCATCTCATCACAGCTTTTCCCCTGCTGACTGCTGGATCTCTCCTGCAGCACCCTTGGACATTTCAGGAAATGATCACTGCCTGTTACTCCACTGGTTNTGTAGACCTCTTCTTCCAGGCTGACGACACCAGAACGAGAGGGCACGGCCTCAAGCTACGCCAGGGGAGGTTCAATCTTAACGTTAGGAAGCAGTTTTTCACAGAGAGAGTAATTGCGTATTGGAATGGACTGCCCAGGGAGGTGGTGGAGTTGCCATCCCTGGAGGTGTTTAAGAGAAGACTGGACGAGGAGCTTAGTGACATGGTCTAGCTGGGGGGTGTAGGGCTGGATGATCCTGGGCCCCTTCCGGCTCGGAGTGGCCTGCTAGACTGTGAGGGATCTAGGTTGGTGTTATGCTCTGGGATGTGCTCTCGGTCTCTGTACGGGTGTTAGATGGTGAGTTGGACTAGATGATCCTTGTGGGTCCCTTCCAACTCATAATATTCTGTGTGTGATTCTGTGTGTGAAGTTCTTATTTCTCTCCATATATATTATTCAAGTATTTCTAAATTCAATTCGTACTTCATCTTAATTGACCCAGGACAGAAAGGTGTAAGTGCAGTATGAAAGTACAGCAATCACATTAAAAAAAATATCATGTTGTTTTATTTACTGCATTTTGAGCTTTCACATGTCTAAAAAAGTAGGTGTTAAAATGAGAGGTACAAATATGGAAAATGGAATGTGCAACAGAATTACAGATACATAATAAAATTTACAGAACCCCCCCATTTTTCAGTAATGGCCATTTGTTTGTCTTCTGGCTTGCCTTCCACTAATGAGGTAGCAATCAATAGAAATTAGCGCACCTAGAAGCTCACAGAACCACTACAGCACATAGAAGATTAATATTGGAAGATAGTTGTAAGGTTACAATTGACTACTTCATAAGCATCAACTGCTACTGAGAGATTTTAATATTACTGAGTGATAGTCCTGCAAGAGTCACATCAGTACCTGAGAAAACATACTATAAAGATGTTCAACAATATTGATAAATTAGCAGTGGGGCTGTTACTACTATCTCAGGAGACTGTGGGTTAAGAAATCGAAACCCAGTCCTTCTCCTATGGCTGTAAATGGTTTCTGGGATAGCAAGAAGCTAACCTCATTGCCTTGTCATCCCTGAGTGTGTCTGTGTTCAAAGTGTCATCATCACTACATGGTTTAAATTGGAAGGGTCTTTAAAGGGTCTATCTTCTTCTCAGAGAGACAGTGGCACTTCCTGGCCTATGCCAACAGGAGTAGAGCCCAGTTATGACAAAGTATGACCAATTGATTCCTAAAAATGGAAGACTCCATTTTCCTTATCCTTCTTTCCTTGTCCCATGTCCATCATTCTAGTGCTGCAGCCTCCAGCACACTGTGCATACTGTGTTTGCTTCTCCAGCATGTTTGTTTCTGCACCTGGATAAGCATGAACCCTTATATGTGATCTCCAACCTGATGTGAGATCTGATTGCAGAAATGTCTTTGGCCACCCAGTCATAGACTCCCAAGGACAGCCTGGGAGGAGCTGCAGGGAGGCTGTAAAAACCTTTGCATTGCTTGCCCTGCTCAACAATAGGAACAGCAATATCAAAGGCTGGAAACCACTGCACTTGCATATGCAATGTACTCTTGTCTTCTCTCAATGCAATGGAGCAAGTGAAAGCGAACATGAGTGCGTACAACTAGCTAAGCAGAGTAAGAGACATGCATTATCTGTCAATCTAAATGTGCACACCTCTCAAGATATTTTCCATAACGAATTTGGCAAACGGAGAAAAAAGTCTCAGCAGCTGTTAAGAGGCAGGGCTATATTACACCCTCCCATCATTTTTTAAAATATTTTCCTTCTTTGTGTATTTTTCTTTGGGGAAAAAGTATACATTTAAGAGAAAGCTGCAGGAAATTTCCAACTGACTCAGCTCTTGAGAATTTCCCCCAGGATCTCATTTCTTTTAATTCTGCTCTGTATCACAAAGTACATAGACTGTGTGTTTGCTCAGTGTTTGTGTCTCTTCAAGTTCACTATTATGCCTGTTAATCTATTCAATAATTCATCTCTGATTGTAATGTCTATTTGGTTGTTCAAATCAGATTTTTACTTTCTAAAGCCACTCCACACGTTTGCTGAGGTGATCCCTTCTAGTCATACTGGTCAGAAGAGTTTACCATTTACTAGATCAACGTGCATGTTTTTGCTTATATTTGTTGATATTTCAAGGGCAGAATTTTCTTATCTTTTTGGATGGTGCTGAGATGAAAACAAAATTGTAGCATCTGGTGAGAGTTAATTATATTTCAAATCTGTTGCAATTGAATTGGCTTGGCCCATGAATTCTAAGTAGAATATGCTCAGTGGTTGAAGACTGGGACTATCCTTTTGTGGAAGTTAGTTTTATAAGCTAATGGCTCCATGGAGGGGTAGTGCATAAGCTTTTTACAGCCAGAGACTCTCTGCTCTGCACTGGATAAAAACCTGCATAGTACTGAGGCCAAATGCAACTTAGGTTTAGACACATTCAAGGGCATAGCACTAGGACATACGATCTTGCACACAGAACAAGGGAAAGTAAGAAATCACCACCTCTCCTTACTCAACATCATCTTATGCAACCGTGAAATTTAAGCTCAGGCTTCCTTTTGAATAAGGCCTGAAATAATCTAGGTTTTACTTTTGTCTGTATCACATATCAATTTATCATCATCTCTCAAGCATGAATTTCCTGTTTCAAGAAGGGTAGAGTTACCATCCTCATGTGGGGAAACTGAGACGTGACAAGAAGCCAGACTATCTTCTTGTTTTCTGATGATAGCATCACGTGACCAGTGCTTTGTGACTTTTCATTGGGGCTGGATATTTTAAAGAGCAAGCAAGAGAGAAACATCAACAGAAAAACCTTAAATTGGCCAGCCAGGAGTGCTCCATGAGGGATAGCTGTCAGGGTTCTTTCCTTCTGCCTGCTGAGCTTAGGCATCACATATCAAACTGGAGCATTTGGAATTTTTAACTAGTAAGTAGAAGTAGTACCGTATTTAAAATAATGAGTTTTTTAACTAAAAAAAACCCCAACAAAACACAACAAAAAACCCACCAAACCCAAGTGATATCCTGAGTTTGCAGCCTGCAACTAGACTTCTAACCACTTTTAGCCTAAAGTTTCACTGGTGAACTTAAATGAACTTGAAATCTGCTGGCAGCTCAGGCACTAATGTGTCCCTGATGGGGAGCAGTAACTGACAAAAATCATAACCTGAATGCAGTCAGGACCATGTTTCCTTGGCTAAAAATGTGATTGACACTTTTTATTATCAGTTGAAAAACTCAACATCTTAAAAATGTGTCATAGGTAAACAGCAGTTTTTTACTACATTCCGAAGATAAAGAAGCTTTGGCAAAAAATGGAAGTTTACTATTACTCTTGCAAAAGAAGTGAGAAACAGTAAAAGTGTTCTGTTGTAAGAAATACACATGTAGACCAAGCTTCTCTTGATCTCTGATGAAAAATGACACCTTATATTTCAACAGATATTTATTTTGCTAGATTTTTGTGCCTGTCATCTTCAATTTCTTCTCTTTCAAAACATCTTGCTGACATTTTTTGAGAGTTTTTTCAAGCTTCTGATTTCCCATCAACATCTCTCACACTTTCATAGTCTACAGGGCTAGACTGACATTATTGCTATAATGTTATCTTTTACATTCTTTTGCCCGACTTTATGTCCGGAAAATGATGAAGTCAAAATTTATGGTACAGTCCCTTGATGACCTCAGATGACAAATTTGAAACAAGATTTTTAGGGGCTTTTCTCAATTATTTGTTTAATTTGTTCTGTCTATAATACAAGAGTAAGACAAAACAGGCAAGAAAACATCCCTGGATTCAAGATGGGAAGGCAAATTTGGTTGTGTTAGACCTGTTATATACAGTGAACCCCCATGTGTTCGCGGTCTGCTATATGTGAGCTTCAGCATTTGCTGGTGATTTTTCCACGACATGTGCAACTTCGGCGTGTGCGCAGAAGCTACCGCAACCTCAGTCTGATGGCGCCTAGCTCCGCCACTCACAGTGCTGGCACCGCCCCCCTGCCTCCCCAATTGCACAGCCAGCCCCGTCCCTGCTCCACCCCGCCCTGCTCGCAGGGGTCGCAGCACACCCCCGCCCCCGTCCCGCTAGCTCACTCGTCGCGGCTTGTGGTGCGCCCCCGTCCCGCTCGCTTGCTTACTGCGGCTCGCAGCGCCGGCACTTTCCCTCCCCCCGCCACGCCGGTCCCGTCCTCAGCGCTCGCCCGCCTCGGTGGAGCACAGCCAGACATCTGAAACAACCCCCTTCCCAAGACCCACCCTCTTCCCAACCTTATTAGGGGAGGGGGTGTGGTACAGGCATGGTGTACTCGACTACATAGTGGGTTCGCTATCTTCGCGGATTTCAGAACTCTCAGGAGTCTGACCAGACCCGACAGCTTGCAAGTAACGGGGGTCGGCTGTAAATCTAAACCATTTGCAGTGTAGTCTTTAAGTTATGGGATTTTAAGTCAGAGAGGGGGAATCCCAAGTGTAATCTTCACTAAGTGGGGAGAAACATCTCTTACATTTAAGAAGGATTATTTATTGCTAAATTCAGTGGCAATGATGGGTGAGGGTGTGTGTGTCAAGTTCCCCTCCCAGACAGAGGGCATTTGTATTAAGCACTCTTGAGATTAGTTGATGGGCCAGAGTCCTCCACAGAGTCACGACTGTTCTGTGGTGGCTACCTGGGGTTGTGCCATGGGACAGGGCAGAGACTGGTCCTGTGGCACTTGCTTTGACTAAGTACAAAAAATAAATCCCTTGATTTAACCATCTGTTTTTAATGCTTAGTGCTTGTGGTCATTGTCAATGATTGAAGTGATAGAGGTGAATATTTCAAATATAGGTTTCCACCTATTGCAAAGCTTCTTCACCCATTTTGGAAGAAACCTTTTAGCTTTAGACTGGATCTGAAACTAGTGCATGTTAAATAGGAGCTCCTCGATGAGGAGCTTAGTGACATGGTCTAGCTGGGGGGTGTAGGGCTGGATGATCCTGGGCCCCTTCCGGCTCGGAGTGGCCTGCTAGGCTGTGAGGGAACTAGGTTTGTGTTACCGCTCTGGGATGTGCTTTCGGTCTCTGTATGGGTGTTAGATGGTGAGTTGGACTAGATGATCCTTGTGGGTCCCTTCCAACTCATAATATTCTGTGATTCTGTGAAACAGCAGGATTAATAAGAGGCCAGAGTCTCAGCTGGGGAGAGACAGGGGCAAAACAATTAGATTTGGATGCTGTAAGTATCTCCAGGTGGATCAGACTGTGGTATCTGCAGCATGAAATTAGGCATGGTGCCTGGATGAGGCCTGTGGGAAGGTCTGTTGGATTCCTGAATGGAAAAATTGAGTGAGTTAAGATTCATAGCTCTGAAACCATTTTTGTGCTGCTTACTAGACAGCCAGGCAAGTCATGTGTGATGTCCTCTGAAAGTTTTGAAGGTACTGCTTGTTCCTAGCATATTGTTGATAAAGAATGTCAGTCCTCTCAGCACATCAAGGTTTTGGTTGTCTTTTCCTAGGGGTTATGCTTCAAACAAACCAATTTCTAGGCAATCTCATTCTCTACTGCCATCCCTTTCTCTTTTGACCATGCTGGTTCCTAACTAACTAATTTCCTCTTCTATTTTACAGATTTTGTTTTACTGTTTATCTCCTCTTAATCTGAATGCTATTTGCTGTCTCAATTCATTCTGCATGTTTTACATGAGCCATCACCATGGATGGTTGGTTTCTATCAGTCCCTCTGTTTCATTACCTTAAATCTGATTTTCCTGCAACTTGAAACATATTTAAACATTTTTTATCTTTTTATCTTTCTTCATTTCTAGTTCTTTAGCACTTACTGTTTTCTAGTATAAATATAAACTCTTTGAAAATAGGCAATCAAAATGACTGTCACTTAATACAAACACCCTTCAACAGGTATTTGATTTTGGAGTGCTTTGTATTTCTCAGATATACTTGCTTCCAGATCACTTGTCAAATATACATTACCATTTGAGTGGTCAAAGTCTGTAGTCCCTGCTCTATAGCACATTTGTCATTTTTCTCCTCTGTCACTGTTGGATGGGAATTGATTTTTGTAAGTGTATGATATTGTCTCTTACTAATGGCTCACAAATCTCTCTCTCAGTCAAGTGAGTGCCCATATCACATTATAAAATTAATTTCCACCTTGGAAACCTCTCCAGGTTCTGGGCAAAGCTAGTCATACTGTCTGAAACAACCAATTTTTTTCCCCTCCTTATACCATGTATTATTTAAGAGAGTCTTAGCCAGGCCAAAATACATTTATTTTTAAAGTTTGTCTTTATTCTAAAGAAATGTAACCACCAGATAGTATGGGTTTATCATGGTCTGTCAGTCTGAAATTATCTATTCTGAGTCCTGAATATCAAAATACATAAAATACATGGCATTTTTGAACTGAAATTTTGGGGCCATTGTTTCTTTATGGAACGTTTAAATACATTCAACTTTTCATCTCTTTTAGGCATGCAGCCAGATTACTGAAAATTTAAAATGAGGCAGAAAATCTTTATTTTTCTAGTTGTCATTAGTGTTACTGTTATGTTGTCATTGTCATTATCATCATCCTCCTACTTAATTCTGGCTATGTATTTTAGTTCTTACACATAATCCAGGACCAGCAGGGTCACTAGACCATGAAGACACAATTCTGTTAGTAATGGGAAAGGTGTGGATTTGGAACAACTCTCGTTGCAGATTTGATGTTGTCAAGTCAGCTTTTCATAGCCCTACTAACACTTCAAATTTTGTACTGCTATTTCCCTTCTATTGTCATCCCCACTGATAAGGGAATCTTTAGTGCAGCAAGTTGTTTAATATAACAGTGACCCACAGTGCTGCTGTAGCCAGTAAAACTATGGAATGTTCACTTGGGAGTTGGACTAGATGATCCTGTGGGTCCCTTCCAACTCAGAATAACCTGTGAACAGCATGAAATGATAAGTACATGTTAGTGTGTTGATAGACCTACCTCCTTCACTAAGAAAAAACAGACATGCATAGCACACTGTCTCAGGCAAATTCCAGCATGGCTGTAATTTAATATGTTAATGTAGTGCTTGCAAAGATTTACTGATGTGAAATGGAGGCTGAATAGTTTTCAAAGAACTTGCAGCCTTCCAACTCGAGAATGCTAGGATAGGCCAAAACCAGGTGAGAAGTGACAGCTCCTTCTCTCTTCGCCTTCCTTGCTGTTTCCATAACATTGTTGGGTATTTGGATATATAACATCTAAGGAACTTGATGCAGGGCAGCATCAGCTTTTTACCACTCCATTCCTGATGGCAAATGGTGGAATAACAGAATCATTAAGGTTGGAAAAGAGCTCCAAAATCATCAGGTTCAACCACTAGGCACACACCACCATATTCACCACTAAACCATGTCCCTGAGCACATCTACTTCTTTTTTCCAAACACTTCCAAAGATGGTGATTCCATCACTTCCCTGGGAAGCCTATTCCAATGTTTTGTGATCCTTGGACTGAGCAAATTTTTCCAAATATCCCATCTAAATCTCCCCTGGTGGAACTTGAGGCCATTTCCTCTTGTCCTATCACTTGTTACCTGGGAGGAGACCAACCCCCACCTCACTATGACCTCTTGATATCACTGTAGACTGCTATCTGCATAATCTTCTTCCTCCCACCTTACATATGACCAAGCCCTTCCTCTGCCACTTGCTTCACTTGCCTATGCCTTGACATTCTCTTTTTACACCTTTTCTACTCCTGCACAAAAAAAGAGTATTTCTTATGGCCTTTGCAATTAAAAATTAAATATCAATCTCCTGTAAATTGGGGTTTTTTGGGTTTTTTTGAGGTTTTTTGTTGTTCACAGGTTCACAGGTTATTCTGAGTTGGAAGAGACCCACGGGATCATCTAGTCCAACTCCCAAGCAAACGCCCACCCAGGGATCACGCCCAAAAGCGTGGAACCACGGGCACCGCTCTCCATCCATCCAAGTCTTTCAACATCTAGACCATGTCACTGAGCTCCTCATTGAGTCTTCTCTTAAACACCTCCAGGGATGGTGACTCCATCACCTCCCTGGGCAGACCATTCCACTGAGAGATCACTCTCTCTGTGAAAAAGCTCTTCCTAACATCCAGCCTAAACCTCCTCTGGCGTAGTTTGAGGCTATGTCCTCTTGTTCTGGTGTTGTCAGCCTAAGAGAAGAGATTCACACCCACCTGACTGCAACCTCCCCTCAGGCAGTTGTAAACAGCAATGAGGTCACCTCTGAGCCTCCTCTTCTCCAGTCTGAACAACCCCAGTTCCCGTAGCTGCTCCCCATAGGACTTGTTCTCCAGTCCTTTCACCATCCTTGTTGCCCTTCTCTGGACCCTCTCAAGCAGCTCA
>WEKX01020750.1:66873-142023 GCA_013390025.1 Pitta sordida | reverse complement strand
CTTCAGTATTTGCAGGTGATTTTTCCACGAGCTATGCAACCTTGGCGCATGCCCAGAACTTACCAGGACCACAGTAGGCTCAACCCCCGGTCTCGCTGCTTGTGCTGCAAGCACAGCTGGCCCTGCCCTCCCTGTCCCCCCCACCACCACTCACAGGGCAAGCACAGCAGGCCCCGTCTCCTCATGGCGTGCCTGGGATGCGTTTAGTGTAAATGTGTGTTTTTGCACAGCTGGAATTGTCCTCCACTAGGCTACAGTGACGGGGCTGCTATTGTGTGCCAGGGGCTGCCCGCTGCTCAGCCGGCTCTTGCCGCTAGCCCCGCTCTCAGGTCCCGGCCCAGGGCCAGTCCCGCTCTCAGGTCCCGGCTCGGGGCCGGCCCCGTGGCTCTGGGCTCGCCTGCCTTAGTGTAACACAGCCAGACAACTGAGACAAGCCCCGCTCTCAGGACCATCCTCCAGACCTTATATGGGGAGAAGGCGTGGCTGAGGGCATGGCATACTCGACTACGTAGTGAGTTCGCTATCTTTGCAGATTTCACAACTCGCAGTCCCGTCCTCGGTGCTCACCCGCCTCGGTGGAGCACAGCCAGACATCTGAAACAAGCCCTGCTCCCAGGACCCACCCTCTTCCCAAACTTATTAGGGGAGGGGGCATGGCTACGGGCATGGTGTACTCGACTACGTAGCGGGTTCGCTATCTTTGTGGATTTCACAAGTCGCAGGAGGTGGACCAGATCCAATAGCCTGCGAGGAATGGGAGTTCACTGTATTAAGTATTTCTCCCTTTTCCTCGTATCTACTTACTATATTCCCCTGTGCATCCAGTAAGGAGTGAAGGTTGTTGCAGCCTCTCTTTTTACTGTTGATGTACTTATAGAAACATTTCTTTTTGTCCTTAACAGAAACAGCTAGTTTGAGTTCCATCTGTGCCTTTGCCTCTCTAGTTTTTCTCCTGCATGACTTGACAACTTCCTTAAACACTCCCTGGCTTACCTCCCCCTTTTTCCAAAGGCTGTACATTCTCCTTTTTTCCCCTAGTTCTTTCAGGAGCTCTTTGCTTCCTGCCTGCACTTCTTGCATCCCTGCCTAAGAAATAGGAATAGAAGTCCCATAGTTAAAGTTATTTCCTGCCTATGTGGTCATTGCAGATAATATGAGGGAGCGTGATTACTTCCTTGCACTGTGGGCACACATCATATGAAGAATTGCCTATTCATATACTGAATGGGCAGCAAGTGTGACTGCAGGCCAGTATAAATCTTTGGCTATGTTTCTATGGGAAGCTTAGCTCTAGCTGCTATAAAGATAATTAATTCCTAAGCAACCTGTGCCTCCAACATTTCAGTGACACTGCTACAGCCAAGGTGGTAAACCCTTCATGAGACAGCACTTCCTGTGTGTGTATACTCGTCTTTCCTCCCAAAAGCTTTACAGACAGGCTGAGCAATTCAGTGATACACTAGTTTTATCACATTGAATCTTGAGACAGCCATATAGAAAATCTATTGTATGCATTCCTTGCCCTAGCTGGCTGTGATGAGTACGTACTGTCCAAGTACCTATGTGAGGGATCTTGAAAAGCTTCCCTGTAAAAGTTTCGGTGTCATTTCAGTTCAAATGTTGCAGAGTTTCTGGGCTCTCTGCAGGAGATTTGTAGGTGAGAATCCAGTGCTTGGAGTCCAGGGAGAGACATATAGCACTGCTGCCTCAGCACTTGCAGCTGAATGTGCACCGCAGAAACTCCTCTGATGTTGAGACACTGAGACAGCTCAGGTCAATGATTTGTGTCCCTGGATGCTGTCTGTGCATGAATGTGTCTGTGTACGTGGAGAAGAACAAGTCTACAGCTATTCTGCAGAGCCAGTGGAGCTGACTTAAGGTGGTGAGTTGGGACATGCCTGTGGTCCTTCAGAAAGCATTTGTGAGCAGTGAGATGATGCCTTGGCCGTGTGGGTCTCTTTCAGGCACTCACTGTTCTGTAATGCCTCAATTCTTGTTTAAGGGAAGGCTGTTGCTATATTTATGGCAGAAATTTGTGGTCACAAGGGATTTGTCTCCATGAGCTAAGGCTCAATTAACAACCCACTTTTTCTAGAGCACTATGAATTATTGCTTTCCTGGTCCCTAGTGTTTTACTTTGGATTTGGTATTTGCCTTGACTATGCTTGCTCAGAGACCTGTTAGGCTCCATCTGTAACTCTGCAGGTTAATGGAGTGAAGCAGGCACCAAATAATGTGAGACTTTCCCTTTTCACAACTCTCCCTTATCTCTGCCTGGGGTAGATGGCCTCACATTTCTGCTACAGTTTACAAAATGACCACCCCTTGTCCAACTCTAATCCAGCCAGTTGAATAAGGCATGAACCACTGGCCTCACATTCATACACTGTACCTGTTCCTCAAATCCAGTTACTCCATGGACTAAGCTTAGGCAAACATTTAAGCTCGTTTAGTTGGAAATGGGCCTTCTGCCAATTGCCTTGGATCTGGGGATCAGCAGGGCTTTTCCCTGTTTAGCGGACACAGCCTCAGAATATTGTTTTCCTTCTTGTTTGATATCTCTAAAATAGGACAATGTGGTGTCCATTGAAGAAAAGAGGCTCTGGATATGCTGTCTGTGAAATTATAGTATAAGATGATAAACATACTTACCTACAGCAAATGCCAGCCCTATTAATGAAGGATTATATACAGATGAGGAGTTAAAAACTTAGAAAACATTTGTCTGATATTTTACTGGAGGTGTATTGCCATTACTGAGCAACTGACTTGTAGCAAATCATATCCAGGCAAGCAGAGTACAGACTATAAATACACCATCAAAGGAGGAAAAAGGCTGCTTTGGTGACTCCTGCAGCACCTGGCCAAAACCTCTATTGCAGATGACAGGAGCATAAGAACAAACATTTTCCCTTAGACCCTTCAAATGCATTCTGTGAGTCATCCGGTCAAACCATTTTCTGTGAGTCATGAGGTCAAACCATTTTCTGTTAAAAAATAGGAAAAGAAATGGGTCTTTGACTAAATTTGACATTCATGGTACTTAAACATGGTGATGCCTGTGACAATTTTGTCCCATGCTTTCATTTGAAGGTAATGAACAGCCCCTTAGCCATCTTAACTGCAGATGGCACAGTGGCAACGCTTTTTCTTGGGGAAAAGACAGCAAAAAGACCTTTAAGGAAATGTTTCCTTGGAATCTGGCATGAATTTTACTCACAACAGTCTGCTGGAGCAACTAAATCAAGCAGAGGTCAGACAGGTTTTGGTGGTGCCATTGATGAGTTTCTGCTGCAGACTGGGACTTTACATGAGCTGTTAGGGATGGATTTTACTCCAGATTCTGAACATCTTTGTACTTGTCTTACATGTTTAAAGCCCATTCCAGAGTTTTGCATTTTAAAGACATCTTCAAATTGCTGTTTATAGGTAATTCCCTGTTGCATTTCTGTATTCCACCGCAAGACAAAATCTTTGGCAGTGTCTGGGAGTACTTGTTGGAAGGGAAGCCATAAGTGGCTGCAGTGAAAGCTCTTCGTCCATATATTCCAGAGTAAGCTCTCAGGCTAGTTGCTTACCCTGAGACATTATTTAATCAGTTGGTGTAGCGTAGGGGCCAGCTGTATTGGCCTCCTACTGATGCTGTAATAGCCCTTTTACCATTAGAGTTATAAAATATTAGACCTAATTAATTTTCCCTGGTTGTCAACTGCTTTTGCTTACATCAAGCACTAATGAGCAGTTGACAGTAGTTAATGAGCTTCTGCAGCAAGTAATTAAATTTCTTCACTGACTAAAATGACTTGGTTCTTCTGGGCATCGTGTTCTGCCTCCCTGAGATATTTGGCACCATTACCTTCCTAGTGTGTCAGGTAGGATCCATCTCCATCAACAAGAAACTGCAGCAGTGGGTGCTGCACAGCCCTCCTTCGCTGAGCAGGGGAGCTGTGCGTGTGTCCACAACTTTCACACTGGTCTATAGATCAGTTAATCTGTGTCTTTTTTATGGGTGCCACACCTAGTCAACCAACTGTGCTGGTTTAGAAGTAAACTGGCAGGAGAAATGAACCCAATTTGGAGATACTACAAGTCAGAACTACAATTTTACTAAAAAGATCACAATACATACACGAGGTAACAAAACTGCTTTGACCCACAAGAACAAAGTACAACCCAGCCCCCCTGGGACAGGAACAGCACGGTCCTCGTGAGCCCCTGCCCCAGCACTGTGTGGTGCCCCCAGCTACAGGGCAGAAGGACATGAGAAAACCTGGTGGTTGGCATGATTGTTTGTTGACGAAATGGTAGCTGTCTCCTCAAGAGTGGTAGCCACAGTCCTGCTGCAGTTCTGTTCCCTTTCAGGGTCCAATTATAAAGTTCCCAAGTCTCAAACTTCTCGGATTATATATCCCGACTACTTCCCCCAGGACAGGGAGTTCACAATGGTTGTTCTATCTCTGTGAGTCCTGGGATATTTTCGGATCCTTCGATGATGTGGGCCATTGTAACTGTCTATTGTGTCAGTGCAGCTGGGCCCATTAGTAGGGAGCTGGGTGTGGCCCCCCATATCTCTTTCCTTATCTGTTGTGGCCTAGGGTGTGAAGTGTGCTCTGGGCAGCTGGTACCATTAACAGCCCATCAGGAACCACATAGAGAGTGTAGAATACACAGTTTTGGTTATACCCTCATAGTGATAAACCAGTCCCAGCCCCTGTAACTATGACACCAACCCAAGAAGTCCATTCTCTGCTGGCATGGTGTCACCTTCCTTGTAGCAACGGGCTTTCTAATGGTGCTTTTTGTGAGTCCTGCTCTGGTAGGGCTATTATGGTAGTTGTTTCTGTGTTGTCTGAGATCATAGAATCATTGGGTTGGTCAGGACCTTAAAGAGCATCCAGTTTCAACCCTCCTGCCACGGGCAGGGACACCTTCCACTAGACCAGGTTGCTCAGAACGCCACCCAATGTGGTCTTGAATACTAGGATATTTGATAATAAAGATTGCTGTATGGATTGCTGGTGCAGGAGAGGATCTGCTATGTGCCCAGATATTTAAGAACGGTATCACCATTTTTCTGTTCTCCCACAGATGCTTTAGGGACCCTGGTGTCATTGCCTTACTTTGTGCCAGCTGTAAAGCGTTATGATAATAGTGAAATAAATAACTTGCTTATGCCAGATAGATACCTAAATTCTTCTGAAAATCACTGTGAAATTACTTCCTTGAGATGGATTAGGCACTTGGAGGTATCTGTACATACAAGTACTGCTCACCTGCCTTGTGGCCCTGGTCCCAAATAATTCTCCAAATTGGGACTTAGTGTCTTTCAAGCCATGGATTGTGATTGGATAGCTGAGTCCAGGTACTTGGTTGGCTGTGTGAAGGGACCACTAAGAGGCAGTGGAAGAAATGAGAGAAACTGACCATTCAGAACATACTCCTTGCCTGGCCAAGGCAGCAGGCTGGCAAGGTTGGCCACCACTGCCTGAATCAATTGTTAGCTTCCTGCAATTTCAAGTATTTCCTATCTCCAATGCATTTTATAAATATCGTTTTCTGAATTTCTCTTGCTTCTGCAGAATATAATCTGGGGAACTGGCTCAGGCTGGCCTAGAGATAGGATAAAGAAGAAAGTACTTTAACATGAGACCCTGCTTTGTAATGATGAGCCCACCTATAGACTGCTTTTGAAGTGCAGCTGAGGAAAGCAACTTTACATAGTTACTGAGATTGCTGGACCAGTAATTTTTGATGTGAAAAATCTCTCAATAAACATCCTGGCAGCTCAAAAATAACTTTCTAACTTTTTCCCCCTCTAAATGGTGTTCATCTGTTTATCAATGTCAACTGTTCAGATTCTCTCGCTTTTCTGAATCTATTGGAGAAATCTAAAGCATCAGAAGGAATGTTTAGACAACTAACTATCCCTGTGATTATGCATCTAAAACTCCATGGACAGAGTTTTTCTTCCTGTAGTGTCAGTTTTGGCTCTCAGAGCCATATGGAGTCTCTGTGGTCCTCTGCAGACTGTCTGTGTCAAAAGCAGTGTCCCTGTCATGTTACTGCCTCTGCTGGGGACTGAGAATGTTCGCATGGCCTCCCTGGAGCCCACAAGCCATCTGTGAAGATATTCCTGGAAGGGCCAAACCCCAAGGTTCTTGAGCTGTTGGGATCCCATAGCACAACTGAATTTATGCTCCACTAAGCTGCTTACAAGCATGTAATTATTACAGTCGTTATCCCCATGGCGGTGCAATGATGTCATAAGCATGGAACAACGATTTAATTATAAAAAAAAGTCACCAAGATGCTGATTATACCCAATGCACAGCAGAAGTGTGGTAAGCAGACAGTGGCTGTGCTTCACCAGAGTGAATCTTTTTGGTGACAACTTCCACATCAATGTGAAATCAAAAAGAAAAAACAAAAGCGTGAAAAAGTTATCATATTCTCAGCTATTTTTGAACCCACCATTTTAATTCCAGACTTATGTCTCTCTTCTGTGATAGATGTCACAGTATCTCATGACATATTAAAAACATAGTATTTCTCTTTCACTATTCGGTTTTAAGGAAAAAAGACAAATTATGCCTTGTGAAGAATCCATTTGCTATAAAGTGTAAAAATGCTTTAATATTAATATTTTATAATAAAATTCATGACATATTTATAAACACTCTATCAAGCATTTACAACTGAACCACAGCTGAGAGCTTGGACTGGAATAAATAAGCAAGGACACAGCTAGTATGAAATATACAGCTCAATTTTTATAATTGTGTGTGCTTTATTCTTTACACAAATGGAATGGATGCGCACAGTATTTACACATAACAGGAGTGTAAGCTGGACAGGGTGTTTTGTAAACTCCAGTTCATATTCTGAGTACCCCACACTACAGCGGGACTGAGAAACATCCTGCTGAAGAGACGCACGCCGACCAGTGTGCTGAATGGAGCAGCTTGGTGCATACAGGCTGCTACACTCAGGAATTCAAACTGGCCAATTCAAATTTAGGAGCACAAATTAAGAAATTAAAAGGTTGCTATCCCACTAAGAGCCAACAGTGATGCCTTTTTTTTTTTCCCCTGATTTTTGCTTCCCCCTCCCTGCCAAAAAAAAAAATTAATTCTTGCCCAGGATGCTGGGCTACCACCCACCCCTAGAAATGCTGCTTTACATCAGGGAAAGTTGCCTGTGCTGTAGGTCAGAAGCTGTAATCTGCTAATGTGATGTGAGAGATGATGGATCACCTCTCGTGCTCTCCACCTTCAAAACAGAGTCTCAAAAGTAAGATGGTGGTTCCTATTGCTCTTGGTGAGATGTCAGTGGGGCTGAAGACTTCCGCAAATCCTTCTGCATGTGGTGTCTTTTTGTTCAGCAGTTACACAGCACATACCTCAAAAGGATCTTGGTCCATGACTTGGCCCTCTGTGTGCTACAGTAAAACAAGCAGTAAATAATTATGGAAAATGCTGAGACACTGTTTAGTCAGGTGGCCTTGGTGTTTAACAGTAATGCAAAAACCATCAGTGTAATGAGGAGGCTGGATGTTTAACTTCAGGTGGTATAAATGGGATGGACTCCACTGAAATCAGAGGAGTGACTGTGATTTACATCATCTGAGGATGTTGGCTAGCCATATGTTGGATAGATTTTAGCTGTTACTTGATGTTAGCTTTAATACTGATTTGTGCCCTAGAACAGGAACACTTTTTTTTCCACATAATGATGACATCATTCTTATTTCTGAACTAATTGACAAAATATCTGATTTTTAATGGAACAGGAAAATAATTTCATTCCACCAAGGCATGGGCTTGTGCACTTTAATGCATACTGAACCACATGCATAGCATGGCAGACAAAATGTTCAAGAGGGAAAATATTGAGACTAAAAGCTGTGAAGGAAAAAGACCATTTTCTGTGAACAGGCTGATATTATGGCTTTAAATCAGCAGCTGAAAATGAAGATTGAGACTTTTATCATAAACACTGTTTTTCCTGCTGATATCCTCATGTGTTGTCACTCCTGAACCCTCTGGTCATGGATACAGTTTGAAAATAAAAAAATAAAATACATATAAGAAAACAAAAACCACAACTGGACTGAGTACTGGTGAGCAAGTAACAATGAAGGTGCAACACCAACAATTCCTCCATAGAAAACTAATGTAAATAGGTAGGGGGATGTTGTATAACTAGAACACTGTTGCTGGCTCATAGTGGTTATTAGCTCAGGTTCCATTCCTCTCCAGGATGAGGATTTGACATTTCAGTGCAATGGAGAGATTTCTTATCCTTGACTTTCACAGAGTAGTTCCTAGGACCCTATCCACACTGGAGCATCAAACCATGCTAGCTACAAACACAATTACATCACAGAATATTGATCTAGAAACAGCCTTTACTACCAAAGAAATTACAAAGCGCTAGCATGGACAGGGTACCTCTGTAGGAAGGGGGATTAGGCAGGAACGAGGCTCCTTGGTTGGTTGATGGCCTGGCCATAAAACCAGTGGAGAGTGCTGTTTCACTGAGCCCGATTAGCAAGCTCTCGATGAGTCAGTGCATGGAAGATTTTTTTTTTTGTGGCAAGAAGAAGTAATTAGGTTGCAATATTGCACATCTGCAGAAAGCTAGCAAGATGTTATCATGATCATTCATGGGTGGACAAAAAGTTGTGATAATTTTGATTCTGCTTAGACCCTACAGTGCTACACACTGTGCCAGAACATGAGATATAGCACCAGGGGTGTGATCTGGCACTTTTCCTAAAGGGTCCAGCATTTGCATTTGTCTCATGTTTAGATGTTCCCAAGACTTTTACATGGACAGAAAGGGAATCTGATGATGCTAAGCTGTGTTAGCACCAACATAGATTCAGGTGCCAATTCCTATGGATTGTGAGTTCGGCATTTTTTTTTTTTTCACCAGATGTAATTTTGTGTGAGTCTTATGTTTCTCTTCCTCCTCCCACTACCACCCAGTATGATCTGAACAGCTGCAATGCAAAAATGAACTGCAGCTCTGAGGATGCTGAAACATGAAATGGAAAGCGTCAACGCACAAAACAAATGAGAGTACAAGTGCTAAGGGAAATAAGACCTCTCACTGCTCCTCTTGAGGATTTGTTTTTAAATATATGTTTTATTTAAAAAAAAAAAAAAGAAAGAAGTGCAGTGTTAACTCTAAAGTGGAAGCACAAACAACAGACGGGAAAAATAAATAATGTTACTACAGTAACCAAGGACTAATGGAAAAATTGATTGTATTCAGCTGTAGTGTTACTGTTCACTGTAAAGCACAGCACATGACAAAGCAAAACAGTTACTAGTAGGATAGTACCATAAAAGGCTGCATGCTGAACTAAGAAACAAGGAAGCAGATGTGATTGGTTACTTAAAACAGAGCTGAAAATTAGAATGAAGTTCCTGCTTTGGGATTCTTGGTTTTTCAGGTCTGGTGGGCTATTTCCCAAACTGGGGCAATATTGTTTGTCAGCATGGAAAAATTCATGGCTTCCAAAGATCTGGGGTCACTCTGTGGACTTCTGCAGAATTGTCCAAAATCAAAGCATTCATTAATTTATATTTTGTAAAATTCAAAAAAAAAAAAATCTAGCCCTTCTTGTTACAAAGCTCTTCTGAAGACTTAACTGAAACCCTTGTTTATAAATCTGTGCTGACCAGGCAAGAAAAATACTAGTTAAATTAGTGTGAACTTCTTGAAGTTACCATAGTTAGGCAGTAAGATTAGGAGGACCCCTCAGGGCCACCAAAATGCCCGTATTTTTAACCCTGTCACTGCTGGTGGCTTTTGCAAACATCCAGCTCATCACGCTGTCTGCGTAAGTTGGCTGGGTATCCCTGTCAGCTGGACAGGGTGTAGAAATGTAAGCTTCAATAGACAAGTAACAGAGGAGTCTATTTAGCATTTGCCCTTAAAATGCCCACTCATCCTTAAGTGTTAGGGTTACTGTAGCCACCAGCTCTAGGCATTGCACTCCTGCAGTGCAGCAGGCAGGAGTGTGGGTTTCATAGAGAACATGGTCCAGCAGCAGAAAAGGCAGATCAGTTTACTGTCACAGGATCTGTTCCAGTTGTCTCCTTGTGAGTCAGAGTGAAGAATGGCAGGCATCAGTATACAGAGGAAGGGCAGCATAAAACAAGAAAAAACCCCCTCCTTCTCCCATTCCATGCATCCCAAAGCAATTCCACAGACTTTCCCCAAATCACTCACAAACATCCATTGCCTCAGTTTTTGCTTTTAAGACCCTTGTTGACTGTGAAATGAACGAAGATATAGGTTAGTTGGTGACTTGCCTGCAAACAAAGGAAAGATCAAATACTTTGGTTATTTCATTGAAAGAAACAGAAAGAATCATAAAATACTTGGGGGTGAAGGATGCCTCCCTCCCAAGAGAGACATTATAAACATATTTAAGCATTGCCATTTTGCTTCTGAATAATTATCCATTTAAATTTAAAAACGTATTATCCTTTTGTGTTCAGGAAAGTCATAAAGGGCCGTCAGTTCAAGAGATCTTTCCACAGGAGTTCATCATGATTAAATAGAGGCAAGGGAGAGGATTAAATTGAAAGAAAAACAAGATGACTACTACAATTTAAGGAATTATTTTGCTTGTCATTAATAATAGAGAATCTGTTATGGAAAAGGGATAATGCAACTTCATGGTCCTCTTTACATTTTACAGTCACACAAGGGTGTAAATATTTAATTTTTCAATTAATTAATCTTTACAAAATATCTTCACAAAAACATTTTTACCTATAGAAATTAGTTTCTATACATCAATATATTTTTATTTTTATAAATTATTCCACTTTAAGTGCCTTCTATCAATAGAAATGATAAAATAGACAATCAAAAATTTTAAAGCTTTTCCCAGTTGTATTCCTCCTTGTCAACATAGGTGCTGTGAATCCTCATATATGCATGTGCCCACATGGGAATGTGTTTGTGTGCACGTGTGTGTGATGTGAAATGCTTCCATCCTCTCCCACCCCCAAACACCATTAAACCATATTGTTATTAGTTCCTGATGCAATAGTGTTTCCAAAGGGGAAAAAAAAAATGCTTGACTTGGTTTCAGAAATCAAAAAATGTGCATAGTTACCAAAGTCGAGGTGTACCAACTACAAATATGCAATGACAAGCTTAGAATAGGACCCACCTCCCAGTCAAGTCACACATAGTCCTAACAGTGACCTCAGTAGGAAGTGGACTGAGTACTCTCAGCTTGATTTTGCAAGGTGCATGTGGCCCTGATCTAGCAAAATGCTTAAGCCCGTGCTTAGATTTGAGCACGTGAATAGTCCTACTGGAATTGATGGGATTGAATGGCAGAGGGAAAGATCACAAGTGACTCCAAGTCAACAGGCTACTTATGTGTAGGAACTGGGGTCAAGTGCTGAGCGCCTTGCAGGATCAAGCCCTATATGAGGTTAAAGAGCTGGGAACTTCTCTTTAAAACAATCAAAACACTGAGCTTAGCCATTGAAATCGATCAGAATGTCCTCATGGGCACAGGAGGTGGCTAGCTCCCTTTGAGAGAGGGTCTCCATGTCAAAAGTTTATACCTACAACTGGTGCTCTGAGCACATAACAGATTTGCTTTATATGGTAGAAGTCTTTTTGTTCCTACCCTTTGACCTATCAGTGTCCTTCATGGCTTCAAACACTTTGTGTTGTACATTCATCAAAATTCACATTGACTGCAAAGAACATAAATGCAACAAAAACAGGAAAGCCTCCAAATAGTATATTATAGTTTTCTTCTAAATATTCTCCCGTCGTAATCAGAAGTGCAGTGGCTAATTTATAATTTCTCCTTTGAAGGAATCCAGATGAAAGGCCCAGATTGTTCTTCAATTACAAGTTTGCATTGATTATATATATCTTCTAAGCTATCTCCTTGGACAATAGCTGCAGTGGAGAAAACATATCAATACTTCTTTTAATTGATAGATACAGCATCCAGTGTCAGCAGACTTTCAGCATACTCATAGATACTGATAAAATGAGGAATACTGGCATACTGTGATGTCGATTATGGCAAAGTCATACCCCTGCAGATGACAACTAAGTTCAAAACAATGACACCTACCTATGACCAAACCCCATTCTACTGCTTGTACTGAGAAGACTGAGCCCAGGTTGGTTCTGAGAACTAGCAGTTCTGTCCTAGGGGAGGGCAGTCCCACTATTATAAGTCAAGCCTTAAATTTCAAATTTAGAAGCTACTTCAGCATTGGACAGCAGCAGATTTACAACTTGTTCTTTTTATGACCTGGTCATAATAATTAACTCTTGGCTGCAAAAGTTAACTAGATCAGGCCCAAGTTGACAGAAGGTGAAGCATCTTCAAGACAAAACACAGTGTTTTTTTCATTAACTCCATGTCCCCTCAGCAGAAATCTGGCCTGCATTTCAGATTATGTACACTGTCAGCATGTGGAGGGACAACTGAGGGCTTCTGAGAGTTATTTACAAATACCAGTCCCCCGAGATGGGACCTTTCTAAATCTGCCAAAATGAAATGCATGTCTTAAAAGAGCAGGTCCTAAATCTTGCTTTTTTCAGGTCAGGAAGAAGGTGCTCTTCTCTTTCGCTCCCATGATCCATAGCTTGAGCTCTTGTCTTGAACTAGTGAGTAATTCTTTGGTCTCTACAAATGCAACACTGCAACATTTTTTCTGACTTCATTAAAAGCAATTTTGTGTCAGGGAGAGAATCAAATCCATAGAATTGTAAAGATTGGAAAAGACATTTAAGATGATAGACTACAACCACCAAATTAGCACCACTTTCATGCTCATCAGTAAACCATGTCCTCAAGTGCCATAGCCACATGTCTTTAGAACACTTCCAGGGATGGTGACTCCACACTTCCGTAGGCAGTCTTTTCCAATGCTTTACAACAGTTTATGTGATATTTTTTTCCTAATAGGTAGTCTAAACCTGGTGCAATTTGAGGCCATTTCCTCATCCTGACACTTGTTACCTGTGAGAGGAGGCTGACTCCCATCTGTCTACAACCTTCTTCCAGGTAGTTTTAGAGAGCAATAAGGTCCCCCCTCACCCTCCTTTTCTCCAGGATAAACACCCCCAGCTCCCTCAGTTGCTTTTCATCCAACTTATGCTCTAGACCCTTCACCAACTCCATTGCCCATCTCTAGACACACTTCAGCACCTCAATGTCTTCCTTGTAGAGAGGGGCCAAAACTGAACACAAGATTTAAGGCGCCACCTCACCAGTGCCAAGTACAGAGGGACAATCACTGCCCTGGTCCTGCTGGCCACACTCTTGTTGATAAAGGCAAGGATGCCATTGCCCTTCCTGGCCAGCTGGGTATACTGCTGGCTTAGCACTCCCAAGTCCTTTTGTGCTGGGCAGCTTTCCAGACAATCTGCCCCAAGTCTGTAGTGATGCATGAGGTTGTTGTGACCCAAGTGCAGGACACAACACCTGACCTTCTTGAACCTCATACAATTGGCCTTGGCATAGACATTCCTTCAGGACATGAATCTTTTGAGTGTCTCAACTGAATTTCAAGGAAACAATAATCTCAAGACAGATGTCCTTACTCTAGGCACACTATACTGATAGGTACTATGGGCCAGAGACATAGATGACTAGTTGTTTTGTAATAAAAGGCTACATCTTGGGAAAAAATAGTATTAATAAAAATATACCTGTGAAATATTCTCCAAATTCTTGTTCTAATTTGATTGCTCGATCATAGGTTTTCTTTGCTTGCTCCTCCGTCAGACGTTTATTCATTTCCCTAGGAACCCAAGGGAAATCAAAAATTTTAGATCCTTGCCAGAATGTGTCTCCGAAAGACAACTTTCCAAAGTTCAACTGAATCACAGATGGACTGAGATTGATACGAGAATCAACTGGTAAAACTCTTCACAGTCAGTTTCAATATTTTTAATTTAATTTCATTCTTATGCAGCAGAAAACTACTTTTTCAGACTATTTCTTATTTCCCATTTCTTCACTGAATTTTTGTCTTGGTTTCACTACTCTACATTCCCAAATAAAATTGAAGGCCTGAATCTGGTAGCCACTGACTGAGATAGACTTGAGATGTCAGGAACCTATAGATAAGTTCGGGATCCAGGATGTTCCACAGTTTGAGCACACAGACTCCTGCCTCCAAAGCTGAAGCTCCTTCAAGAATTTCTCTGTTTCCCAGACCCAGTTGGTGGTCTCAGCTGAATAAGGTTGTACAGACTGCTTCTTAGGTACCAAGAATGTAAAAACATGTACAGTCAGTAACATTCTGTTATTTTCAGTGTTTTGTTATTGGTTGGAGCATTTCTGTTTCAACAAAGCATTATTTAATAACTTTAAGAAATCACTTGTCTTGCCTGTGCATGCTCAGCTTTTAATACCACTGTATGCTTTCAATAAATCAAGCTTGTATTCATTCATTGCCTTACACTTATATGCCTGCAGATATCTAAATTAATTATCAATAATAGAGTCTGCTTGTTCTAGTATTTTTTCACAGCATGGATTAATTTTTCTTAAAGTATGATGGAAATTTTTTGAGGCAACTAGGAAAGCAAGAGAAGGGAGCATCCTGTGTTCTACATAAATCTGACAATGGCTTGCACTGAATCATATGATTATGTGGTAATGGACTGTATACAGTATGACATGGGTGATGCATGTAGGAAATTATGTGCATTATGGTGCACAAAAAAAATGATCTATGAAGTGCACAACATATGAACTTGCTACAGCTAACTCCCACCTGGCTTCTGAAAAACACTCTGAAAGATGACCAAGATGCAAAAATGTATTTCTAGAAATGGCTTAGAGCTGCCTATCTATATAACTCCATACAACTGGGAACACTGCTTACAAAAATCTCTCTCGAAGTACTAAAGCAGTGGAGAAAGGAGGTTTACAAAAGGTAGGTAAAAAATATTTATTTAAAAATATATGACAGTAATATTAGATTATATAAATAGGTTTAGTATTTGCCAATCTGTTTGTTGTCCTGCTTAATTTGTAATACTACTAATTTTATTAATTGGAAAGGTTGCTATCTAACTGAGTTCAGGTGGACTTCTCATCAGCCACACCTACTTGAACATTTCTCTAAGTGACTGAACCATAACTCTGTCTTAAAGTGGGACATACCATTTCAAATTCTTAGGCAAACTTAACATTTTCACCTTAAGGACACTCAGCCAATATTGTAGTGCTAACAACATCCCCCTCCTTTCAGATCTATTTCTCATAAGTTTCTGAAAAGTCTTCCTCAAGATCTGAATAGTGGAAGAGCTAATGCAAATAAAAATGCAAACAAGTGTTTATAGTAGGAAGTACTTTGAAATAGGTAGAAACTTGCCTTACACTTTCAGGTTATAGATTTGCCTGGAGTATAAAACTGTGCTAGCTGTATTCATGCTTCTGCCCATCTTGTGCCTTCAGTAGAGAGGATGGAGAAGGGGGAGGACCATGATGTCCATTTTTCATGATGAATTAAAACTGCTGTCATACCATAGTCCCTTTTATTTTATTATTTCTTTTAATTTCCTAGTTGGGGACCTGCACAGGTAGTGAATTCAAAATAAACCTGCAGGCATATTTGCCAGGGTTTTCCTCCTCTCCCAGTGAAGAGCTTACTCAGGCAAGTAAGCTCTTCCTTACTTTCCTTTCTCATCGGCATGATCTCAACACTGTCCTCCTTTCTCTAGGGAGAGAGGGTGATTGAAGGGTACCAACAAAGATGCCTCTGTGAGTAAACTAGGTGGAATCATCTAGGAGTGGGGAGAGAGGAAGGGAAGGAGGAAGGGAGAGAGGGGAGAAGGGAGGGATGATGGAGCAGTTTGTTTACAGAAATGGCCATGTGTTCCTGATTGCTTTTACATCCAATAGCCCTTTATAGTCTTCTCTTACTGTGGTCATAAGCTTTAGTAGGATATTTCCAGAAAACCTGCAATAAACAAGTTTTAAGTGAAGGAGCAAGCTCAAGTTATGCTTTCTTCACTCTTCTTATCTCCACTGTCAAATGGATGCAAAGGCTCATAAGCATAAATGAGAGTTAGACTACAACTTTATGTGATAATTTTGCTAAAATGTAAGTCTTTTCTCTTTGTTTCTCTGCATTTTGTGATTAGCAAGTTTTTATGTTTTCACTTTGCTACTACAGTAACTTTCAACTTATTTATATGAACTTGAGTAATAGTTACGGCAGATAAAACTATAATTTTTTGTGTTGCAGCAGTTATGTACATTAAAAAGATGGAATCACAGAATCATTTAGTTTGGAAGAGACCTACAAGATCGTCGAGTCCAACCTTTGATTGATCACCACCTTGTTAATAGACCATAGCACCAAGTGCCATGTCCAGTCATTTCTTGAACAACACACAGGGAGTCCTTCATGGTCCAGCATGTAAGCCAAGTGTCCCATTCTGAAAGATTTAAAGGCAGCTCTGGCTTCTTCCTTGAGAAGCTAGGATACAGTGAACGACATGCTGTGAGGACAAGACTCCATTGTTTCCAATCCCTCTCGTTATTACTAATTATAGAGAACAGGCAAAATGTAGACTCAAGACCTGCACAGTGCCACTTGAGACTGTATCCTGAAAAATAAAATGCTTGAAGATGTTTATACTCACATCAGAGGCTCCCATGATTTAGGCTTAATGAAGATGGCAATGGGATAGAGTTGTGCAACTTGTAGTCGTTTGATAGCATTTCCTGACACATCAAGTATACAGTGCTTGCCCTGTTGGAAGCAGATGAGGATGTGGTTATTTTTGCAGAGTTTGTTGCAGATCAGCCAAAAGATAGGAAGCAATTCTGTGGTGCAGTGCCCTGGAAAGGGGCTGTTACTGGCATACCAGAGAAGGGGGAGCCCAGGGCATGCACTTCACTATTTTGCATTATTTTCTTTGCTTTGGTGCTAATATAACACATACACTGGTGATACGTGAACATTTTTTATTATTATATTTTATTATTTTTATATTTTATTATATTTTTATTATTTTGTTTTATTATATTTTATTATTTTTTACTGGGATGAGATTTGCAGAGTCAGGAGCATTTTCCTGAGAAGAGGGAAAGTCAGTTCATAAAAGTAATAGGATGTCTCCGTTCTTACTGGTTAAATGAGTTCCTGATTATATCAAAGATGCCCTGTGTCACCTGAGGCAAATATTTTAATCTCTCCGTGGTTTGTTTTTCTGCTTCTGTGAAAGTGAGATAAGTTTATCTACCTGTCTTACAGAGGGAAAAGGAAAGGCTGGTTTGGGGTGTACTTGTGTTAGAACACTGGATTCATGGCACTACATCCAAGTACAGAAAGTGGCAAGGATGATGTCATTCACAGTCAGAGACTCCACTTGTAGAGTCATTATAAAACCTATAAATACTAGGATGTTTTTTTGCAGGTATTTTCTATTTTTGTCAGAGAATGATGATGCATAGGCAATAAAACTAGAGTCAACCTACCCTTTCTGCCACAAATCTCACAGACTGGACACTAGTTCCATATAAATTATCATTGTACTGCCCAGCTTCTATAAATTTGTGCTCTTGGATATCTTTTTCCATTTGTTCTCTTGAAATGACAAAATGGTAATCTCTCCCATCTACTTCATAGTCACGCTTTGGCCGTGTGGTATCTGCATGAAACAAAAGACCGAAGATAAAGAACTTTGCAAAAACATTTAAAGCAAAAAATGCAGCAACGAATGGCTCAATGGCTTGCAATGCTGGGTCTGCTCTAAGTGAAGGCACTCCACATCTGAGAGCAGATCTTTGGCTACAACATATTGTTTTCAATGTTATGACAATAAAGCTGTCTTTTTTGTAGTAATACCTTGTGACGTTTGCCTCCAATCAATACAGGTTAAAATAAAACTAGCATTTACCAGAATTTCACTTTTTTTCAGCAGGATCTGACACAAACCTCTAATATAAAAACCAATCCAGATTGTAAATCTAATCCTATTTTATTTATTTAATGCTATTACAGTGATAAAATGAATTGTAAACTCATCAATTCAATTTAGCCTTATTTATAAGCCTGATTCTGTTCTCACCTCTAGCAGTTTTAAGTTAGTATGTTTGCAGGGACAAGAGATTTGACAATCTAGATCTCACATGAATCACAGAGTATTCCGTATTTTCATAGGTGCTGGGCAATTGAATTGAAACTTTTTACATTTTACCAGTATTTCAAACTTATATCTTATTTAAGAAACCACAGATTAATTGATTTCTAAACTGAGTTATTCCTAGAGCTTTTGAGACAATTCTTTTGAGCACTTTTTTTCAGACCTTTACTACCTTTTTTCTTTTATATGTTTATTCCTTTCCCCTTTTCTGTCTGATGGAGAAATGACCTTTCAAAAACTCAACTACATACAGTTTATGGATACTGCTTTCACAGAAATTTACTTAATGTATGGCACAGTTCACTCAGCTGCAGAAGTAGGAGTAAATTCATACTTACGTGGTACACATGACCCAAACTTATCAGGGAATTCAGATATCAAATCATCGTTGATCCGATCTTTCATAGGTCCCAGAATAATAACCGGCCTGGTGTAATTAACTGAACAAAAAGAAAGACATATTTTGATGATCTTACTGGCAATAATATTTACCCAAATAAGCACTAACCAGAGTTGTTGTCCTTATGCCTAAAGTGAAAACTATGATGCATCTTTTATTGTTGAATATTTTATTTACTGACTTGAATATGGAAATGGAATTAGTACCACTGCAGAGCTCTGTGATGGTCCATGCACTTATTCAAATGACTATCTGGAAGCACATGTATTTGCTATCACTCAACAAAGCCACTCCCAAAATGCTTGCAGATGGACTTTCTCATGGAAAGGCTGTTGTAGTACGTATTTCTTTCTCCTGTAGTTAGTTGTAGTACATCCCCCACTACAGCAGGAGGGTGCATCTCTGGTTTCGGTTGCCCTCCCATACGTTCATCTACACTGGCTAGTGGCACATACCACATGAAAAGCATAATAATAAAGGCTTTTTGTGTATCAATATTTCAGTAAGTCTAGAAAATATGCATTAATATTTTGTAGACTGATTAATGTATGTATTAGCAAAGGCCATGAGAGCATGCCGCAGAGAGTCCTGGGAATGTTAGGAAGTGAGGGCTTCCAAGAAAGACCCCTATATAATTTTTTTTGTATACGTTAGACTGAGTGTCCAAGAAAAAGAAGCCACAGAGAATCTGCGACTGTCACAGCAAGGCTTACTGGTCTGCTGGCCCCCAAACCATGAAATTAAATATATATGAGGAACAGTGACAGAAAAGCAGATGAAACTTACTTTCCTGTCTAGTGACGGGTTCATAAGAAAGGATGCAGTCTTCTTGGCCTCCTGATGAGACAAGAAAGAGAAGAGATTGAAGCTGACAAGAAACACAAGTACTCAAGCTTGATAAAATGCTTCACATAGAGACAGACCAGGTTTAACACCTCTCTGATAAACCTCTCACCTGAACCATTCCAAAGTACATCGTAACTTCCAGGTGTGGAGAATGCTTTTTTACTTCCCCTCCCTCCCCCATCATGTGTTTCAATTCTGTTTACTGAAATTGGGCTTTTTCAATCATGTGCAATGAAGCTTTATTTATTGATTTGATAGCAAGGCTATTTACAAGGATAGTACAGAAATTTAAGTTGCAATTCTTTCTCTTGTCCTACTGTTAGGACTGTTGCTGCACAGCAAATCCATAGGCTACCTAGACGGAAAAATTTTTATCCACAGAATATATGGTTTTTGGTTTATTGTTCTTCTGGGCATATAGTCTGGTGCATTCACAGCTGAACATGTAGCTATAAGCTATTTTCTGATCCTTATCCTTTCTCTGAACACAAATCACAGACTCACAGAATGGCTGGGGCTGAAACTGACCCCTGGAGATCATCTAGTCCAACCTGCCCTCCTAAAGCATGTTCACTTAAAACAGGTTGTACAGGATTGTGTCTAGGCAGGATTTGAATATTTTCGCAGTTGCGAATGCACTATGAAACATAGGGCCGTCTTCACGGAGAAAAAACCCCGCAAAGAAGTGAACCCCTGAGATTAGAACCACGAAGTAAAGAAGGCTTCCTGTAGTGTCAATAACAACTGAAGGAAAATAGACAGTCACTCTGATACTATAGTGCAGTTTTTTCCTGTGGACTTATACTGGGCTTTGGCACAGATAAGCACACACTGATAAGCCAGCACAGATTTTATCTTCTCTTTTGCCCAGACTCTGGTAGACATGTCTACATGCTAAAGTTGTCAGTACATCCACACTATCACTAGTAGTGTAGAGACAAAGGAGCCTGTTGTTTTGCAGAATTCTTGTGAGGCTGTGGCCATATTGAAGGCAAAGAAAAATTCTTCAGCCCTCTCAAATTGTGATGAAGTTTAAGACATTGTAAATAGTTGTATCAAGTAAGGAGAAACTTTGAGGCAGACTGTGATATGTAGGCACTTAAAGACAGACATGTTCCTGAGGTAAGGCTTGTCAGCCCTGAGTTCCAGACTGAACATGGAGTGCAAGTGTTGGGGAAAGCTGCATTGTTTCTGCTGGAAGAAGGACTCAAGAAGCTCAGATTTCTAAGGGAATAAATCATGTCAAGTACTGTCCAGATAAAATCCTGTAGGTCCTCAGAGACTACTATGTATGTTAACTATGTCAGATGGTATTCTTTTATGATCTCTTCTCAGACAGTACTGCATGGTTAGGGTTAGGGTTAAGTATTAAGCATCATGAAGAGCTCTAGAGTCAATCAATAATCAGATTGCTATAATCTTGTGATGGCTTTGAGATGTGAGAAACAGTGTGAAATCCAGGAGGATACAGGCTCTTATTTATCATTTACCTAAGCCTCATTTACCTAAGCCTCATTTACCATCCACATTAACAGCTTAATTAGCACAGGTTAGCTGTGTTGGTCTGGGAAATCTTCATGACATTTAACTGATAAAACAGAAAGAGGGAAAAGCAAAAGTCCTTTCTGTAGGATTTTGGCACAATCCCTTGTTTTTCAGTACATTTCCATCACATCAGAAAGAGAAGAAATAAAAAGGAAACTTTCCTAAATGTAATATACTTATGAATAAAATTATTAGAGCGCTTTCACTTTTGTTTCCCTTTGTTCTTGGTTTGTCTGTTGTTGATTTTTCATGTTTGGCAAAAGAATAAGATAAGTTTCATAAACACTTCTGATTTCAATTTTTTCAAAGGAGTTTGTAGGGTGTCAGATGGGTAGCCCTGAAATGGATTTAATGTGATGCCTCTGTTTTTATTTTCTGATTAGATGCTAGAGAGTCTGTGGAAGACTCGAAACCAGTTTCAGTGTAGATATGAGGCATTTTTCATGTAACACATAAAAAGGCCCCATTTCCTATCATCTTGCTGAGCATCCAGAGCTTGCACAGTGATGGTGTAACTGTGCCCATCATGTGGGTAATGGGGCAGGAGAGCTGCTGTGAGCTGCCATGTTGCAGCTACCATCCTCCCTCATCAAGCACCTCACACAGTGGGACTCCATGGATTTTGGCATCCTAATAATGCCTGTAAATGAAAAAACAAAAAACTGTGAAGGGATCTAAGGGGGTGACTAACAGAAAAGTAGTACTAATGAAGACAAAGAAAAGTTATTTATGATTTTAGAAAACTCCAAGCGGATTTTTTTGTTCATTAAAATTTAGGGACTAATGGTGGTTGCCATCAATGCACATATAAAATACTTGTAGATGGGCCAAATTAATTTAATTTTTGAGCTCTTGCCTGAATTTAGTTTCTCAGCTGGATCTAAAATCAAAGTTCTATTTTTCTATCACTATTAATTTAGGTTTTGGGCTAATATCTGAATTATCTGAGTTATACTTGCAAGATCTTGGAGAAATCAATTTCTTGCTTTGTTTCATCTGCACATACTGCACTGGAAACTCAATATCCCAGCCTCAATTTGGTTCAAAATCCCTTTTCTGGACCTCTATTTATGTGAATAAAGATTTTTTGAAATACGTTGATAGCTATGAAAGGCTGGAAATTCAATATGCAAAACCATCATCAGTAGTCTGAGAATGAACTTACGACTGAAAAGTTGTCTACAGGCACCATATGTTTAAGATCAATACAGCTGTGTAGGTATAAAATGAGACTTCAACACTTGTGCCAGTTTGAGTATACCTGAATAACAGTAATCCTGGGGAGCCAGTGTAACCGTCCTTATTAATCAGTAGCCTAGTGTAATAATCAGACCTACTTTAACCTTGTTCTGAATCTTCAAATCTCATTAGAAGCATGACTTGTTGATTTGCTGACAAAGGATAAAATTTTTTGTTTCTAACACTTTTTCTTATTTTTAACTTTTAATTATGTATTGCTGCTCTGCAGATAATAGGTGCAATTGCACAGAGTTATACAATTAGGCTATTTAGAAGCAGTAATATGCATGTAATTTTGATGACAGCTGTAAAAACCTTTACTGAATTATGTGTATGAATGTTACAGCACATAGGCAGGAGAAGAACTTGAAATTCATGGCCATTATGAAAATTACGTCTCAAAAAAACCAAACTGATGAGCCCATGGTAAAAAATAATACATCCTTATAAGCCTGGTTTGAAAAAGAAATCAGAACATTTTAAGTTAGAGATCTCAAAAAAACCTTTCAATTATGGTTTGATTAACTGGTTCATGGATAAGTCCAAATTGGCTGTATGTATCCTTGTCACAAAAATGATAACTTTCTCCTAGACCAGGACTTTATACACCTCCCTGCAAACTTGATTTTACTACTGAGAAAAAGAACAAATAAACTAGCATAGACGTCATAGAAGCATGGCCTTGTGATTCAGCAGCAGCTGTGTGACAGCTCATCCTCTTTAAAATAAGCCAGTATTTGGCTTAAAATACTGGCTTAAAAATACTTTTAACTTATAAAGGGTCAGCTTCTACTCTCAAGTATGTCTGCGGTTCCCCCTGAAGTTAATGGACTGGCAGGTTATCTGTCAGGATAAGGAAAATCCCACTGTTGGCTCTCTTTTGTTCATAACACACACATTGTTGAGGGCACCGACGGAAGAAATCTGGTTTACTTTCTGCAACAGCCTTGTTGCTAAGAGGCAGCCACAGAATTTTCTCTTGAGACCAAACAAGAAGACTTTCAATTCTGTTATTATTTTGAAATTAAACAAATCTAACTTATATCAAAAAGCTGGGTTTTTTAACCCTAGAGACATAAGCAATACTTTAGCCAAATGCTCAAATTTTGAAGCAATATGTTTTTTAAAAAAATTATGAATGCATGAGAATATCTCCTAGAAAAAGCCCAGTTGATTTGTAACCCCTCTGTTAATCACCGTCCCGATCACAGTCTGGATGTCTCAGAAACCTTTAACATCCCTGGTTTGGAATGGTTCTTAGGAATGATCAATAGGTTTCAACACTAGCTACTTTTCACTAAATGCTCTTCATGAGAAGCAAAAGTTAGAGAAATGTGTTAAAACAATTGCCAGAGACCCACTAGAAAAAACAAACACCTCACTATGGATTCCAACTGACCTGCTTTTATAGGGTCAGTTATTCAGGTCTCCCGGAGAACACGCAGCACGTGTCAGTCATTTCTTACCCCCACATTTTTCTTTATGCTGGCTAAGGTGTGAATTGCTGATTTCATAGAATCATAGAAGCATAGAACCATTTAGGATGGAATAGACAAGTCCAGCCCTGCCAAGTCCCACTAAACCATGTCCCTGATCACATCTTTTAAGTCATCCATTGGCAGCCTACTACAATGCCCAATAACCCTTTCAGTGGAGGGAGGCATTTTGTCTACTATCCAATCTAAATATTTCCTGGTGCAACTTGAGGTCATTGCTTGTACCTGTTGCTTGGTACTCGGGAGAAGAGACTGACACCACCTCACTGCAACTGCTTTTTAGCTGCTCCTCATAAAACTTGTGTTCCAGACCCTCTCTCAGCTCTGATGCCCTTCTCTGGACAAACGGCAGAGAATTTTTTTTCCTTGGGTCCCAAATCCCACTACAGCCACTCAATGTCTTTCTTGTACTGAGGGCCCAGAACTGAACACAGGATTCGAGGTGTGGTCTTAGCAGTGCCAAGTACATGAAGATGGTTACACTATCACTGATACAAGCCAGAATCCATTGGCCTTCTTGGCCACCTGGGCACACTGCTGGCTTGAATTCAGCTGCTGCTGATCAGCACCCTCAAGTGCTTGTCTGCCAGGCAATGTTCCAGCCACTCTGCCCCAACTTCTCACAGTTCAGAAAGCAGTGGGGCAGGCAACCTCTTTCTTCCTGCTCTTTTGCAGGAAAAAAGGGGGCATGGGGACAGGGTCACAACCCCAGGCAAACCTCTTGATTCCTACAGCAGTTTTCTATTTGCTGTCCATGAATTTTCCAGCTTCACCTTTTTTTTTCCTCTTAGTATGCTCCATTACATCACTGCATAGACTAGATGGGGGCTAGATGAATTTGCAAGTCAACACACATGGTGTCCTGGTAAAATAACTTGTAGTGCCTCACCTTGAACACACAGATTCTCCTCCCAATGACACTACATCACACTGAAAACAACTTTGCACTGTGGCACGCATCCAGGAATCCTTAGTAAATGAGATCAGGCCCTTTGGGCATCAGGTCTTGTATTTTAAAGCCAATTTCATTTGGTATAATCTAAGATTGGCTTCTTCTACTAATGTCGTGGGTTAATACATATGTACCTTTACTTGTCTTAAATCAAGACATCTTTTAAATGGCATAGTTGTCTCATGGGCAGAGAAGAAATCCCTGTCTGCATCTTGTCCACCAGTCAGCAGTTGTTGGACATACCGTGTTGGGAGATCCAGCCAACAGGAAGTAGACTGGATGCTGCTGGGGTATGACAGGAACTTGCCTAGGTGCAAACCACTCTAGAAGGAGAGTGACTGCCATGGGTATTTACTCCAATACTATTACTTTTCCTTCCAAGTATCTATGTCCTTTCGCTAATTTTCACAAACTATTTCTGTTACTTTTCCTGCACCTCAACATGTATGCAGAACTGGCTACCTGGCCCGTTTTATGATGAAATTTGGTAACTAGCTTTTGTGGACATGCCTCAGATGTTTGGCTGCTACTGGGTACTCCTAGTAAGTCTGCTGTTTGGGACAGTTCATCAGCCTAGATTTTCCTTCAGGGTTTTATCCTGAGCTCACCCTGAAATACACAGACCTGGATGAGATTTGACTCATGCAAACTTTTGAAAATTTAACCTTTTGACTCATTCCTGATTGTAAAGTCAGTTTGGGGAAAGAGCATCTTCTCTTTCAAACATAACATCCTCCTCCTCTCCTAAGTAGAGGGCATATTAAAAAGAAAATGGTTCAGATTTGGATCTTGACAATTCACTTGTGTCTACTGTTTTCTTGTGACTCTGGCAATTGCTTTTCAAGGAAACCTTTGTAATAAAACAGAATACAAACTAAATTACTAATTTCTGAACAGCATAAGAGCTGTTTTACTGAAAAATCCCAGTGTCTATCAACAGAGCTCGACTGCTATGCATTACATCAAGACTAATAAATATGAGGTATGATACCACTGATTACCTGAATGCATGTGGGTGCTTAGCACAAGTGCTGACTGACTGGTGGATAACTTGATTTGTTAAGCAAATGGCTTGAAAAAATTAAACAACTGGGTGATTTAGGAGTGACTGCCATGGGTAAGTTACCATTTATTACAATTCTACTAATTTATTCAACGCCTTTGTTTTTTCTGCTTTTCAGAACTTCCAGAAAAATAGTTATATTGGTTAAATTTGTGGGCATTACTAAGAATTACCCTGAACATACATCTGCCTCTCAGTTATATGATCACATGTAGTCTGTAAATCCAATCAAAACAGGTTGCAGGGTTGGCAACTCCATCCACAGGGTATTAGTGACATTCAGTGGCAGTGCCTACATGGTGAAGGCCTATCCTACCTTTTTTTAAAGACTTCAATATGCAGTAAGAAACCCATACCATCCAAACTATAGGCCCAACAAAATTTCTGGGACTATTTCTTAGTCCTTCATACGGGCATGGAGAAATGCAAGTAAAAATTATGACCTTGTAAAGAGGATGCCTTTTGCAGATTTGACTACAGCTATGGAATAGTCTTACTCTTAAAAGATCACCAAGAAACTTCTCCCTCCCTACTGAAGTAAACTTCTGTCACCAAAGCAAATAATCCTGACTTTCATAGGCTATCCAAAGTCAGGTTTAGCTTTACATCCCAGAATATATCACAAATAACAACCTTTCTCCCTTCTCTTACAAAGGTTGCCAGTTCTCTTTTACAGCTTCCTACTCAAGATGTGGCTATAAATTTGAACTCCAAGCCATTTGCTCCAACCATTTTTTTAACATTAACAGAAGAGTAGCAAGGAGAGAAACAAAATAAAAGAAACAAACAGAACAAGCAATGCAAAGTAAAAGGACTCTAATGAAAGCAGTAACTTACTGTAGCTACTTTCACTATCGCTGGCATTAGAAGAAACATGTTCTGCAAGAACAGTACAGCAAATTAAAGAACATAACCAAGCACCACAGAGCTGCAGAAACTTAAAAGAACTGCCACAGTCATGCAAAGGTACTTATGCCAAGAGGAAATAAAAATTGTGCAGTGACATCGCCTGAAAATGCTCACATAATTTAAAGGTAAAATGAAAGCTTTCTCTCTTGTTGCATTTTAGAAAGAGACTATATGTACTAGCAAGTGATATGTGTCCTGACAAGACAGCAAATGACATTTCAAATAATTTAATTCCAATGTATATTATGGTCAGCTTGCATCTCACTCGATGTCTTGAGAAATTTCATGAAATCTCGTCTGCTCATATCATTCTGCACCATTAGTAATGTGCATCATTAATCCAAAACTAATAACAAGAATGGAAGAAATATTTTTCCAAACATTGTCTAGCCTCAGGATCTGTATTAAAACCTTTACCAGACTAGTCTGGATGGATGAACAGCAATATAAGAACTATCATGATGGATGAATCTTGTGGTTTATTGAGTCAGGTGTCCTGTTTCTATTATCATATAATTAAAAAAAAAACAAAAGGGGAAATATAATATAAAAGGAAGGTGCGATATATTTCCTGTAATGTTGCTGTTGCAAAATCATTGTAAGCAGACTGTTTATGGTCAGTAAGACCATGCCATACAATCTCTAGGAGATCTGCAGAACCACGTCAAACAGTAATTTTAATACATAGTATCTCTGTTAGAAATGCTGATTACTTTGCACCTGAAGGATCATTTTACAGTTGAAACTTTTCAGCTGATCCAGGACATTTAGAAGCCAATGGCATAAAGGTGGTACAGCTGGGAGCACCCTGGATTTATAGGAAAGATCAGGAACAGTACCACGACCTGCAAGGTGCTGCATTTCCCCCATGTACCAATCTAATAGTTTAGGATTCATAAATTCGAAATGATGGGGCGGGGATGATATCTGATAAGAACACCAATGGAAAACCCATCATTTTTGATTTAGGAAGATGCTTAAAAAAATTAAACTTACATGTCGAAGAAAAGATTACATTGACTTTTGGACATTTCATAGCAAGTTAGCAAGTTTTATCTCAAGCTATTACATATACAGGACCCTGAAGAACACTATTCAAAAAGAACAAATATCCTTCATAGTAAGAACTGTCATTAAAAAGCATATCTGAGTTGAATATTATTAGAATTGATGGGAATGTGTCAGGAATTGAAAAATAGGTGCAATATTAATAGAGGAACTAGAGCCTATATAATACTTTTGTACTACTTTGTCTCATATCAATTTGCAGAATTTAGTTACATTTCAAATGGTTGGATGTTATGGAGATTTGTCTTTGTAAGGACACAGATAGTCAGGAAGATTATCAGATCAGAAATACTTTACTTTTCTCCAGCAGTGAAGGATCTGCATTTGTGGCTAATGAGCTGCTATGACATTTAAATGACACAGAATGATTAAAATTCAGGTGGAAGTGACATTTGCTGTCTTTAAGTGACAAAACTAGTCTTGCAGAACTGTTCTTCCTTGTACAGGAGATGAAGCTTTCATCTTTAAATTGTGAGCTACAGCATTGTTTAAAGTTAAATCATTAAAATGTCCCTTCAACAAATCAGTCAGAAGCAGAATGATCTCCACAATTGTGTACATGGATGTGCATTCCTGCAATTAAAAAGCACATACAAAACAGTAGATGACACAGAATTAACATCCACACACATTTTGCTCCAATTACTTGGTGCTTAAGAAAAGAAATAAGAACTGAGGAAGAAGCAGCCAAACACATGCAAGTGGCATCTTCTTTAAATTATTTAGCTCTGGACACAGAATATAATGTAGCTATATATGTACAAATCAGCTGCAAATATTTCATTCTATACAGTTTTTCTGGTCTAAATCTGAGGAAGAAACATTGTTTTTGAACAATGATCTGACACATTACACATTCTGCAATGCCAAGTTTTGAGACAGGATTGCTGCATCACAAAAAGAAATTGATTAAGGTTGGGTGACAGAGAATAGGTAGCTAATGGTGGAATGGGTCCAAAATTAGCTTTGAAGAATGCATGGTCTTCTCTAGCCTGCAAATGACTTCTTCCATTAATAACGAGTCTAAAATCCAGCAAAGTAATGAACGCTCCCATGCAAAAAGCTGAAAATGCAGAAGCAACAGCATATACTAATTTTCTATTGATCTCCTCAGAATGTGATCATGTCAAAACATGTTTAAAACTTTTCCTTTAGATGGAGAAGGAGGGATTGCTGCTGAAAAGAACAGTCTAGGCAGCAAAACACATTCTAGGTGTTCTACTCTACAGAACTGCCATGATGGGAACAATAACATACTGTCAGAAACAAAAGGTGTTATTACAAAAGAAGTGAAAGTGTCTGCTTGATACACTGTATGTTATTTAATATCATGCAGAACAAAACGATTGAAACATTTTTAATGCATTCACAGCTGGGTAACAAATAAATCTCTATCTTGTGCATGCTAGGAGTGGAGGGTCCTCAAAGAAGGAACAGAAGCCAAAACAAAACAAAACAAAAAAGGGTTTACAGTGACCATTCCTGGGAACTTACTCAGAGTCTTTGTTCCATAACCGTCGTCACCTAATCCGGGGATGTCCTGCATGGAAGTCCCCAGAGAGAGCAATGAGAAAGGAAGAACAGCCGCAGAAGAGGAAGGAAGAAGTCAGTGGAGTTGAAATGGATACTACCATGACTGACCATGTTGATTGAGCAATCTGGATCCCCGCCTTTTCTTTCTGAAACAAATTTAGACCCATGTTCTATGGGAATTCAGCCAATGAAAGAGGCAGTGACCATGATACATGCCTTTTGGAGCTGTGAGGAAGAAGAAACTACCAGATAAATAAAAGTCCAGAAACTATCCTCACCAAATAAATTTAGGAGAGAATTTTTAAGGAAAAAAAAAGTGATTATTTGGGCTTGGAACTAGTATATATTCTTAATATCAATAGTTCTCTATATAATTTAAGCAAGCAATAAATGCTCGTGGAGGTACACATTCGAAGATCAGATTTACTTCTTTAAGCTGTTAGCATGGTTGCTTCGTTTAATTGTTAAACTTCCAGTGAAGCTGCCCATGGCAATCCACTTGGAGAATGTCAAAGGCAAAAAAGAACAGACCTTTAAAAAAGTAATAGTTTAGTTTAGTATTGTGAAAGAAATCCCATATGCCTTATTTTCAGCCAATTCTGATCTGGGAGTATTTCTGAGAGACAAGTTTGGAATTATGAGAGGTCCCACAATAACTTTGAGGAGCCACATTTGTGCTTCCAAAAGTTAAAGTCACTGCTATATTCTTCTGAAAATAGTCTTTCCAGAGATGAAAGGACTAGCTGGATCCAAACTGCAGTCATACATTGGTCACAGTAGTAATACCTCTCCTGCCTGCCTACAACAGATATTTGCCTAGATGTGTGGGATACTGTTATCATGCGTGTCACCCAGTTTATGTGCTGCTGCATGTGACATCGTCTCCAAGAGGTTACTTACGTTCTGGATCACTTGTTTCCTGCTCACTCTGCTCCTTGCTCTTGTAGAATGGGAATTTTCGTGAAAAGATGAAGTTCTTTTTACGCCTGTCATTGAATGACTGTGAAGGAGAAAAGGCATGGGGCAAAAACAGGGACGTCTAATTGTTGTCACACTCATGCTGACAAAACAACTAGTTTGTAAAAGTGGAGAGAACTGTAGTGACTCAAATCAGTATGAACCAAGTGGCTGCTAAGAATCAGAGGTGGTTTTGTGCTGAAGTCTGCAGGTTGAAGGCAAAGCCCCTGGCGATTGGATTGATTTGATTCCAGAGGTCTCAAGTCACAACTTTCAGCTCCTTACTTGGAAACTATCATGTTTGTTTTGTTAGGATGGAAGGCTACAGATGGTTCAGCACACTTTGAGATCAAGCCATCCATCTTTAATCAGAGCAGACTGTGCACAGAATTAATTAACTGGCTGAAAAGAATAGGCTGGAAAGCAGAAAATGGAAGCCTGTGATTTGCTTGTAGTATATGGATTCAGCCCTGTGCCAATTAAAATAAAAAACTCTTTACTGGGAGCTGCTGTTGATTTCATATTTTTTTTTTATTTGGCCTCTTAATTGACAACTTCTTAAGTGTGTTTCAATGCTTTTTTGGGGTGTACTTAAAAAACTTTTTAAAAAAACTTTTAAAAGTTTTACTTTGTACATTTATATTTACTCCTGAGGTTCCTCTGTATATACTTTGAGTTTTATGTGATTTAGAGATCGAGTTCTGCTGATAAGCAGTATTTCATTGGATGTTGAGCAATATATATTGCTTTAATTCTTCAAATGGGGAGGTAATATGAAAGAAATTAGGGCTGTTTACATGATAAAACCTTTGATGTTATACAGTTCAAGAACTCATAGCACAGTACTATGTAAAAGCAGGATATCCCTATTTGGGACATTTATTTCAGCTACTAAATGATAAAATAATGTCAATTGCAAGAAGCTGGCATTTCTAGGGGGGATGCATGCAGAGCTGCAGATAGGTTTGTCTGAAATGATCTGTGTTGTCAGTCAGAAAACTTCCTATACTCTCTTTTATACCCAACATATACAATGCCCAGACACAAGACCTAGGGAATTATCAACTCCAAGGGAGCAGAGACCTCCTCAAATAATCTAAATGATCAATCTCCCACATTTGTCATTCCTCGAATTGAATATTACCAGCCTTTGGTTCCATTTCTGAAATGGAATATATTTAGAGACTCAGAACACAATTTATTTCATTAACTTTCAGAAGCATAGTATAAAATGTGGTTTAGAACACATATTTATAAAAAGATGTGTGCTGAAAATCTCCATTAAAATGGTTGTAAACTCGTGTCACAAAAGTTTCATGCCACTTTTACATTTCAAGCATATTTAAAGTTTAGTAACTGAAAACAAATGAAAAAATGCACATGTAGAATAAATGATCCATGAAAATCTCTCAGAGTATGTGAACATTCAATGTGAAATTAATGTGGAGGTCATGCACAAATAATCCAGACAGCATGCAATTTCAAAACAAAGCAAATACGAAAGAAAGCCAGAGGAAAAAAAAAAGAAAGCACATGAAGGATTAAAGTAATATGTGGATGAAAGGAGGACTGACATGCACATTACATCACTTTAATGACCTAAAGGATATAATTAAACTGAAATGTGTTTTCTGTGATAATTTCTTTTATTTTTCCAAGGAAAGGAATGTTGCATGTTAACATTTCTGTTGTGAAAATGTTGTTTGTCTTGAGTCATCTGAATTTGACACAGTAATACTATCGGCATTACACTTTTAAAGGGAAAAAAAAAATATATATATATATATACAATAACACCTCAAGAAGCAAAGGGATTTTAAAATGACAATCACTTCATTACAGAATGCCATTTCACTTTGGAATTCAAGAGAATGTTATCAAATCGATAAATAAATCTGCTGTGTTGCACAGACATTATATGAAAAATAACACATACATTTTTTTCAGCTTTTTTCCCCAACAATCTAGAGTAAATATGTCAGAAAGTACATTTTCTCCAGAATAGAACATATTTTTTTCACACTTATGCACGACTTAGCAATATATACCAAATTAGAAGGATACACTATAGTGTTATATAAACTTTTTCTCCTTTTACAGTTTGAAGTACTGGGTTGTTTTTTTAATAAGATATTGTTCCACTTCAATTTGGATGGCAAAAACTGGGAATTCATAGCAGATAACTATTATCTGCAACTATTTCACTGCATTTATATCTATAAAAAGCCTTGGCCCTAAAATAAAGCTGACTCTAGTTATATTAATATCCATAGCCAAATGTTTATGCATGTGACTATTTCTATAGATTAAAAGTTTGTATATTCATATTAATGACCATATATACTATCATAGTGTAGTCAGAGGGTTTATATTTAAAATAACAAAGAAACTGTAAAATATTATAAAACACTAACATGAGTCTGATTCTGAAAACTTTAAGAAATAACTAGTCCTTGGTATTAACTGAATGGGCTTATAAAGTGTTTATTTTCTTGTACATTGAGTACATGTTTCTGCACGAAAAACCGAAGACAGGATGCTTGATTTTGTTTTTGTATCCAATATAAATGGGATTAAAGTCAGGTTGATTGTCTCTACCTGCAGGATATGAAATCTTGCAGATATCCAGCAAAATGCTGCTTATAGATATCAGTTTATATCTCTAATGTATAGAGACAAGGGGCTTGGCAAAGAGAGAGGGAGACTCATACAGGATAAAATCACATTTCTATTGCACTGTTAATTTGCTCAATTGGTGGAAGAGTAGAGACCAACACTGAGTGCCTATTTTCCTTTTTAAGAAAGCATCATGCATATGAAGGGTTGTGGCAAAGTGAAACTGCAAAACTCAGATGTTTATCTCAGAAATTTTGTCTTTATACAATGGAAAATTTGAGACCTGACAAATACTCTGGAGTTACAGGGTCTCTATGCTTCTGGAAAGATGCAAAATAGATGTAGGATAAATGAGACAGAGGTATTTGCCTGCATTTCTCCCCCTAATGTAAAAGTTGCGTGCAGCTGCAATTGAAATTGTGACAGCAAGCTTGGCTTGATTCAATAGCATTTATGCAGGCAGAATTTCTGAAAGTCAGTGAAAAAGTGCCTGAAAATAGATGCCTGTATAAGTCACAAGTTCTTCGCCATGAATGATGTAAAAGGCTGTAATGGCAAATAACTCAGGCATTTCAGTTGCAATGAAAAACCTGTACAATAGATTATTTTCATACCTCATTGTCATCAGGTCACACAGATTACCACTAACCAAGGATCTAGCATTAGTAGCACTTTAGACAGACAAGTGCTGAAGACTAAAAAGCAAATGAAATTTTCAAGTACTGTTTGACAACAGAACGGTGACATCATTCATAACATTTGAACCGTGATGAAAAAGAGTCTCTTCTCAGGAAAAAAAGTGAAAAAAATCCTTCACCAATGTCCTGGCTTGAATTCATGTTTGGTAATACTTAGGCATAGACTGTGTTTTGAAGAAGCCAAGAAAAATAATTGCGATGTGCACTTTTCCTTGACCAAGTATCCCCAGATGTCCCCAGTTACGTAAACCTGGGTTGCACATACCAACCTTCCCTGGTTGTGACAGACATTAAATCACTGTGTGTTTCTTCTTCTCAAGAAACTACTTGGGTATTTTTTGTGTCAACGTTGGTTTTGTATTCTGTATTTGTTTCCCTAGGCACAGCAGCCATATAGATATATGTTACTTAACAGACAATGGGATAGTGTTTTTTAAAGGAAATTTTCATGTAACATTGAAATAACAATACAATTTCAGACTTTGCTTGATACGTAGCGGCAAACATCAGAAAAAACTGCGTCTCAGTAATTTGATAGTTGCACTATACTGAAATAGGCAACTATATTGCTGTTTGAGTTCTTTATTTAAAAAAACATAATTCTTGAAGATGTGCTCTGGACAAAGGTTGTCCTCTTTATGCTTTGCATAAGAGCCTAATATGCTGCAGACAGATTTCTTGTGTTCTCTAACAACAACTCTGTCTTCTAAAAGCCAATAAGCTCCCAACTACTTTGACAATGCTTTCTTTTGCTGTTTCATTAAGCCAACAGCAATCCTCAGTCACAAGCTGGGAAACTGTTCAGGGATCACCCGAGAGAAAGCTGTTCCAGACCACCGGCTGTGAAATTCTTTTTTACAGGGTGTAGATGAATTTCACATGCCATCTATTTTTAGGTAGGTTTAAGCTATGCTTTAACCTAGATTCTATGTTAAATGATTATGTATGTCAGTTTTGTTCTGAGATTGGTCTAGCAGTGAATATGAGAAATTATTTTACTGTTTCTCATCTGCTATGTGTTGTTTTTTTTTTATTCTCCTTCTTTAATACACCATTTTAGCCTAACTTAAATAAAAAGCCCATACTTATACAGCACTCTACAAAGATCTAAAGCATTTATTGTCAGCACTGTGTCTCTGCAATCCTTTTATCTATATTTAATTGACACTATTTCTATTAGGGACATTCTTTTACTTGTTTCAACACTGACTTCAATAAAGGTTTGAGCACCCAAAACCTGTTAAACCTCTACATTTTATATCTCTCACATCATACCAAAAAGTTGCACTGACACCAGGAAGAAAACTTTTGGACTATAACAGATTCTCAGTGTAAACTTCTCCTTTTAAACATGCATATCACCTTTCTGCTTTTATAGTGGGCTTTTTCACTTGGCAATCCCAAGCACATGATGAATTTGAAGTTGCCAGAACAAATTTTCCGAAGAGAATTTTGTATGAATCTATTGCCTTTATTTGAGAAGCAGTTTGGCAGATAGCATGGCAGCATGGTCTGGGGGACATGGGTCACACCATACTTTGGCCCGTTCCGCCTCACTGTCCCATGTGCAATCCTGGGACCGTGGCAGTGCCTTCCTAAGTGATTTTTGAGTGACCAAGTCTACACTATGACCTGGTGGATGTTTTTGACAAGGCCATGGTAATTTCTTTTATTAAGAATGAAGTATACTGAAGTTAAATGACTTGACCAAGTCTGGAGGAAAGTCAATGCTACAGAGCTGTCCTTGCTTCCCTAGTGTAATCACACTGGTTTACACTAGCCAGAGACTGGGTTCACACACAGAAAGCATTTCATGATGTCTGTGCAGACATGCAGAAGATAAACTAAGGAGGTGTTAGTGGCAACTGTAAGCCTGTTTGTATGATGATCACATAGCATATTCTTTGGGATGTAGATCTTTCATTCTTATTCTGAACACATTGTTATATGTTAGCAAGCAACACTTGCCAAATTCCCAATGTTTTTTATGAGATGCAATGGGAAGGACATCCCTATTCTGTTAAGTTCAGCCTTAAATCTTCTTAGGTATTTCAAGCACTTGGAAAAAAATAATGCTTGGGCTACAGTCATTCCTTATTGAAATTTTACACCATGATCTCTTTTGATAAGTGAGAACAAACTGGGTGAGAAGAAGCTCAGATGAAGATAACTCTGCTTGCTTAGTTTTCCCAAGCAGCTGCATGGAGATTTGGGTATTGGCAATCCAAAATTAAAAAGTACAAGCCTAATTAAAAACTCCATGCTATGTAGCTCCTCCAGACAAGGTCAGTGTGACTTCGTATTCATGAGCACAAAATTTTAATAATCTTCTTTTTAAGACTGACTTATTGACACTTGCCAGCCAGAAACCCAGTTTTGATTCCTAACAACCCAACAGTTAAAAAAACATAAACAGAAAGATGAATACTTTCAAGAGAGCATATAAAAACAGCATTTCCAATTCTACAAACATGGTTTTAAACTGATGCAAAGCATGAAGGGAATACTCATCTGTGCTAACTTGCATAGCATTTCTTTTACAGGATTGAAATGCCAACACAAAAGCTTGCATAGGTGAGAGTCAAGGTCATTTGCACATATCTGAAGGTTGTACACAAAAACGGTGGGAAGGAATTGTTCAAACAGCAGCACTGAAATTAATAATGTAAAAATAAGAAAGCTCCTTGACAGTGAAATCAATTTGGATGTAGAATAATCTACCCCAAGGGAAGTGGAAAAGCCTAGATCATTTTCTCACATTTAAAACAAATCTCCTAGTCTTAAATACTGTGGGAAATAATACTGCAGTGCCTAGAGGGGAGGGGCTGGTGAAGTGAAAAGAGCTAAACAACAAGCCTTTTCTAGCTCTAATGTCTGTGTTTCTGTGATGAGATTCTCACAGGCCCAGCAGAGTTGTGCTGTGGTCCAGCAGGGGCTTGGACCTAGCTGAGCTCCTTCCAGCTGTATGGGCAGTGTGAAGGTCTTTCACTCCTGCCTCAAGTCTCTAACTGGAGACAGAAAGTATATTGGATGTTTGGCAGTGTTGTTCCAAATGTTCCTCTACCCTGTTCCATATTTTTTTCCCCAAAAGTAACTTTCCTTGTTAGAGCTCACACACGCCATTGGCTAATAAATCTTGGCACATGTGAACCTATTTCAGGATCCCTTGTGCCACAACAATGTTGAAGGGTCCCCAGAGACCCATGGTAGGTTTTCCTACAGTATACTGTAGGATCTTTATGCACTTGATCTTCATTCCTTAGTTTTGATCAGGTATTTTCTCAAACCTTTTTCATAACTCTGATTCCCAGTTGACTGCTGGTGCTTCTTTAGGTTTTAAAATGAAATTGAGCATTTTGGTCTCTATGCAGTCTTTTGAATTAATTTCACTAATAAATAAAGATGCAGAAGATGTTAGTAATCTGTGCTACTTAAAAACATCAACTTGCTCCTCTAACACTATTTTTTGTGGACTCCTTAATGCAACCAAGTGCTGTGTACTTGTGCAAGTGCAAGTGCAAACTACTGCATTAAATGGACCATTGCATAAGAATAAGTTCATAAAGATCTTTATTACTCTTATTTTGTGAAATAGTAGTGGAGAAAGATTTACAATACCTACACACTTTCAAGCTACTTACAGAAAGACAACTGGAAAAGATAATCTTTTGAATTTCTCTTTTGTGTTAAAGCTTTTTTGCTCTCACAAGTCACTAGTGTAGCAGGCTGAATTATGGCAAAGGTCTGGCTCAGGCAACAGAGAATCATAATACGTAGTCTCATGGTTTTCATTTAAGGCATTGATTTATTTAGGCCTTACAGTAAAAGTTATTTACATCTTCCAGAAATGCATCTCACATGACTAGTTAGATGGACTTTGCCTTTGACCCAGGCTGGCACCTCCTCTGTCCCTATAACCTTCCAAACATGGTCTCTGAGTCACTAAGTCAACCATCACTGAGGTGTTTAAATTTAAGTGAGGCAGAAATAAAGATGTGAAATATAGAGTATTTATCTTTTAGGTGAGTTCCAATGCTTCACTCCATACTTCTGGAACTTTTTGTGAAATCTTACTAAAAGAAAATTTTGTTGTCTTTCTAACTGTTTGACAATATCTATTGAAAATACTATATCTTTTCTTCTCAGTCAATTTTTTAGAAGAAAAGCCAAGTCACTATGGCATTATGTATAGATACATGCAAATTTTCTAGCATTTAATTCAGGATATTAGACAGAAAGTTATAAAAATAGTGCACACATGAAGTTAAACTCAGCACAAATTTCTGCTGGAACAGCTTAGAAGAAAATCAACTAACTCTCAACCGTAAATTTTGGTATTTTACCTATGCCAGCAAATTTTCATCATATTATATTTAATCTATGATTGATTTAAACATTGCATTATATATTTTTATGTCAGTAACTCTTCTAGACAATCATCTTACCTAAGCAATAATGGCACAAGCTTCTTGAGGAATGGATAACACAGATATTATAGTCCCTAATATTATGGCCGCCTAAGAAACAATGTTATCCTATAAATAAAACTCCACACAATTATCAGGACGAAGAAACTGTAAAATCTAAAAAATGCATGTATTTATATTACTCATTAACTGAAAAAATTACTAGTATTTTCTTTGACTGACAAGCTGCCAATAGGCAGATATATTTTTCATTAACTGGATAAATGCAACACCAAATCCTTTATTTCTCACAGCTGCTACTCCATTCCATTATGTTTACAAATTGTAGATATTTAGAATTTGTACTTCTCAATAAAATAAAAAATGGAAAACAGAGCCAAAGATTTTTAACATTAGAGTAATTTTTTTCAAATTGAAAGAATTCTTTCAAATAATTCTACTGGATTTTTCAAAGAAAGTTATGGAAACATATTTCTGTACTTCAGCTGAGTAAAAGTCTCAAATTTGACCTGAAAGTATTTTTTCCACAGTTTCTAGAAGTGTTTCACCTTCTTACAAAAACCAGGTTCTTTAAGGCATACCAGTTCCCTGCCAGAATCAATATTGCTACCATGACATAATTTAAAACTGAAGATTCACTTGTTTTCCTTTATTTTTGACTGTGACCTGGGCCCAACAGGCATTTTTATTAAATTACTGTATGTCTTTGTGGAGTGCCTCAAGATATCCTGGAGCAACGGGACACTGTACAGTTAAATTTTCCTGGCTATGTGCTGTTTTATCATTTGAATTTCATTTGATTACTTCAGCACATGAGTGAAGTTGATGCTGATGACTGCAGTATTTCTAATGTACCTTGGAGAAACACTGTGCAAAAAGTGTTGAGCTCAAGGGGAATGGTCAGGGCGGTCCAATAATGCAGGCTCAGGTAAACCCAAAATTGCAGCCAGCATTCACTGCTTGGCAACAGCTCCAGCAATCATGAAGCATGAAGACCCAATTGTGGGTGATGTGAAAATAAAAGAAAGAGTAAGGGCAGCTGGGCAAATGAGATCCAGCTTTTCCTCTGATATAGGAAGTAGTTTCCTCCCAGAAACAAGCTGTTCCACAAACAGGAACAATACAGAGATGCGATTCTTTCATGAAAAGTACCCAGTGCTACCCCATTTTTGGAGGTCTGACAGCCTTTGGCAGAACGTAAATCCAACACAGAGAAAATAATAGAATCATAGAATATCCTGAGTTGGAAAGGACCCACAACAATCATTCGGTCCAGCTCCTGGCCCTGCACAAGCCTACCCCCAAATGTCACATCATATGCCTGAGAGCATTGCCCAAACACTTTGTGAACTCTGTCAGGCTTGGTGCTACAACCATTGCCCTGGGGAGCCTGTTCCAGCACCCAACCACTCTCTGGGTGAAGAACCTTTCTTTAATATCCAATCTAAACCTCCCAACACAAGCCCATTCCCTCGAGTTCTGTCACTGGTCAGCACAGAGAAGAGATCAGTTGCTGACCCTATTCTTTCCCTTGTGAGGAAAATGCAGATTTCTATGAGAACTACCTTCAGTCTCCCTCAGAGGGATGACCCTGTAAACTACAGCCTGAGTGTTACCAGGGTCTCCAAATCAGCAGCTTTTTGAACGTACTCAGATTGCAGATTCTTTTCTGTTTTTGCCCCAGTCCCAATCACTTTTGGAAATCCATTCACTGCGTCAAGTTTCTTCAGAAAAGAAGTACAAAAAGGTCAAAATCCACCACAAATGTGGAAAATGGACTAAAAAAATGTGGAAAAAAGAACTGCTTCTCCCTCAAAATGGTGAAGCTTTATACTTGGAAAACTTAAGCCTAACAAAACAGTGATGTTAGGAAAAAAACTGCATTAGGCAGAGAGAGAATATAGACAGTTTAATACACCGTTATACCTTTTTTTCCTGAGATTCAGGGTTTCAGTTGAGATTATTGCCTTTTTCTCTGCATTGATGCACCCAGATCTGCCATGGGGAACCACTAGCAGAGTCACTGCACTTGAGACCAGGGCAGGTGTGACTGCAGGTTCTGCTCAGTGACAATGAAGTCCAAAAAATCCAGTCTCCATGTACATTCATAGAAGAATGAAGGATGGTGAAGGGGCTGAAAGATAAGCCCTATGAGGAGAGGCTGAAGGAGCTGGGTCTGTTTAGCCTAGAAAAGAGAAGGCTCAGCGGTGACCTTATCGCTGTCTATAACTACATGAAAGGAGGTTGTAGTCAGGCGGTGGTTGGTCTTTTCTCCCTGGCTTCTGAAGACAGGACGAGAGGTCACAGTCTTAAGCTTCAACAGGGGAAGTTTAGACTTGATATTAGGAAAAGGTTTTTTACTGAAAGAGTGATCCGGATTTGGAATGGGTTGCCCACAGAGGTGGTTGAGTCACCAACCCCGGAGGTGTTTAAGGGAAGACTGGATGAGGTGTTGAGCCATATGATCTAGATGTAGATGCTAGGTTAGTTGGATTATAGGTTGGACTAGATGATCTTCGAGGTCCTTTCCAGCCTTATCCATACTGTGATACTGTGAATACTGTGAAGAAGAAATAACAGGCTTTAATTGCAGCACTTCAACCATTGCTAATGACGAGGAGAGTGAAGCACTGAAATGGATTGATTGTGAAGAATACGAAATATCTGTTGTGGCAGGTTTTTAAGCAGAGACTAGACAAACCTGAGAGACAGAAGGAAGTTACAGAAGATACCCTCAGGGTAGGGGTTAGACTCAGTGGACACCTGAGGCTCCTCCAGACCTGTTTTGCTCTGATTTGATGACTTAGAAATAGATGGTTTTATTTGGGCTTCTTTCCCTCCCTCCCCAACATACTTAATAAACTGTCAAAAGATGTCCTATGTCAGTCACTGGTGTTGGGCACTTGGAGCTTGGAGGAGAGGAGCACTAAGTATATAGTTTAAATATTTCGTTTACTCTGTGATACAGATTTTGCTGTCTCAGTCAAGTTTTGCTTTTTCCTTTCATGCCTCAGTGCAGAGTTGCTACAATGACAAAAAACCAAGAGGATGACCTTGCATTGCAGGCAGGACTCTTGGTATCTGTAAACAGAGCCTGCTCATAAGAATATTAAATGTTACCAAGCTTCTGACAGTAATAACAAATGCATTTGAAGGTATTTGAAGAGGTCAGATGAGTGTGATGTAGGTGATCTGATTGGAATATGAAAAGAACTTTGGATGACAAGCTAAGTGAATAGGAAAAAAATCTAATGGGTAGTGATGGAGCTATACGGTGTGGGTCACAGCCCAGGACTGCACTGCTGGATCAGCAGCAGAGTTGCTGGGAGGGATTTTGGAAGAATGGGGCAGCCCCCTTTTCTTGGCAGGCACCTCATCCCTGTTTGGCACTCTGCTGAGCAGCCTTACTAATGCAGGCACCCATCTGGAAATGCTTCCCAGTAAACATGGGCTGAATATCCGCTGCACCCTGACACACACATTAAAAATTGAGAGATTGTGAGGGACATGACTTTCATTTCATTGGGAAACAAAATTGGATATTTTTCCATAAGACAATATTGTGGAGTCACTGGCCAAATAGTGTCAAATGAAAAGGCATGTGGTATAAAAAACCAGTTCTCTGTATAAAATTAAGTTTTATCTAAACATTATGCTTCCATATATTCCAACACTTCTCTGGAAACACGCAACATCCATGAATATTAGTAAAAGTGAGATGTTGCTAAAGATCTTTCAAAGAGTGTAAAAATATTTTTAAGAGAAAGTCAAGAAAGTGTATATAATCTGACAGGGAGAAAAGAAAAAGGTGCTATTTATGTCTCCTGAAAGACCTGTTGTAATTACAACAACTTAGAAAAAAGCAGATTACTGGCTCATCTCTCTTCCTCCTTTAATATTTCCATCATTTGACACTCTTTTTGATTTTGTAGAAAGTCTGAAAAAAGAAAAGCTCTCAAAAACTGTGGGTTTTGGGATTAGAAAAGGAAAGGTTATTATTATTCAGCCTAAAGCCTATGGTATGGAAATTACCAAGAATTCAGTATGCTGCTTTGGCAGATATCTAACCCTCATAACTACTCACATTGTCTTCATCTTTTGGTGTAAAGGTGAGCATCAGAAGATACTTGGGATGTGATCTTGAGTTCAACATAGCATAAAACATACTTTTTAATGAAGTTTGTTGTTGCATAACTTCTGTAGCTTCCTCCAGCATAAATATCAAACATAAACCTTTGAGTTGCTCATTTTTCCATTGATTATCCATAGACCAGTAAGCCCAAAGACTGAGAAAGTAAATACTTAAGATAACATAGTTTTGATTTCCTATCTTATCTTTTTTTGGTTTTGTTTTTTTTTTTTTTAATATTTGGAATTCTAATTTGCCCAGTGTCATGGAAAGTGTGCTTTGCTGCAGGAGCATAGAGCAGCTGTAGAGAAACAGAGGGGAGGACTGGTTGCTTTGATGCGCGAATCACCTTCAGTAACAATTAGAAAAGCTGCTAAACATCACTACAAGAATTATATGAATGAAAGTAGAGACTGAACTTGATCAACACAATGGAACCACAATCTTTGCTTGGTGAAGTGACTTTTTATACAAATGTTTGTGTTATTTTTCTTACTACACAGGTGTTAAATGGTTTGACATCTTTAAAAATATTAATAAGACGTGGATTCTGATGATGTCCCTGAACCTGAACAAATAAGTTTCTTTTGGTCAAAATAAACAGAACATGAAAGAAAAGTAGCTCAGTTGGGTTAACCCAGAGTTCCAGTTAGCCCAGCAGCTTTTTCTGAAGTTGTCCAATAGCAGAAGTTTCAAAGAAAAGGTAAAAGTAACATGATCCTTCCCCGTTCATAACTTCTTTGCTTCTTGAAATTAAGTGCTAAAAGTTGCCATTGGTTCCATTGCTTGCTAACTTTTCTAATTCCTTTATGGTATTTATTTTTATACAACCTGTAATAATGAGCATCAGAATTTAATCATGCATTGCACAGAAAGGTATTACCTGCTGCCTTATTTAAACCTGAGATCAGAAGGTTTACCTGGAGTTCCCTAATTGTGATTCACATTCCCTGTTTTTGTATCCATCCTGATTTTATACACTTTAATTTCACAAACCGTGGATTAGAGGCATCAAATGAAACAAGCTTAAGGTGATATAAATCTATTCTAAATCACATTTTTAAGAAGCACTGAACTAATTTTATAGATGAAGTAATGCACCCAGGTTTGGCTTAAAAAATAGGAACTTTGGGCCTTTGAAAAAATTATCCTTTAACTTTTCTTGCTAGCAGGTTTGTCAACTGTATTGCCAAGCATTCTCAAATACCTTTTCAGTGAGACACAAGGTCCTGATCAAATACAAAGGTCACCCCATCCTTAATACTTTCTTTGTATCTTATCTCCAGATCTGTGCTTAAAAAAGAGGTATAAACAGATGAAAATTCATAAGAATTTATAAACCTGTAGAATAACTAGGCAGTTCTACTTTAAAATCATAGTTGTCTGAAAGAAATTTTGGTACTATCTCAAGGAATCTTTGTTGTGGGTTGTTAGCTCTTGAACATTGCTTTTATAGGTGAAGAAAAGAGTCAGGGCCAGTGGACTGACTCAGGTAAAATTGCAGCAGGGTAACACTTTTATCAGTACAAAACCTCCTGAGGATTCTCTGTACCTCTGTTACCTTTTTTTTTTTTTTTTTTAAAATGCTTCCATGCACAAGTCCTGGGCAAATGTAGAAATATACCATGTAAAATCTTTATTTCATTCTACAGAGTAAACTAAGACAGTTCCACTTGCCCACATAGTCATGAATGTGTGATCTAAAGGTGCCAGAGACACATATAAACTCAGTTCTATCTAAATTTTGATTTTGAAAAAAAGAAAGAGTTTTTCTGGGCCTATTGCAGCCCTGTTTATTTGGTTTGAGTTTCTTCCAGATTTAAAAGAAAAAAAAGTAACAAAGTAAAGCATGGACAGCTTACACCACTTTTTTGAACTCTGAAAGACCAAATGGAAATGCTGACCGCAAAACAACATACATATATCACAGAATCACAGAATCAGTAAGGTTAGAAAAGACCATAGAGGTCATCAAGTCCAACCTATCACCTGTTACCTAACCTAGCCAAACCTGTTACCTAACCTGTTGCCATCCTACTACCAACACACCATCCTACCTATAACACACTACCCTAATATCTAGGTCATGCCACCAAGTACATCATCCAACCTTTTCTTAAAGACCTCTAGGGACGGTGACTCCACCACCTCCTTGGGCAGCCCATTCCACTGAGAGATCACCCTCTCTGTGAAAAAGTTCCTTCTAATGTCCAGTCTAAATCTCCCCTGACGCAGTTTAAGACTGTGTCCTCTTGTTCTATCACTTGCAGCCAGAGAGAAGAGACCAACCCCCAGCTGGCTACACCTCCCTTTCAGGTAGTTGTAGAGAGCAATAAGGTCTCCCCTTAGCCTCCTCTTCTCCAGACTGTTCAAATGTTCCAGAATGTTCAAATATGTACCCAAACATCTCATTTTATGTGTTGATGCTTAATTTAATAGTGAATCCTTCTTCCCTTTGTGCTCTTTCTATCACAAGACCACATTATCTTTTCCCAAAAGATTTGAAATTATGAGACTTTGCTTATACATGTATATTCTTTTTTATAGACAAACCCAATTTTAGCAAGTAGTAACAACAGAAAGCTTGGTCCGAAAAGGGTACAATGGTCACAATTTCCTAAATACTGAGACAAACACTGAATGGCTGGAAGATTAATGTTACACTGATGACAGAAATGGAAAAACGATGTGGGGGATTAGAGGTAATTAAATTCTTTACAGACTCAATGGAAAAAGAACCATTAATTATATGAATTAAATATTCCCCTGAGGCTTTGATTATATATGGGAAATAGACATTTAACAAGTGATTTCATTGGTAAAAGAAACTTATTATCTCCCCAAATAAGTCGCAACATTAATTTACAGGGTTGCAGAGAGTGGTCATTTCAAACTGAAAAACAGAATTCTGATTCCTGAAGAAATGCAATGAGATTAATCAGTTCTTTCTTAATGCATTTTGTTATATATTTTATACCAAATTATCTGTATGTGCAAATAACATACAGAGGCTAAACTATGATTCCATGTGCCTTATAAATGTGGCAAACTGGTTTTAGTCAATGCAATTGCAATTGAATTCAGGAATTGTTCTGTTAGAGCAGTAACAGGGAAGCATTTGCAAGTCTGAAATATTATTTTGCTGGCATGGTGGAGGCTTGGGAACCACTGCACTAGGAACTGTGTATTCATAGCAAGAGGAACTTCTTGCCCTGCTAATCTGTCAGAAAGGACAGAATAAACCGGGATAAAGGAATTATTATTTTTACCGTTAGAGAGGGAAACTGAAGCAAGAAGAGATTAAGAATGAATATTTCAAACTAGGCAGAAGACCACAGCAAGAGCAGGTCTGGAAGGGACCTGCCGAACCACTTGGTTCTTTCCCTTGCTAGCAGCTACCTCTGACCTTGTCCTCTCATCACACAGTTTTGACCCTGCCCTGTGTTTTCTGCAGCCAAACAGGACTTTTCCTGGTGGTTTCTGAGGCTCTGTCTCAGGGTTTGCTCACAGAAGTCTTTAGTTGAAAATTGCACACACGCCAACTGGACTGTTTTCAAAAATGTTCCCTGCAAATGTCAGCTATTCACTACTGCTACAACTACAATCTACAGTTCTGAAGAAAAATATACGTAAACAACCAGGAATGCAGACATTTCTCATGCCATAACGCTTGCCAGCCAACATACACGATAATGGCTGACTGTTGTGAACAATAAAGCAGCACTGGGGAGAAGTAACAGCAGGAGTGCTGTTCTGTCCAGGCACTGCTGGTGGAAGGGAACTTGCATGTTTTGTGTTGGTTGGCCATTGTGCCTGCTGTGGAACACATCGGTGTTCAATGTCTGTCACAACTGTCAAAGCAGAACATCCCAAACCTAAGTTTTTGCATCTGGGACTCCATAATTTTCAACCCTTGATTTGAGATTTAACAGCTTTTGAAGTCAGGGAATTTAAGCTTCTGGCCCTATTTCATTAAACTGCTATCCATCTATATTAATTTTTAAAGCCTTTTCTCCTCTATCCTTCATTTAACTAAAATCACAGCTATCACAGAATGTTCTTTATTTTCTTAGGATCTTCCTATTAAGAGGCACTGTCCATATTATTATGAAAATAATATTTTAGTATTTCAAAGATTATCTATCTATCTATCTATCTATCTATCTATCTATCTATCTATCCATCCATCCATCCATCCATCCATATTGGATATATAGAATATACCCAATAATCTTATGCATATACTAATCTCCTGTCTTTATTTCACTATACTTCAGGTCTTGGTTGCAACAGCCAAAATATTCCTTATGTTGCAAAAATGTTCTGTACTCTGAAACTTACAAAGAAAAAAGGTTTCACTATTTACTCACCCCTTTTGCATCAATTACACCAGGTTTTGCGTTGAATTTCACCGTCTTCAAACGTGCACGCTCCTTTCTTTCAACTCTGGGGAAAACACAAATGAAAAAAACATACGTTGATTATAGCAGCCTTTTGTATGACACTTTTGGTATTTGCTCTCTCAAGACTTACTATACATAAAAGAAGTATTTAAAGCAAGTTTCATAAATTGAAAAGAGAGGTCACTTTCTCAGCCAAGCAGCAGTTTTCTGGCAAATGCAGGACTGGGTTCAAGGAGCCTTGGCTGTCCTTGATCAGCAGAACAGCACTGTCCCTGAACACATATGGGAGTGTGGGAAAAGCATGATAGGGGCAGATTTATTCTCTCTAATTTAAGCAGTTATAAAATCAGGCAACATTTAGAGTTCTTCTGTGGTCAGAGGAATGAAACAAGTACACACCTCAGTGCACTTTACAGTGGAGTAAATTCTGTATCAAGGTAAAGTGAATTCCATAAGACTGTTCATGTCCTTCCTCATGTTGATTAATATGGACATAAGTGGAAAAGTGATATTTCCTACCTTTGCAAATTCATCTACAGAATCTATAGTCTGATTCCAGTAAAAAAAATCTGATAATCCACTGGCTCATGCGAAAAAATACAATCATCTACCTAAAATTGAAACACCAACCCCATTTGTTTAAAACTGGGAATTGTTCTAGGAAACCTAAGTTGAATCTTGCAAAGCTAGCTTATAAGAGCTCTATACTGTGCTTTTATTANAATTAGGTTATATAATAATAATAATAATAATAATAAAAAGACAATGACACAACCTTGAGTTTGGCTCAGATAGACAGAGCATGATGTCCACAGCTCTGAGGTTGTGAGTTTAATCCCTATATGGGCATTAGCTTGGGAGCTGGACTTGATGATCCTTGTGGCTCCCTTCCACCTCAGAATATTCCATGATTCTGTTTATCCTCTAAACTGGTCCACATACGACCCTTTTTTCTAAATTTCACAGTTTCCCACATATGCCATTAGAATACACTTCTGTAAATCTCTTAGATTCTAAGTCTAGGTACTAAGAATACATAGTTTCTGATAATTATTTTTAAAAATACAAACTCTAGTGTTTTGATAGAATGACAATTAACACAACATGTTTCCTTCTGTCTGAGTAGGCTTATTTATGTCCTACTGAAAACCAGTGAATGTTGGTTACTATAGCTACAGTTTAAATTTAGATTAAATGCATTTCTCTCTAAGTGTGGAATAGTCACAAGCAAACAGTTCAAATGCAGCTTTCAAACTAAATCTACATTATTAAAAACCCACGAACAGTCTCAAACCTAAACTAGCAGATGAAGTCCCTTGGTAGTACTGGTAAGAAATGAAGACTTGAGGCTGTGTAATTGCCTAAATAGGATGGATGCCTTCTGAGGAAATAATTAGCACAAATGAAGACAATAATCTACTTATTAATCTGTGTTAACATTTAAACTCATTCCTTTCCTGCCTAACTTCCTAAAACATCTGCTTTTAACTTCATTTCTTATTCACTGCATAAAGAAATTTGGAAGTTAATGCTGAAGAGTGAATCTTATTTATGAAGTTTGTCATAATTGCATTAGCAGCCAAGGAGGCATCACTGCTTTGTAGAGGCGTAGCAGACAGATGAGGAGCTGGAGAATATTCTGCATTGCTTTGAGAAGTATTTAAATAATGTCATTAAGTGCCATTAATCCTTCAGGCAAACATACCAACAATGTTCATATATGCTCAGAATGCCTACTCAATATTTCACACATTTCATCATCTGGCACTGTGTTAAGGGTAGCACACAGTGTGGCCTCCCATTACAATTTTCCTGTCACTTTCCACAATAAAATTGTTTTCAGTTACTTATAATATAGCTGGACTGCAAACTTCCAAGCTGAAATTTTGTGTCTCAGGGTGATTACACAACTGATGCTGCCTGAACTGTCAATGAAAAGGGTTAGCTCTTTAGATCCGTTGATCCAGCTCTTAGAAAATACTTTTTAAGAGAAAAATAATTCAAACACTTTTAGCACTTCTTTTGAGTCTTCATGTTTCTAATCGCTCTATTTAAGGAAAAATAAAGTTTTTTTGTTATTTGCAGCTGCTGACACTGGGAATGTCTAAATAGCATATGAGTGTAAATTCATTACAATGCTCCAGCTGACAGGAAACCTACTATCCCTTGAACAACATTTTGATCCATCAGCTGAAGAAATTTCTTATAAAGGAATAAGTTTCACTTCAAAATGTAACAGTTTTTCATTCCCACTGCTGCACAAAGCAGGATTATGGGGGGTAAAATCATGAAGTGAATGGGCAGAACTACTGTCTGCCAATTTGCAGAGGCCCGGATATGTAACCCTGGCTTGCTTGATGTACATACACATTGCTGCTGTGCCCTTTTCTAATTATATATATGCTTGATAGAGCTATGCCTAAGGGATGAGGAAAGCATAGATAAAATTTCCAAAACAACTTCATGGTTCAAGTCCATTTTCAGAAATGCCTAAGGAACCACAGAAACAGAAAGAGATTTCAAGAAATGTTAAAAGAAACCTACATCTGACATTCAAACATGACTTAGAAGCTGAAAAGCTCTGCGCCCTATGTGGAGACAGCATCACCTAGCACAACTGATGGGTATTTCACCTCCATCTTCCCACCCACTCTCGAAGTGTAACTCCCTGCAGAAACACTACTGTGTACAGGGAAATTATCTAAGAGCTGGGAAAGCTGGAGTATACCCTGTATACTCACTTTCCCTTGAAAACATTCATGGTAGTAGACACCTCTTGGTCCTTCTTTTCAGAGATAGGCAGGATTCACTCTGTCCTTCCCATGTAGAGTGGAGCAGTACATTGAAAATACAATTCAGCCTTTAGGTTCCCTCACTAGCAAGTTCAAGACTGAAGTTCTTTGGGATGTTGTTCTTCTCCTTCTCTTCTGAGAAACTTATTATTGGGACACAACACTCACTGCACTGGAATGTCTATCTGCTTTTGTGTTTCTGGGCACATGTAGCTGTTGAAAATGGTCCTGTGGGATTTTTCAAAATGCAACTTTCAGCTCTTCATGTCTGCTGCAAAAAGAAAAGATCAAGTGTAACTCAACAAGACATGAGCTGTGATTGCCCCTTTTTGAAGGTTAATGGACCACTGGGAGTTTTGTCAGTGCTTTTCTAAAAGCACTAATCAGTCCTCACAGCAGAGATATAGAATATCAAGTGAGACATGCTTTAATCTTCAATAACAGTGTTCATCACTGATGTAGAATACAGATGCAAATTGCAAACTGTTTTCAATGATGAAATAAAATGGTAGCAGTAGCCTAATTTGCACAGATTTGGCATTGAGGTGTTTTGCACATTGAAAGTTATTTCCAAATACAGCATAAGTACTGTAGTGAGGAGAGTTAGCAAATATTAGAAAGCAATGTAAAATGGATACTTGAAAGACCTTGCCATATTGCATCTTTATTAATGTCTCCACCTCCAGGTCCCTTGCATTATATTTGTTTTGCCTGCCCATCATGTGAAAGGTAATTGAAAAGATAATCATACTATTTATTTCAAATATGTAGTCTCAATTCATAGTTTTTTATTGCTTCAATCCTTTGCACTGTTTACTCTTGTTTATGTGAGATCTGAGCTTACCAACAGATTCTCCTCAAAATTATTTTTGAGCATTCCTGAAGTGGCATTCTTGCAAGTGAACATGTATTTTTCAGTGGGAGAGAATACCCTCTGGTTCAGCTCTCCACCTTCAGTGACTTGCTCATAGAGAGCAACTCAGCACCTCACTAATACAGTCATACCTCAGTTATTCATGCTGTCATATTTGCATCTTCTCACATTCATGGAAAATTTTCCCGCAGTCTTTACTCAGTTACTCTCGGAGCAGTGCGACCCTGCACTGCCAGGGCAGGTGGCCCCAGCTGGCCCTGCCAGGAGTCAGAAAGTTTTAACTGTAACACAGGGACCCTCCTGGGGCTTGTTCCGGCATTTGAGCCACCTCAGCCAGGCTGGACTTGCCGGCACATATCTGCATGTGTGCATATGCAGATACTCATAGTCTCAGACAACGCACTTTGTAACTATGGAAAAGGAGGTTGTGGTGAGGTGGGGGTCAGTCTTTTCTCCCTGGCCTCTGAAGACAGGATGAGAGGTTATAGTCTTAAGCTTCAACAGGGGAAGTTCAGACTTGATATTAGCAAAAGGTCTTTTATTGAAAAAGTGATCCGGATTTGGAATGGGTTGCCCACAGAGGTGGCTGAGTCACCAGCTCTGGATGTGTTCACGGGGAGGCTGGATGAGGTGCTGAGTGATATGATCTAGATGTAGATGTTAGGTTTAGTTGGACTATAGGTTGGACTAGACGATCTTTGAGGTCCTTTCCAGCCTTATCTATACTGTGAATACTCTTGCCAGTGCTAGCTGCTGCAATTAAAGGGGAAAAAAACTCGACTACCACACTCCTGGTTGCTGTAAGGAGCCCGGGACATTGCAGTGTTCCAAAGTTGGATATTCAATATTTCTGGCAATAATTTGCCATATTCGTGTCTGACCCATATTCATGGATTAAAGGCTCCATGGCATCCATGGGAGACCTGTAATCCATGAATATAGAGGTATGATGTATTTATGAAAAGAGTAGACCTAATGATGTTAGGAAGTAAATTCATATAAAATTGTAGAACAACCTTATTCTCTTTAAAAGGTAACAGCTGTTTTCCTTCAGCACAAAAGTTTCCTATCATTAGAAGAGCACAGGAAGACGTTTATACCTACCCATACATCCTAATTTTATTCCATATTTAATTTTTCCAATTAGATTAGTAAATATAGTCAGGTAACTTATTCAGACAAAGCTTACATGATTATGCCATGTTAAAAAGTTTTCTCATCTAAAGATTAAAATCTTACAGAATGTTTAGCAAGGCAGACAGTTTATAGGAAATCATTAAAAAGAAAACTCACTTGAATGGATAAACATGTGCTTCTGCCAAGCTGAGCAGAATAACAAATTTAAGTTGGCTTTTTGCCCACAGGGACCTCTGTGCTGGGAAAACCTCTTGTTCCTTGTCCTTAAATGTTTGTGAAGCATTGGGTTTTATGTACTTTTCCCCTCATTTTGCTCTGAAAGAAGAGCATAGTTACATGTTATTTGTGGAGAGAATGTTGTCTATTTGAGAACACAAATATCGGGTTGGTATAATCACACACCTCCAGCTGGCAATGACAGAGATAAAAGTTGCATAACACTTTGCAGTCAAATGTAGTTAAATTACCTAAAAATGGGTATCTTAAAATGATGTCCACTCTGACAGCAGTTTTGTGACTGCACATCTTAGACAACAAAAAGATTAATGTAACTATTTCAGTGTTTTAAGGCAAAGTCCTCAATGGCTGCAGTGGGAGCAGTAGTAAAATTGGTGAAAATTTATGCTCCGCCACACTGGGGCAATCTGTGTGAAATCTCAGGCTGCATTTCAGACCCACAGACCCAAGTCAAGCAGATATACACACATTATAGAAAATACTAATGATTGACATTTGTGAGGTGGGAGGTTGCTGTTGTGGGGGGCTTGCAATGTAGGAGCTTGTCTGTGTGTAGAGACTCAGCAAAGAATAAGTGGAAAGAACTGGAGGTGTAAAATCAATGCTACAGCAAACTAAAATATCTTTACTACATGAATTATAACATCTGTCTAGGAATTTAATACACTGACTTATGCACATTGTTTTCCTGCATTTAGTTCATTTACTTTAACTAATGTGAGTGTTTCCATGGGGAGGAAATCTTAGACATAGGCTGCTCAGCTTGTTGCTGCTCTTTATGGGAAGCTTAATATGTTTGGTTTTTTTAATATGAATAATAGGAAGGACAATGATGGAAATAAAAATTCTCATCATGAAGAGTACAGCATATGTAGAAACTCTAATCAAAATGTATACACATACACACCTAAATGTAGACCTAATTCTGTTGGTCATTCTAGTATAAGTAGTAATTTTGGATCATAAGGGAACAATTCACATATGTAAACATAGCGCACAGGTAATACTGTGGCTATCTAAGACATTAGTACAGAGCTGGTAGTTATGTTCCCTTGCCTTGGAGGTCCTGCTTGATATAATTGTGCACTGCTGTCACCTTAAACATAACATGGATAAATCTTTCAGGAAGATGTGGAATCAAGAAAAACTTGGCCTGAAATGTTCATTCATTAATACAATATAATAACTTGTTCGTGACTGTTATGACTAAAGTAGTTTGCAGCCTCTCATGCTGAAGCCCTATGCTTCCCAACACCAATATAATAAAATGTCACAACACCTTTATAGCACTATATTTGGTTTCTACTCAACTGGCAACTCAGTCCTGTGATCAGGTACAACATCTGTAATCAGACAATAAATACATACTGACAAATAGATAAAAAATTGTTTTCAGATGTAGAAACGGTTGCAGTTGTATTTAAGAATTGGAGGGTACTGACAATTAAATTTTCTTAAGTCTCCACAGAGATGATTGTCTCATTGCTTCATGAGATTTGGTCCTTGCACAGATCACTGGTGAAATATGGGGCCATCCTCATTTCTTTGTGCTGCCTCTTTCAGTAATCCTGCTCTAGCTGCAGTGCTGCCCTCAAAACTCTCTTTTGAATCCTGAATTTACAATTTAACCATAAACGAGGCAAACAGTCCACATATTGGCAGCAGCACTGAAATCTAATGACAAAAAAGCTTTCAAACTCAATTAAATTGCTGAGAAGTAAATTCTGGTAATGTATCCAACATCCCGAAGAGAAGAATGAGTGGCAGCTCCCCCTATAATTCTAAATTATGTTTTTTTCTGGTGTATCACATATGTCATAGAGGAGAAAAAGCATAAGGAGTCTTAATTTATAATTCAAAATTTCTTTAATCAGCTCATGCTAAAATGTCGTGTATGTTGGGTTCTCTTGTAAAAACCCTCAAAACTCAACACATAGAAAGCTATTATCATTACACAGCACCTTAAAGAAGTAACATCATGTACTTGTTATTGCTTTACGTGTTTATATACATACATATAGATACACACATACGTAAATCTCTTTCTCAAATACAGAATTGAAGTGGTCACTGGCTTTCAGAGCTATTACATAATGATTTTACTTATGGAAAATGCAGGGATTGTATTTTAGCTATTGCTGGACAGGAATTAAGGTAGTAAAACAGACAGCTAAAAGACTCACCCTGGCACTAGTAATCCCTGGATCTGTATAGCCTCTCCCTGACCCAAAGTACAAAAACTTTTACAATCCCACGGGATAGCATTCCAATGGCAGGAAATAGAATATAAGCACAACACCAAACCAATCCCCCCAAAATACTCAGGCCCTAAATAAAGGAACAGAAATGAATGGGAAATTGAATAATATATAACATAAATATAAAATCCCTTCAATCTACAACATTATAGGAAGCTGGGCTTGCTCAAATCATAGCCCAACAGGTAGTTTTTTCTTCCTTACTATCACAGTATTTTATTGCTAGGTATTACACATGCTGTATTACATATAATGCAATGCTTATAGAAATAATCTCATATAAACTATAAGAGACATGGCACTCTGGAGTCAACAGCTTAAATTAAGGTTTCCATGCCATAACAGCCCATATTTGGTCAAACAGATCTCAGGCCTACTCTGTTTTAGAGTAGCCTCTTATAGTCAATAATTCACACCTGCAGATGAAATTCAACTCTGAATTAGCACATTCAGTCAATTATGATGTGCTTTATTCTCTTTTACTCAGCCCTTAAATGCACATATTAATGTGCATTTAAATATGCACATCAATTTGTCATTCTCCTCTTGGGTGATGTAAGCGACCACAGAAGATGTTGGCAAGAGCACATCAGTCTCACTGGCTCTAAGGAATCATCCGGAATCCACGGAAAGGAAGCAATACTCCCTTTTCAGTGCACTGGAGAAAAGAACCTTGTGCAACTGAAACCTTATAAAATAACAGCAACCTCCTCCCACCCCAGCTCAGGTGTATCACATCATTACATTAATGTGGACAGAAAATCAGATGCCATTGATTTTTCCAGGCCTCTCAGATTCACTAGTGGAGAGTCAGGATGACAAAGGGAGAGCATGGTAACTATACCTCAACCTTTAAAAATTCAATACTCTTATTTTTAGCCTCTACCCAAACTATTTTCATCTTGTCTCTTTTTTTTTTTTAAATTTTATTTTTTTTTTCATTTTGTTTTCTCCTAGTATAGTCTAAGCCACATCTTATTCCTAGACTCTATTATATGTCTGACCTTGACTACAGAACCTCTATCTTTTGTCCTTGAAAATACATCCTACCTTACAAGATATACAATTCCACACCTTAATTAGCTACTTTGCTTGACCCTTTTCCCCCCTCTCATAATCCCTCACTACTTCATGGTTCATCTATCGTGGCTTTTTCCTGAAAAGACATTTTACAGCAACTCCCCTCTTTCAGCCTAGGTGGGGTGGGGTGGGGTGGGGCAGCACCAGCAGGTGCTGCTCTCTTGGGGGCATCCCAGAGCTTGATCCCTTATAACAGTGTTACAAAGATTAATGAATGTTTGGGTGCGCTTTATAACAGTCTCAAAGGTATGTTAATCAAGCTGACCTGGGGAGCCCTCCTCCTCTGCTACCTGCTCCTAGCTGCTGCTAGATGCTGAAAGCAGGAGCATGCAGTAGCATGCAGGAGTTAGCAGCAGCTAACTCTGGCGGGCAGAGATCAGAAGTCCATATAGCCCCGTGGTGCCCCTCCACCCGCTGCTGCTACTGCTGCACAGGGCAGAGGAGACCGGCTTCGCTCCCCCAACCATGCGAGAAACTTCTGGGAATGCCCCGCAGCTGCTCCAGAGCTGGGGGAGCAGGGTGACCAGGGCCAAATTTGCATCTTAATGAGCTGCCACTCAATGCTGACAGATGGCTGCACGGGGAGGGGTCAAGATGCATGGTACCATGGTATAGGAGGCCAAACTGTATATGAATTGCTACTTTGTAGATTTCGCTTATGCAGCATGTTTCCAGATCCAACTCCCCATGATATTCAAGGGCTTACTGTACATAGCTGCTTTATTATGTAAGACAGCTTTTAGAATGTTTTCATAGTAGGCACTACACTGCGAGTGAGCTGTATGCATGTATTTTCCTCACTATTAACTGAATAAATCTTCCTCTTTTCCTATGTGTGATCCAATCATGTAATTACAACAGTATTTACTAAGCAATTAATAGCAGGCAAGTATTTGTTTTCCAATATCTAGACATGAAATCTCGTTAATGAGCACATTTTTCTGTCCTAAAAGTAATACACTGGTTTTTATTTCTATCTATTATACAACTCCAAAATTGTTCTTCACTGAAAAAGCAGGTGTGGTTGCTATTCAAACATGGTCATGATTAGAGAAAATAAGGTCCTTTCAGGGCTCATGTCAACAAGCTATTTGATATCCTTTCTGTTCACTTTTACATGATTTAGAACAATGAGTACCATGAGCTCCATTAGTACCTGGGCCAACTCTCTCAAAACAGCAGCAGGTGGTCTATAGAGCATCCAACATCCTATTTCCGCACCACAAAAAATGAGTATGATAATTTTTTATATTAATGCTAAAGCTGAAATAGCTAAGAATAGAAAGTTTATAGTGTATTTGGTCTGAGAGCATTACTGCAAATGAGAAATGTAATATGTTTTGACAGATTTCATTTTCCTCCTACCCTTTCAGTTCTTGACCTTTCTATAGCAGCTACCAACAGAGGCAGGAAGTAATACTAATTTGTGTGCTTGTTCTGATACTATCGGAGACCGTTTTACAAAAACATCTAGACAGAATAAACAATGTAAACAATGAGGCAGATTCAGATATCTGTTGTCTCTCCAACAATTACCACGAATCCATCATGGCCAAACAAACATTCAGATTTACCTTGGAGAGCAGATGAAAGCTTCGTCATTTACAGGATATGAAAAATTTACTGTGATATTGATTATCCCTCAGTTTCCAGGCAGGAAGAGATTTTGAGGCTAAAGATGACCATTATATAATTTAGCATAATTTTTTACATCACACAGATTGAGAAGTTTAATTCTATTACTCTCTCAAAAGAAAGACATAGAGTCTTGACTTGAAAATGTCAAGACATTCATTATAGTTTGATGCTATGGCTAATCAACCTGACATTCAAACATGTGCTCCACTTCAAATTCAGAGCTAATTCCCAGACTTGGGTTCTGGTTATTTCTTTTGCTGCTCAAGCTCTTTAGTAGATGGTGATCTCTTCCCCTTCCCCCTTTTCTTTATGAAGTTAATAATCCCCCAGTTTTCAAGTTTCTTTTCAGTACAGTTAAACAACCTGAACTCCTTAAATCTCACAGCAAAAATAGTCTCTTCCAACTCTTGAAATAACTGTGGGGTTTTCCTCTACTTTCCCCAGTTTTTCAGTAGATTGATGCACCCTCTTTGGAAAAAAAATATGAAATATTTTAACATAATGGCCAAGGAGGTAAAAAGAAGTAGGAAGCACTCACCTCCTCTTGCTGGGTATAACGCCCATCTCCTCACTGTCTCCCTCCAGAGTGACCCTCCTCGCCTGCCACCATTCATCGTCTGAGGCGTTGATGACATGAAGGATGTCTCCATACTTAAAACTGAGTCCTTGGCTTGGGAGGCCACTGTCTTTGCTCTTGTCATAGTCAAACATGGCTCTGTGAGAGGAGATAAAGATATGAAGACAAGTGATTATGTTAGTAACATTTACTTCTGAACAACTAATCATATTTTATGTTACAGCTAACCCTTACTCCTTTCCAAAAAGCTCCTCTTGTCAACTTTCTAACAGTCACGTGTGGCTGTTGAGCTTGTGTTTTTCTCAGAATTTCTTGTGCTCAAACAAGGGGTGTCTGGCAGAGGTACATTCGGAGGACTACATACATACATAACTACATACAAAGGACCAAAACCATCCTAAGTGTAATGCATTTCTTTATGTGAATGGATACACATAGCATTTAGATCAAACAAGAAGTGGGCTTTCAATGGGAATCTCTTGATTATTTCAACTCAGAGTACTTTGGTTGATGTTCTGGAGCTGTTTTGGGTTGCACATACTGGATTTCTGAAACTTAAAACTAAACAGAAAGATGCCTTGAGTAGTGTTAGTCTGACATTCACCCGCCATGGACCTCCACCTTGAGTATGCCTACAGAAAAAAGCCCCATCTATAGGACATGTATGTTAATATATGTGGTATATATATCTAGGGACTCCATAATCTCAAACTGAGAGACAGCTTTAAGGTACCTGGGTATTGAATTGTGTCTAAGCATAGTTCTGAATGGACTTGCTGCCTAAGTATTCAACCCAGATCCTGGAAAAGACCTTTAGCCTGCCCTGAGTTCTGTATTACTAAGTTACAGTGATACCCAGTCTCAGCCTCATCCAGTCCTATGCCTGGCATTTACACCAGCAGCCTTCATTTTAGATGAACCCCAGTTTCTCAGGGAAAGACCCTGCACATGAATCTCATCAAGACTGTAAAAAAGTGCAGTTCACTCATTGGAGTTACCTAGGCAAAAATACAGATCTTGTTTTCTTACAGGAAAAAATACTTGAGAATTATTTACCCATGTAAAATATTGTTTAAAGGTCATGTCTGTCAAGAACTGATGTTTATTGCCTATCGGGAAAATAATATGATTACAAATGTGGCTACAGAAATGTTAGATCAGTAAAATCCCAATGTGTCCTACTCTTTTAATGTCAGAAATAAGGCCGTGGCAATCTCTTCACTGGTAAACACTTCTGTGAGAAGGATTTGATGTAATTAATTGGTGTGCATTGTAGGTTACTTGCAAAGGATGATTATAGCAGCTTTATGGATAGACTTAAAACACTCAAAGCTACCTCTCATAATGAGGAGAACGTAAAAAGAAGTTATCAGAGTTATGACTGTACACCAAAAAAAAAATTTAAAGCTCTCATAAACACTCATTCTGCATGGAAAGCCTGGTTCAGTAGGAGGAAAAATGCTATTGAAATACTATATCTTCTTTTCAAGAGTTTACAGTCTTTTACTAACATCTTCAGAAACGCCCAAATAATTCCCTTTTCTGAGGATGAAGACTGCTGAATTTTACATAATCCATAAGCTTAGCTATGCTTGTGCCTTTCTTGACAAATGTTCTTGGAATGCATGTAACCTTTGGAAAAATTCAATGGCTTAGCAGTAGAAAAGTTCCTTTAAAAACTTGGCTATATCTTATTAAATATTTACATTCATAAAGGATTCTTATCAATAACTGGTCATCTGCTGCTTCTCAAATACAGCTTTCTGTGAGGATATTTGATGAAGCAGCATATAAATCCAGAAGCAGTTAAGTATCATTAGACACCTCTTCTTAAGCAATTAATGACACCTGACCTCTGCAAAATGGTAGCATACACAAAAATAGGCATATGACAGACCATTCTGTTGGTGTCATCCTTTTCAGCATGCCATGGTCAGTACTGAATAGTTGTTGTCTTAAAAAGTCACTGAGTAATAGTGTACCTGGCCATGGAAGCCTATCAACATCTCAAACCCCCTACCCACACAGTTGGAAACTGTGCTGATTGCTGGGCAGATGGCATACAATCCTGATTCCAGGCATAATTAAATCACCAAAAATGAAGAACAGTATCCTCAGTTGCAGAGAATAGGCAACACTGTCACATCCCATGTAGAACACCTCCCATACTGGAAATGCTCAGTATTTGGCAAGCTCTAAGACAAAGGTCGTATTTCAAGAGCTAAGTAGCAGAAAGAAAGTAGGACAAGGTTCTTCGTCCTTGAAAAGTCATTTCCATCTCAGAGCTCACGTGTTAACTTAAAATCAGACTGCCCTCATGTTAGTTGATGTTAATGATGAATGCAGATGGCAGTGTTTGCCACTGACTTGCTTTGATTGGAGTAATCATGTGCAATGCTAATTAAAATAAGATTATAGATCTCAGACAAAAGAATTTTTGAGTACACTTTTCACTGAATGAAAGATTTTGTGGCTGATGCTCTACAGACGTTGATTACTCCATTACCAAATCAAAATGACATGAGAGCTGACTTCAGTGCTCTTTCCTAAACATTTCAAATTAAGAGCCAGGTCCAAGTTGCTAACACAGCCATATTTCAGCTTACAACTTTGATAACATTTCTGGCTCTGCAAAGCATAATTTTGCAAATTGGCTGCCGGCCCAGCTATAAAGCAAATAGAGGTCTTCATTCTAGGCACCACTGTATGCACGTAGAAGTGAACATAACTATCTGGGGCTATAGGGCGATCTGGGCATACTCATCCTCACCACTTCAGACTGCAAGTGTAATTTGGATTTCTACATGTCCAGCTGCAAAATCCAGTTTAAGAGGCTGACATGTCATTTCTAATTTTCTATGTGATAAACAGCACCCAGTTCGGTTTGAACTCAGTCTTGCAGATGTATATAAAAATAACACCTCTGCATCTGTTGAGTGTCAACTGAAGTGATGCAAAATAAATGCAGACAGACCCTTCATTAGATAAAGGAACTTGTCAGGGCAGACAGAAAAAGATGCCTTTTTTGCTTTACTCTTTTCTGCTTTTAGACAATAACATCCAATGTTTACAGGATACCATACTGCACTCTGCAAGAACTGACTTTCACCGAAGAGTCAAGCTCAGCTCTCAGCAAAGTCTCTTTGGTTCATGCAAGCTTTTTTCATACTGAAGTAGGTTAGACACATTAAGCAAGTTCTGCCATGCCATGGGCATTATTGGAGGAAAGGTTAAAAAATAGTTACATCATTGCTGAATATTATGTGTTGAGGAGAGGACATAAGAGGGGCCAGAGGACATAAGAAACCCACTCTTGCAAAGAGCACCCATCACCTCTCTCTGAGAGATAAGGACCATATTTTCTGTTCAGCAAGAGAAGAACTAGGCAAGTACTTTTCTGAAATGAAATGTCTAATAGAAACAGCAAAGACGTGTTATTCAGACCAACCAGAGGATTTAACCCATGAAGGTATATCACAGTGACTCCCTCTGTGACGGATTAGAGGTATCTCCACAGAACACAAACATCATTGTGCAGATACTGGAGGGCCTGCTCAGCAGGGCTAACAAGCTTTCTGAATTTGCTAATATGACTATATATACCTTCACATGGTCGCATCTGCTTATTGATGGGTTGCTCAAGCACTTCTTCAAGGCACTGTGCTATATATAACTCATGTTTAGTGTCTTTTACTGCACTATTGAAGAATAGTAATCCCAATAACCTTACAACTTTCTAATGGCATTTATCTGACAGTCTTGGACAATAACAGCTTCTTTTTTTCTCCACAGCGTATAAAAGTACATCTTAAAGCACAGTTCTTTTTATTTCAGGCCTCATTCATGCTCAGTTAGCTGCTTGCATCCCCTCTTTAGCCCTTTTTTTGGATCGTAACAAAACCTCTACAAGGCTTTCTCTATGGCAGTAAGGCTTTTTTTCCAAGGCAGCTGAATTGAATTGGGAACTGAATTTTGAATTGGGATAGCAGATTTTTAGTAATGAAGGAAATCAGTTTGAATGATTTAATTTCCATTTTCACAGATTTCACAGATTATTCTGAGTTGGAAGGGACCCACAAGAATCATCAAGTCCAACTCTTAAACAGCACCACTGCCTCACCGGCAGGAATCGAACCCCGACCTCCCGCATGAGAGGCGGGGACACTCACCACTATACTAAAGTGAATTTTAGAGCTGTCATCAGTGTTGTGATCACACTAGCACCAGAAAAACTCCTTTTTAGTATCTTCTAGACAGTGCATTTCACAAACAAGACCCCAGGTTACACAAGATAGATCACACATTTTCAGGTTAAAAATACAGCAAAATCACTGTGAGATGTGGATAAAATACTGAAATAGGAAACAGAGCTTGCTACTAACTTTTTAAACAGATTTGGTGAAATTATGATTTGGCCAGTTTAGTTTCCTGATTAGAAAAGTAGGAATAGCAGTGGGCAAGACTGTCAAAGGCATAAGGTATATGCACCAAATTTCAGTTAACACTTTAAAGTCTTTTTTCCTCAGTTTCCTTTTTTTTGCATGAATTTGGGGAAAACTGTTTAATATCTGTACAATATTTTGAAAGTGAAAAGTGCCATTCAAGTGCTAAGTATTGTTGCTGTGTTTTGGTGAAAGAGTCTTGCTTGTAGGAAATGAAGAAACAGTCCCGAGGAGTGATGTAGTGGGTGCAAAGATTTAGAACAAGCTGGATATCACAAATATTTAAGATGATGTGAGTCTTGCTTCCCTGCTATTATTCCATACTTCAGAAACGATCATTACACTAGGCTAATCCCAGCAGTAATTTGAACAGAACCTAACAGGTTTTATTTTTGTGCTTGGATACTCCTTAATCATTTTGAGGAAGTCACATCAGCATAAAACATGAAAAAAGCTTTCACAACAGCATTCAAATTCATTGCTCAGAAATTGTTTGGAATTAAAATACCACCACTGCCAAGTTGTAATATACTGCCCAACATGCAGTGAGGTATCTACATGGCAGTGAAGACTACTAGAACAGGGATATCTCTTTTTATTTCCACTTAGCACAGATGTCTCAGCATTTGAGGTAAGTTCGAAAACTAAATTGCCTTGTGCAGTAAATTTCTATTTCAAATGACACCTATTCTTGCAGCTGGAGTAATAAATGTTTGACACAGGAGAAAATATATTAGCTTTAGCAAAAGAGAAAATCAATTCATTGTGCAATCCCATATATTGCAACCTATTGATACCCACAATATCTACATTATTACCAACACTCATAACATGAAAAACAGCGTACAGAAAGACTAGGTCATCTTGCTATGCCCTTAGCAGATAAAAGAATTTAACAGAGAAACCTCTTAACTTCCTCAGCTGCTGCTGTAAACACCATTGTAAGTTAGTAGTCTTTATAATTTTCCTGACAAGGCAAGGGATATTAATGCATTTACAGCACAGCAGCATATTTTGCTGAATGCTGCTCTATGTTCAGTGCAATCCCCCAACATCTTCCTCTCCCACATCACTGTACTATGGACAATAATTTGATACCGTTCAGGTGCTTTGGAACAGCTTTATTTGTATTTCTGAAATTACTGAAATTCTGGCACAGATGAGAGTTTGCACATAAATTTATGGACTGCTCTTTGCCATTCACTTGATTATGAAACAAGAACAACATTTAGCAAGAGAGATCTTCAACTTCTGTAAATGCATAGTCCTAACTCTTCTGCGATCTGCCAGCACCACAGCACGATCTGCATGTGCACCCCTTAAGGTATTACTCTCTTCTCTGAAAATTTCTTTAACAGAGATTCTCAGACATCAGGTTTTATAGCTTCATCATAAGGGAGATATATGTTATTCTCCTTCTTCGCCACATCTATTCTAGCCCCTGCCCTATTTCTTTTATAGCTGGGGAAATCCTGTGCACAGGTTTTAGACAGTAATTCACCATAATACTCAGAATCAGACTCTGAGTTTCATAGTTGTCTTTTCTGCACTCTCAGTAATACATTTATTTCCAACCACTCACAGGCTCAGCTTGAAGGAAAAATTAGAAGAAAATGAAAGAAACCCTAATTTAATTCATTGCTATAGCTACAACAGAGAGTATAACAGCTCTCCATTGCAAGACAGTTAAGACTCTAGTAAAAGGGTTAAATTTTCACATAGTGACATGCCAATAAAGACTTTCAACTTCTCTTCCCAGCTTCACATACATCTAGGGAAGCTGAACAAGTAAATCCTACATGTACAGCATAGAAGAAGGGTTGCTCCTTGGGAGGTGTGGGAATCTCTGAGGTGCTGCTTGTGTGTCTGGAGGCTGCTGGAATAGCCCCTGTGCGCAGGATGACTCTGTCATACATTGTCACCTCCACTGAAAGAGTGGGAGGGAGACTTTGGAAGAACAGGATTTATTGGAATTATACTACAACAATGTGGTTTTAACAAAAAATGTCTGTATGACTGACCTATCACTCATAGATACCATGACTCCTGTTTTTTCCTTTTCTTTGTGTTGGTTTTCTTTTACTCTAGCTTTTCCCTTTATTTTCTTTTTTCCTTTCTTCTTTTTTTTTCTCTTTTTCTTTTCCCTATCTTAGTGATGTGACTCTTCACAAAGCTGATTTCCTTCATCTTTATTGTAGTCAGGCTGAGAGGGACAGTGCTAGCAGCATCTTTGTTTACAAAATCAGTTGTGACTGGGCACTCTGACATGGTTGCCATGTTCCCTTTGTAACTTACCACAGGTCAGGGACCATTCTCAGCAACAGTTTGAATGCACCGCCCTTTTATGATGGAGAGAAGTACTGCACTCAGCTGTGTGGTCCCCAGTAGAAGGATGTGGACCTGTTGGAGTGAATCCAGAGGAGGCCACAAAGATGATAAAAGGTCTGGAACACCTCTCCTACAAATGCAGGCTGAGAGTTGGGTTTATTCAGCCTGGAGAAGAGAAGGCTCCAAGGAGACCTTAATATGATCTTTGAGTACCTAGAGGAGTCTGCAGGAGAGCTGTAGAGGGACTTTTTACAAGGACTTGTAAAGTCAGGACAAAGACTAATGCCTCTAAGTCAGAAACAGGGTAGGTTTAGGTTCTGAGCCATTGGGGATGCTCCAAGTCAGGTGTAATTTTGGTATAGTTTTAGCAAATCCTATTGCACATTTGCATTCAAGCCTTTTCTAATTGCGACCATATTATTTCTTTACTTCATTCAGCATTTTCTCCATTCAGTCCAAGTAAGTCTTTATTCTTTTGCTCCTAGTGGGAACTGGGCAGAGAATTATGGAAAAAAGGATTGGACACAGCAGCATTAGTTCCAGAAAAATTTCACTGTGAAGAGGCAGATATTTTCTTTATGGTATTTATATCAGGAAAGAGGACTGCCATTTGTCCTAGGGGAATATTCAGCTCATTTTGAAGATCCAACCATGACGCTTAATGTCAGCTCTTATGAGCCAATCTCTATGCTGTTGATGGGCTGTTTGGAGTCTCCAGCAAGAGTTCATATTCTGTGCAGGAAATGGTTTCTACTGTACTGAAAAATTTAAGTCAAAATGTTCAGAAGTATCATCCAGTATGTTGGACTTTCATTGTCTTGCTATGTGCAGCATATAACATACTATGTTAAAGACAAAATATCTCTCGGTGAGCAAGGACTGACAGCTTTAGTCTTTCAGTTGTGGACATGGACAGAACTCGTATTAGTCCCAGGTCTGTCTGGCTTTAACCTCTTCCAGCAGGAACTGTGAGGTGGCTTGAGAAAGTGAAGTTCTTTCATGTTTTCTCTTGTGCGGCACAAGGGGAATTCTTTGCAGGGTACACTTCTTGTTTCTTTGGCATTTTATAGGGCATAAAAGGGCCAAACAGAATTCCTCTTCTGCTAGCAAACATCTGAAACCAGTATCAAGCTGTAAGCATGTGCCTTGACCTTACCATAATATATTAATTTAGGAATATCTGGCCTCCAGTTTCATCTCTGATAAACACAGAAGCTTTTAAATACATCTGCATTGGACTCAGTGTAGACCAGATCCTTAGCTTTGAGGTTTGCCAAACAGGGAGACTGTCTTGGGTCAGAACACTAATGAGTCTTAGCCTTAGGTATTTTGACAAACTCCAGAGAAGATTTGTAGTAGCATCCTGATTTTGGAAAGCACTCCCGAATATGTGGGTAAAATTTCACAATAAACCCCCAAACTTCTAAGATTTAAATTTCACAGCAAATTGGAAAACTTAGGCCAGGTTTGTACTTAGTTGTTTTTTCTAAAGAAATGTGATAATTTTTTACTGACCCTGACTTGGCCTGTGCATTATGCATCAAAATGATGTGAAATTTGTGTTATTATATATTGGGTTTTTTCTTCCCCATACCGACTAAGTGAAGTTGCTGTTTGACTGCATCTCTGGTTTCTCTCTGAAGCATCTGTGCAGTTTCTCAGCACAGATTTCTGTGTTGTGACTTTTAAGATTATCCATATCCAGAAAGGAATGTATCTGGATGTCAAATCAGGGATACTTGAAACTACTGGGTAATTCACCTGAAATTGCAACCTGTGGGTTGCATGGACTGCCATAGGAGCCAAAACCTCATTCTTTCTCATAATAACTTATCTGCTGCCTGAGAATATTCATTTAAGGATTTCCCCCCACCCCCCAAGGGAAAAATAAAATACACATTAATAAAACATAGAAAAATAAAATAAAATAAGATGTTTCTTTCAAAGACAATGAAACTGAAAGGGAAAATGATGACACCTAGCATAGCCTGTAGCCACCCCCCTACCTCCCTACACTCAAATGTTTTTTCCTACTACATACTACAGAATGCACTACAAAAAAGCACTGAAATTATAGTTTTTTAGTAATTGGTCCACAATAATTCTAAGTATTACAATACAACTCAAAGACCTGCTTTGGGTAGTTGGGTTTTTTTAGGTAGTTGTCTCAGATATCCAGTAGCTTCAATTGCTTTCTCGTAGTCCTAATTATGACCCGTATCTCTTAGCAGCTTTTAAAATTCCAGGCTGCCCACAGAATTTATTGTGTTTTCACCAGTTTATAATCAAAAGGAAATTTTCAGCACACAAAAAGAAGAGCACTGATAACATAATTACTACTAACTACATATAGGAAGGTTCCTTCTTTTTTTTTTTCTTGGACAAGGATATTAGACAACTAGAGAACTCAAGTAAGAGAAAGCCTTCCTATGGAAAAATGATCTACATTTATAATTTGTACAATTTGAACATAACTGTGACAAAAAGAGCGGTAGGAGATGGACTAAGCTTATTTTCTCTAGTACTAAAAAACACTTACCAGCCAAAATTCAGACACTTGTGCTAGAAAATTTAATCCCCTTCCGCCCCCACCCCCGAAAAGAACACGTAGCACTGGAGTATTGTCAGTCTGAATAATCTTTCTTACTTCTGTTGTAAGAGGTGAGGAACTCTACCGACTTTCCTAGCAGGGAGATGCTTTTTGTTCATATCATAGTAAATCAGTTTACACACTCCAAATTTTAGAAATTGATGTTGGAAAACAAAACATTCTCTACTTATGAAAAAGTGTACACAAGTAAAACCAGGAGAATGTATTAACAAGACAGAACATTGGCTGCTCTGTCTTTGATGAGAAAGGGCATTACGGAAAAGTCCAGATACTTGTTTGCAACAGCTTTTTCCTACTAATGGTTTCTGCTTGGCTTTGAATGCTGTCCTTTGACAGTGAAGAGTCACAATTTGGATTTGCATTGTTATTGCGTCCGCTGAGCAGGTTCTCCTGAAATAACGAGATGCCCCACGCATAAGGGAACTACATTGTGGAAAACCACTGAAAATTATTGTGGAAGTTAATTATCCTGCTTAAGGTGGAGAAATGTACTAAATCCATAAACTCTACTGTATGTAACTCTTTGATAAATCATAAAAGCTTTTGTCTCTAGGTCAGAACTTGAGAAACTCATTAAGACTTTACTCAATCGGTGGCAGATTGCTTATAGAGCAAGTTTTTTGTGTTTTCGCATAGACTTCAACTGGAAGCAATGTAATTAATGTTTGTCTTTTTTAAGGGGTGATTTTTGAAGAAATGTGATTTTGCAAAAAGTCAATTGCTATTGAAGTCTAAAGATGAATTTTTATGGTACAAAGATCAGGTGCCTCTAAATAACCTCTGCTTCATGAGGCCAAATATATATAGATTTATAGTGTGGAACTCTACATAAATCAATGCCACAGGCCTGAGCCTGAACTCACCTGAAATCTTCTAAACTGTTATGGAAATAACAGAAAGTTTGCCTGGAAGAGCAGCAGCTCTGATAAGAGATATACTATTTGGTCAACCAATTCTGTGATTCCTTGAGTTCTTATATGTCAACTCTTACTTATCATAAAGTGGTTTAGGTCTTAGTCTGATAAACCCTGATTGGGTTGAATGTTTTCCTAGGAGCTGATATTGTCTATAAACCTCCATCTGCTTGTGTCAAATGCATAATTCAACATCAAGTCTCACTAGTGTCTGCTTCTCATGGAAAAAAGCTTGAAAATAAGATGCCAGAATATTCAAAAGCAGAAACAAACAAATATGACAAATTGAAATAATGGTCTTTGGTGTAATCTTGTCAGTGTCAAAACAACGTGATCCTTATTTCCTCTTAATGGCTACATTTGCTGGTTTCACTATGTGTGTGGTTGTCAATCCTCTTTAGAAATGTACTTTGAAGATAAAACAGCTGTCTGACTACTATTAGCCCAAACATTTAACAGCAGAAATATGTATTTTAATATATCTGAAACAAAGCTGCAAGAGGATGATGCTAAAATTTGTAGCTTCTCTCCTTTAAACAGAAGATTAAGCCCACGCTGAACTGAGCTCCTTGCAGTTCATCATTCACTCCATTGCATTATCCACAACCTCCTCCCCTGGAAGCCCCAGCTCGCATGTGCTTAGAAGCAGGATTAAGGATAACTTCAGAAGTTCTTGTGTACCATTTTTAAAGGTAAATTAAGCACATCTGAGACTATATTTTGTGAACTTTCCATGAAGATTAGACTTTGAATTGCTAAGTCACTTTGAAAACCTTACCCTAAGCAGCTTTAAGATTGACAGAATTTGCCTTAAGCTGCTCTGAGGCTGACAAGACGAAGGATGCCGTAACAGAAGTGCTTTGATTACTTGCTCTTGGATTGTCTAGGAGCTAGGATAAGCCAGCCACTGGGATAAGATACTCGTGCCATGAATGAAGCTCAGAGTTCAGATGGTATTGTCCATAATGATAGTCCCTCATTCTGTGTGTAATTCCTGATTTAAACAAGGACAACAAGCAACAGAACTGGGACATATCCTGTTACTATCTTCATTTGAAATGAGTCTCATGGCAATAAAAAGCCTAAAAACAAAACTTCCAAAAAAATCCAGATTGTACTTCTCCCTTTGCCTGCCATTACAAATTTCTACCTATACAGGCTTAAGTTTACCCTGATTTTAAGACATTCCTCTGTCCTGTAGGAAAAAAATTACCATGAAATCCTAGTTCTACTGAGCAACTAATTTTAGATGGGAAATGTTTATTAAAAGCCATGTCCATAGTTTAGGAAAGGTACTAATAGAAGTCTCGAGTCAGGATCCTAAAACAAATTTTCTTTAGCATTTGAGTAATCTGGCCAATGTCAATCAGATTACACGTACTTAGACCTATCTGTACCATAACATACTGTATGTAATAGAAAATAATTCTTGGATGGAGTTTTTTTTCTAATATTGCTCCCATTTCTATAAAATTATTTTAAAGGAATTAGCTGCACAACTCAGTTTGAAACCTCATACACCACTACCATTTCCTAAGCCTGAATCAAATGATTCTATTATGCCAGAAGCTGAAATGTGATACACTTTAATGTTACATTTGTGTGTGCAGAAAGTACAAGACTGAGACAAAAATGATAAAAACCTAGTTTATGTCTCTGGCAGTTATAAACAGTAACTCCCTCACTGACTTACAGGTTATGCTGGCATCTTTGCTCTGTTTTTTGAAAAACACTGAATAATGCCCTCCACAACAGGGTTTTGTAGCTGGGAAAATTGGAAAAGATCAGTCTTTGTGTGTCATGTTCACCATGGGCTGATCTAAACATGTCCTCATTTTATTTCACTTGCTGGCCTTGATAAGGTGTTTGATGAACCTTCCTTAAGACCTGGTCAATGGCCTGAGCCTATCAGTGTTTAAGAAGCATTTGTACAATGCCTGTTTTAACAACCTGCTTTAACTTCTGTTCAGCTCTGAATTGGTCAGGCAATTGGACTAGATGGTTAATAGATGTCCTTTCCAACTTGAATATTCTATTCCCTTCATTCCATTCCACATTGGGGGAAGTAAGGCCTCTGTAAGAACAACAAACTTTGTCCTTAACAAAGAAGATGCATGAGGTTAACTCTTGTTCCCACTGTAGGAAAGCCCACTCACTCAACAGAGAAATCCATAGAAAAGATGACAAGAATTTTTCTGAAAATCCAGTCCTTGATAAAACAAACCATGCAGGAATTAAAAAATCCACTTTAGTACAGTGGCAAATGTCCCTGCTTCTCACGCGGGAGACCAGTGTTTGATTCTCTGCAGTGGTGCCGTTTAAGAGTTGGACTCGATGATCCTTGTGGGTCCCTTCCAACTCAGAATATTCTGTGAATCGGTAATAAGGAGGAATAATACCATGTTCATATTTGCATTGTTCAGAGATCAGTTCATCACTAGTGGAGCTGCTCTGAACATGTGGGAGAGAGCAGAATCTCACCTGCACTGCCTTTGTGCAGGCAGTGCAGAGGTTCTGAAAACTGGGGAGATACTAGAAACTCACTTGGACAAGGTCCTGAGCAACTTGAAGTAAATTTGAAGTTTTTGAGAGGGGGCTGGACATACAACATCAGAATGATCTTCAAACTAAATTATCCATGATCATACCTATTCAGAAGCACTGGGGTATAAAATATGTTCAGATACAGGAGTTTAGACTATATTTATCACTTCTGTGCATGTCAAAAATTTTTATTATATATTCTGTATAAAATGAGAGTTAGACATGTCTAAGACAGCATTTTTTTGGAGTAGGTCAAATTTAATGCCCTTTACTTAGAAATGCCTTAATGCAAGTAACTGTAATGCAAATAACAAGTAATTTGGCCAATGTGATACCTATCCATAAGAAGGGTAGGAGGGAGGACCCAGGAAAATATAGACCTCTCAGCCTGACCTCGGTGCCAGGCAAAATTATGGAGAAAATCATCTTAAGGAAAATTATGTTGCACCTCCAGGAGGGTGAGGAGATCAGACCTAGTCAGCATGGCTTCAGGAAAGGAAGGTCCTGCCTGACCAATCTAATTTCCTTCTATGATCAGGTGACCCACCTGGTTGATGAGGGAAGAGCTGTTGATGTGGTGTACCTGGATTTTAGCAAAGCCTTTGACACTGTCCCCCATAACAAACTCCTGGTGAAGCTGGAGGCTTGTGGCTTGGATGGGTTTACAATGGACTGGGTGAGGAGTTGGTTGGATAACAGAGCTCAGAGAGTGGTGGTTAATGGTGCTGTGTCCGGTTGGAGGCCGGTCACTAGTGGGGTGCCTCAGGGTTCAGTGTTGGGACCTGTCCTGTTCAATATCTTTATTGATGATCTGGACGAAGGGATGGAGACTATTATTAGCAAGTTTGCGGATGACACCAAGCTGGGGGTAAATGTAGATCTGGAGGAAGGTAGGAGGGCTTTGCAGAGAGACCTTGACAGGCTGGATAGATGGGCTGAATCCAATGGCATGGGGTTCAACCAGTCTAAGTGTCGGGTCCTACACTTCGGTTACAATAACCCCATGCAGAACTATAGGCTGGGGTTGGAGTGGCTGCAGGATGATCAGGTGGAAAGGGACCTGGGAGTGCTGGTTGATAGAAAACTTAACATGAGGCAGCAGTGTGCCCAGGTGGCCAGAAAAGCTAATGGTATCCTGGCCTGCATCAGGAATAGTGTTGTCAGTAGGACTAGGGAAGTTATTCTCCCCCTGTACTCGGCACTGGTTAGCCCACACCTTGAATACTGTGTCCAGTTCTGGGCTCCTCAGTTTAAGAGGGATGTTGAGATCCTTGAGCGTGTCCAGAGAAGGGCGACAAGGATGGTGAAGGGGCTGGAACACAAGCCCTATGAGGAGCGACTGAGAGAGCTGGGGTTGTTCAGTCTGGGGAAGAGGAGGCTGAGGGGAGACCTTATCGCTCTCTACAACTACCTGAAAGGGAGGTGTAGCCAGCTGGATGTCGGTCTCTTCTCTCTGGCTACAAGTGATAGAACAAGAGGACACAGTCTTAAGCTGCATCAGGAGAGATTTAGACTGGACGCTAGAAGGAACTTTTTCACAGAGAGGGTGATCTCTCAGTGGAATGGGCTGCCCAAGGAGGTGGTGGAGTCACCATCCCTGGAGGTGTTTAAGAAAAGATTGGATGATGTACTTGATGGCATGACCTAGATATTAGGGTAGTGTGTTACAGGTAGGATGGTGTGTTGGTAGTAGGATGGCAACAGGTTAGGTAACAGGTTTGGCTAGATTAGGTAATAGGTGATAGGTTGGACTTGATGATCTCTATGGTCTTTCCCAACCTTACTGATTCTGTGATTCTGTGAGAATGGTACAGAGATGCTCAAGCTATGTACAGTTTCAGGTGATGTTCTTCAGAATCATGCACTGACATTAAAGAACTCTTAGAAGCATTAGAACTGTGTTAAAGCTGTACCTCACCACAGCTGACATGGGTGTACTGTAATGATTTGGGAACTACAGTGTGTCAAGTAGCTGAGCCATCTTTGGGCATTGCAGCCTCAATGTAGCTGTGGGCTTACAGTATAGAGGGCTTTCTTTTTTTCATATTTTGGGAAGACAAATTAGGTGTAATGCAGATAGCATTACAGGAATTTAACTCCCTAGATAGTATAGGAGAGAGCTAGGTACCTATGGGAAAGAATAATTCTGAGCATTTACATTAGATAAGAAAAATGGTCTGATATAGATGGTGTGAACATTTCTCTAATTCAATGTCTTGTTTCCTTATTTGTAAAATAAGAAGACTTAAGGTGAGAATTGTGACACGCTCAGAGAGTATGGTACTGCAGCCATATTATGGCTGTGATGAGTAGATTCAACATAAAGGGTGAAATGGTTTTGATTTGAATAGATGGGAACATCTATTGAAGCTACACATTTTTCAGAAAAGCCTGAAGTACAAATTACACTGTCATTTAGCATTTGCTTATACGAAAACTATGCCATCAAAATGAATTTTGTCTTACACAATAGCAGAATAGGACCTGAAGTAAGTCCCTGATTTCACAGGGACTCCTGTAAAAACAAACAAGAGAGAAAGAGAACAAACAAATGTCTGTGACTGAAGAGATATTTTTCTTTCACTTGACGTGTACACAATTGCTTGAAATATTAATCAACAGGATTTTTTGCCTGGACCAATTCTTATAATTTTTAATATTTCATAGCTTTATTTGCAAGCTGTAGGAACTTGGTATTTGTTCACTTCCAACATGGAAACAGCAATGGAATTTAATAAGTTGATTTAGGCGCTGAACAGGGATGCTCACTTTGCAGAAGGTTGTGGTGAACAGCAGAGAGAGGATGAGACCATATGTGCCCTGTTCCTATATGGTCCCTAAACATCTGCTGCTAGCCACGGTCACAGAAAGGACACTTGGCTAGATGCACCTTTCTTCTGAGCCAGGATAGTTGCAAAACAAAATTGGTGTCACTTTTATAGAAGAGAATAGATCCAGAAGATGTGAAATTGAAATTGTCTGGCCTGACTTGCATTACTGCCAACAGGTGAAAGGACATGGAATGTTCAGTGTTTAAAAAATGAACAAAGCAATACAGCACTTGAAATATCTGCAGGTGAAAACTTATGAAAGTGTATGGGTTAAAGACAATCGGGTTGAACTCTTTGACAGTTTTCTCTGCATGCTGGTGATGACTGTCACCAGTCAGTCAGTGGGGGCGAGCAATTCCCAGCAGTAAGGGTGCTGCCCAGGCAGTCCATGAACTGCCAGACATCTCGGGGAGCGGAGGAAACTCACAGAGGATAGGAAAGGACAAATCTCGCGGAGCTGCAGAGTTTCCGTGTATGTGTCAATGTTATATCAAATAAATTTTGATGAGGGTGATGCCTGTGTCTCCTTGATCAAGGGCTGTGTGTGATGACTAATATTACTTCAGCAACCTGAAAGCTGCTGTAGCATATAGAGTGCTGTGTTACATTGAATGGCAATAAATAGTGTAAACAAGAGTTTCACACCAACTTTGTGAATCTGCCTTAACTTGGGAGATTGACCACAGCACTTGGTTCCCAAAGGTGTGATCTTTAAATCACTTGACTAAATCAATATCCAAACGTGTTTCATATGTTCAGCTCTACCATTCCTACCTACAGCCAAACTCCATTTAGTTATTTAACTCAACTTTCAACTCAGTGCAAANAACCAGTGCTGAGTACAGGGGGAGAATAACTTCCCTAGTCCTACTGACAACACTATTCCTGATGCAGGCCAGGATACCATTAGCTTTTCTGGCCACCTGGGCACACTGCTGCCTCATGTTAAGTTTTCTATCCACCAGCACTCCCAGGTCTCTTTCCACCTGATCCTCCTGCAGCCGCTCCAATCCCAGCCTACTTTTAAATCATCACTCTCTGTCTCTTTAACTCAGTATTTCCCATGAAACATTGGCTAAGGAAACACCTGTTTTCCAGCAAAATCTAAACCGTTTCCTTTACGCACCTATGATGTATCCCTGCAGTTCAGTCAGTAAACTCTGTAAAGTGAGCCTAGTTAGTGGAAAGACTCTAAATGGAGTGATTTTGTATTGTGATGAACAACATTGTGGCTTTTTTTTTAATGTAAACAAGCAAGTAAATACAAGACTGAGACTGTATGAATTTAAAAACACCTTAAAAATAGACTGTATGAAACTTGATATATTTTCAAAGGTTCCTTTGCATTTGATCTCAAAGATTTGTATCTTAAAATCCTTTTCTGAACTTAAGAGCAAGTGCTTCTCTTCCTTTAAATAGTAGATACAGGCACTATCTTCTTTACCTGAAAGGCATTTATTAAGCAAACCCTCATGTGACTGCCTCTGAGGGATAATTTCAAAAAATCTTCCCTGTAGCATGGCCACTTTTGAAAATCTTTGAATCTCCCGCAGCTGTAGCAATAATTTACTGCCATTAACTGCAGTGCTGTTGCAGTACTCTTTAGTGAGGTAGGTTGAGATTTTTCATTTTCTTGATTTGTTTTTAAGAATCTGTATTAATGTTCCTTCCTTTACACAAGGATGAGGGAGGGTTAGTCAGTGATATTGTGGTTGGAGGAAATCTGGGAGGTAGTGACCATGAGATCATAGAGTTTTCAATTGGCAGTGTGACAAGAAAGGGCATGAATCAAACCTCCATGCTCGACTTCCGGAGGGCTAACTTGGACTGTTTAGGAAATTGATTGAGAAGGTACCATGGGAAAAAGCCCTTAAGGGCAGAGGGGTCCAGGAGGGTTGGACATACTTTAAGAATGAGCTCATGAAGGCACAGGAGCAGGCAGTCCCAATGGGCCAAAAAATGAGTTGGAGGGGCAGAAGGCTGGCCTGGATGAGCAAAGAGCTCCTGAAAGAACTAAGGGAGAAAAAGAGGATGTACAGCCTTTGGAAAAAAGGGGAGGTGGGTCAGGGTGTGTTTAAGGAAGTTGTTAAGCAGTGCAGGAGAAAAACCAGAGAGGCAAAAGGTCAGATGGAACTCAACCTAGTTGTTTCTGTCAAGGACAGTAAGAAATGTTTCTATAAGTACATCAACAGTAAAAAGAAAGGCTGCAACAACCTTCACTCCTTATTGGATGCAGACGGTAATATAGTAACCAAAGATGAGGAAAAGGCAGAAATACTTAATACATACTTTGCCTCTGTTTTTAACAGTAAGACAAACTGCCTGCAGGACAACTGGACCAGCAGGGTCATGGAAGGAGTTGGGGTTCTTGTAATCCAAGAGGAGGTAGTCAGAGACTTGCTGAGTGGCTTGGACCCTCATAAGTCTAT
>WEKX01020750.1:0-66595 GCA_013390025.1 Pitta sordida | reverse complement strand
GTTTAAGAAGGATGTTGAGCTGCTTGAGAGGGTCCAGAGAAGGGCAACAAGGATGGTGAAAGGACTGGAGGACAAGCCCTATGGGGAGTGACTAAGGGAACTGGGGTTGTTCAGCCTGGAGAAGAGGAGGCTCAGAGGTGACCTAATTGCTGTTTACAACTACCTGAGGGGAGGTTGCTGCCAGGTGGGTGTGGACCTCTTCTTTCAGGCTGATGACACCAGCATGAGAGGACATGGCCTCAAGCTATGCCAGGGGAGGTTTAGACTGAATGTTAGGAAGAGGTTTTTCACAGAGAGAGTGATGGCTCATTGGAATGGACTGCCCAGGGAGGTGGTGGAGTCGCCATCCCTGGAGGTGTTTAAGAGAAGACTGGATGAGGAGCTTAGTGACTTGGTCTAGCTGGGGGGTGTAGGGCTGGATGGTCCTGTGGGTCTCTCATGGCTCGGAGTGGCCTGTGCGCCTGTGAGGGAACTAGGTTTATGTTCACCACTCTGGGATGTGCGTTCGGTCTCTGTACGGGCGTTAGATGGTGAGTTGGACTAGGTGACCCTTGTGGGTCCCTTCCAACTCATAGTATTCTGTGATTCTGTGATCTCCTGTGTGCTGCAGTGCAGATGTCTGTACTTTCAGCTAATCTCCGGAATGACCCTATGCCCAAGGCCAGGTTCACTCACTGTTCCGAGACCAGCAGGCACTGGGGTAGACATAGCTCTGCACTGCCATGCTCTGAAGTGACACAGAGGAGAGGATGTGCCGCCTCAAATACTTTCACAACTAAGGTGCAAAACAGAACACAGAAAGGCTGTTGTGGCCTTAAGACATTATTGTCAGCACCTTTGGTAAACTCTTTGTCCTCCTCAAATGCTTCTTGGCAGCTCACATAAGACCAGCCTGAAGAAACTAATAGAGCAGGAGGTGGACATAAAAAAAAGCCTGGCAGCAAGGAGTGGCGTCCATCTCTGAAAGAAACCCACAACGGTCAGAGCTTCAGACACATCTGTCCTAGTTTTTTTGATTGGCTACTGTAGGTATCTCAACACTACTTGCTGCCATAAATCCAGTGTCTGGCACCAAATTCATCTCCGCCTTCAATGCGATACTTTTTAATCAGTGAGACCAGTCCTTGCGAGTTCTGTTATCAAAGCTGGGGTCATTTTTGAGGAACTGCAAACCTGAGTGTTTCATTACTCAGCATCCTTTTCCAAGTGTCTGTCTGGGATCCTGCCTCTGTCGTTATAAAACAAGGATAGATGGCATTTCCCTGCCACAAAAGAGAATAGTGAGGACTACTACAGTAAGGATTGTGCAGCATTCAGAAACTAAATACCAATTACACAGGGTGTTGGGGTGTAATAAGAAAGCTGAGGAAAGAAAAGGCCATAGCAATAAACCTAAATGAATTATTTACAATCAACTACAGAATGTGTTTAAGGATGAGCCCACAGAAGAGCCTTTCAGACCTGTCAAATCAATGGAACCATCTGCACTTGATGTGTCAGTACACAAAGTTTAATAACAAATCAATAAAATGAATAGTAATAAATTACCAGGATGAGATGAATGACTCAAACGTGTGGAACTGCAAAATTCTGAGCAAGTTTTTTAAAGGGAGACAACAAATTAAATCTGGCTTGAGTAACAGCTAGATCTGCCTAACTTCCCTATAAGCATTAAACTCATGGACCACAAATATCACTCGGATTTCCAGAAATCTTACAACAAGCTTCATCACCAAAACATGATAAATTGGAAAAAAAAAAAAAAAGAAAAAAGAAGAAGTAAAATTTAGTGGTCTAGGAGTGAAGGACTAATAAATACTTAAAGGATAGGAAAAAGACTTAACGAAGAGGGTTTTATTTTCACAACAGAGTAATTACCCTAAGTGAACTAGAAAAGATTACGAAAAATGAGGCAGTAATATTTATTGGAGACAGTGAAGTATCAAGGTTAGAAAGCCTAAAAATTGACTCAGGAGACTTGTGAAAGGATTTAAAAGTGTCCAGTGACTAGATGGTGGAACACTTAATGATACACCTGGCTATGTGTACTCACAGCCAAGAAAAGTAATTGTATCCTGAGCTGTATCACAAGAAGTGTGACCAGAAGGCTGAGAGAGGTGAAGTGGTCCCTGTCCAGGTCAGGGAGGTTGGAAATAGATGACCTTTAAGGTCCTTTCCACCTCAAACCACTCTATGATTCTATGAAACTCAATCTGAATAAATCCAAAGGAAAGCATGGGGAATATCAGTCCTTAGTAAATTTACATACTGATATACACTAGCTAAGCACATACTCCTCATGGAACAAGTGCTGGAGACTTTGAGCATTTTTTCTAGGAGAACATTAATTCAATGCTTGGCAGTAATGAAAAAGGCAAATTTGTACATGCAATTTAAAGAAATTAATAGACTACAAGATAAGTAATTGTTATTATACCAGGACACAGACATTCACACGCCTCTACAGACAGTCCTGATTCTTTCATCCCAAAGAGCACCTGGTAAAGGCAGAGAAGGAGCAGAGAGGCCAACAAGGACAATTTTCTCCCAGGAACACACTATACAGGCTAAGCCTCTTCAGCTTTAAAAGAATAAAATAAAATTTCATTTCTAGGGAAAAGAAACAATTATAATTGGATGTTAAATGCTGTTGCAGCAACAACATCTAGAGAAATGTTTAAGGAATATTTTCCTGTACTTACTCTTCAAATAAACTAGATATCATCCTAATGTTCATGCAAAAAATGACTTGGAGAAAAAAGATATCTTTGTTCCTTCCCTAAAGATATCTTTGTTCTTGTCTCTTATTAAATGATTGACAAGGTAAAAAATGAAGTCATTAACTTCTAGCTGACAGAAAACAGTAACATAGGTCTGTAATGATGGCACCCGCGAGTGGCATAGTGTCCCACTTATCTGCATTTTAAAGCAACAGCTGTTTGGTCTTTTGCAATGTCTGCAGAATTTTAAAGAGAAGCAACATTAGAAACAACAGCACATCTTCACTATAAATGTCATGAAACTGATCTTCACAAGACACAGATTGAACAGAATGTTTTGGACATATGTGAAGTAATTATATTGGAGAGGAAAAAGCAGCTCTTACAACTCTTGACATCTATGTAAAAATACTCTGATGTTTCTGAATCAACATGACCCAGATGTATGGTTTCACTGCCTATCAAATTTCCTTTAGATTGAGATATTTGCTTTGAAGATCTCCTTGAATCTAGACACTTTCTGAAGGAAGTTAGTTATAAAAGTATAGATATACCTTATTATTAGAATGCATTTACACAGCTACATATCTACACCAGGGCGTCCTCAGTATTGACAACTAGTTTGCAGCCTCACTGTCCAAGGTTAATGGTCTACATAGTGGTATCCAAAGATTTGTGCCACAGAAACATATTTTTATAAATAATATAATTTTGTTGGTGTGGTAAGGCCAAATCTAACATATCATACTGCAGCAGCTGGAAATCCTATTTTGGAGTGAAATGAATTCATTAACATAAATGAGGCTCACAAATATACTATGATATTTTCTTTGCTAATCATCGATATTATCTTGAAAATGGTCTGCTAGTTTAAGGGCTTCTTTGAGAGAAAATAGCAGCAATGTGAAATTCCAGGCTGACGTGATTTGCTATAGCTATAACTATGACTGTGATTGTCAGTGCTTTGGACTTTCTTGATGATCACTATTCAGAAAGCTTTAGATGATCTAAAAAATTAGGACCATTTCTAATCTTACCTCTTCGATAGTCACTTGAAGTACAGTAATGTAAAAGGGTACTGAATACAGCCTATGATAAAACTTTCTGGAGACTGATAGGTACTCAAAGCTGAAAATAAGATTCAGATTGATAATTTTTAATGGCTAAAATGAACATAGATGGATTTAAGCACAAAAACCCTACTGCAAAATTCAGAGTTACTGCTACCTTTAGTAGACCAACTCTTTTAGACTACATTTGGTTTCATGAATTTGTGAGAAGCTGGATGTCCCTCTCTTTCACGTAAATATTTATGCAATTCACATTTAAGGCAAGGAAATAGCCAGACTGCATTCAACAATTATTTTATACATTTTAATCCTACTAGGTTTTGAATATGTCTAATATACATATACAAAAATGAATGCTGAAAGATCACAATAGGAAATGTCATTCCCATTCAAAAACACAGATATGAAATTTACTTTTTTCTAGGAGTCTCGCGGTTAGACACTTATTTGAGTACAAGAACTTCAAGATTTTGCTGCACCATTGACTGACGAAGCAGGAGATATAAATGCATACTGCTAATTTCTCTGCTTGGACTAAGAATTCTGTTCTCCTTGAGTGATAATGAAAACTATGCAGTATGGAGAGGGGTGGTTGAAGTTGTGACCTGTTTTGTATTGGCTTGAGGGAGAACAAGAGTGGGCCATATTGCTGAACAGCAATATTAATTCCTTAAGCACTCTGCAGTGAGATCAATGAAAATAAATCAATACATCACTTAAAAAATGGTGTCATGAAAAGAAGTCTTATGGCTTTTTCCCCTAAGATATAAAAAAGAGTTACAGAACAGTATTTGATGCAAACACAATAAATCAAATACTAGGAAAATCCTAACAAACATGCGTTACCCTCCTTCACAGACTGTCACCAAATGGGATTACCTCAAAGCTCACTTATTTTGCTTCCTGTCATTAAGAGAAGCAGCTTATCCCTGAATTTTATGAAACAAAACCTAGAGGTCTACCAAATAAAATAAGATTATCTCTTGCCTATACAGCATATGGAAAATGATGAGAATAGGATTTAAAATAAGGTAGGAGTGATGTGACAGCAATAAAAAGATTTACATTATTACAAAGGTCTGTGAGAGCCTGAAATAATCAGAATATTTAAACATGGGGACTATGATACTACCATGCCTTCCTGGAATCTAAGCATTTCTTCATTTCCAGTTAACACCCATTTGACTGCTACCTCCCTACAACTACCTGAAGGGAGGTTGCAGTCAGGTGGGTGTAAATCTCTTCTCTCAGGCTGACAACACAAGAACAAGAGGACATGGCCTTAAGCTGCACCAGGGGAGTTTTAGACTGGATGTTAGGAAGAGGTTTTTCACAGAGAGAGTGATCCCTCAGTGGAATGGTCTGCCCAGGGAGGTGGCGGAGTCACCATCCCTGAAGGTGTTTAAGAAAAGACTGGATGAGGAGCTCAGTGACATGGCCTAGACAATAGGAGGCTTGGATGGATGGAGCATGGTGCCCATGGCTCCAGGGTTGTTGGTTCGATCCATGGGTGGGCACTCGCTTGGGAGTTGGACTAGATGATCCTTGTGGGTCCCTTTCAACTCGGAATAACCTGTGAACATGAATCTAAAAGAAATCACACAGTATCACAGTATAGATAAGGCTGGAAACGACCTTGAAGATCATCTAGTCCAACCTATAGTCCAACTAACCTATCATCTACATCTAGATCATACTGCTCAACACCTCATCCAGCCTTAAACACCTCCAGGGTTGGCGAGTCAACCAACTCTGCGGGCAACCCATTCCAAATCTGGATCACTCCTTCAGTAAAAATCCTTTTCCTAATATCAAGTCTAAACTTCCCCTGCTGAAGCTTAAGACTATGACCTCTTGTGCTGTCACCAGAGACCAAGGAGAAAAGACCAGCCCCCGCCTGACTACAACCTCCTTTTAGATAGTTATAGACAGAGATAAGGTCATCCTGAGCCTTCTCTTTTCTAGGTTAAACAGAGCCAGCTCCTTCACCCTCTCCTCACAAGGCTTATCTTCCAGCCCCTTCTCTGAACTCGTTCCAGCACCTCAACAGCTTTCTTGAACTGAGGGGCCCAGAACTGGACACAATACTCAAGGTGTGGTCTAACCAGCGCCGAGCACAGTGGAAGGATAACCTCTCTTGATCTACTAGCCACTCCACTCTTGATGCAGACCAGGATGCCATTGGTCCTTTTGGCTGCCTGGGCACACTGCTGGCTCATATTGAGTTTGCTGTCAACTAATACCCCCAAATCTCTTTCCACCTCACCACTCTCTAAATATTCCATCCCCAGCCTATAGTTCTGCTTGGGGTTATTATAACCAAAATGCAGAACTCGACATTTAGATTTGTTAAATTTCATTCTACTGGAATCTGTCCATCTCTCCAGTCTGTCCAGGTCTCTCTACAGGGCCATCCTACCCTCCAATAGATCAACACAGGCTCTGAGCTTGGTGTCATCCGCAAATTTACTCACAATGGACTCAATCCCGTCATCAATATCGTCAATGAAGCTGTTGAACAGGACCGGACCCAACACCAACCCCCGGGGGACACCACTAGTAACCGGTCGCCAACTAGCTGAGACACCATTTCCCACCACTCTCTGGGCTCGACCATTTAACCAGTTCCTGACCCAGCAGAGAATATTCCTATCAAAACCCCTTGCTGCCATCTTCCCCAGGAGTATATCATGGGAGACTGTGTCAAAAGTTTTACTAAAATCCAGATACACACTGAGACAGCATTATTTGTATGTTGTATTAGGTGTAGAAACATGTTTTCAAGCAGTTAAAATTAATCTGTTTTCCTCATCACACTTAATTATGAAGGGTGATTTGTCTGAGAAGACGACAGACTGGAAGCAGAAGGCAATAATGGTGGTTTAATTATGTTTTAACTGATGTCTTATGAAATTTGAGAAATTGGCAAGATTGTGAATGGATGAGAATTTATTATGATGCTCTTTTATAGCAAAGTGAATTGTGATGTTATTGAACTGAGCAGAATTCTTGTAACACTAAAATCCATCACTGATAAAGGTGTATTTTATTTCAATTACCATTTATTTGCATATTGATGCAAGAACATGAATGGAGTAATCTTTTAGAGGAGTGTAATCCTATTCTTTCTGAAACCCAGAAAGGACTGGATCCAAATTAAGCTCAGCAATCCAAATCTCTAAACATCTAATTTTTTTATTTTACCAAGCAAAATTACCAATTAATCAGCCATTCTTGAAATCTGTGTCAAGTGAAATATTGGCAGAGGAGAATTTAGCCTGCCTGTTAAATGACTTCTTTTTTCAGTAAAAAATTCTAAGAAAGCAGAAAATAAATTCTAAAATTAGTCAATCATCTCAAATAAAGTTACAAGTATTCTTCTAATTGGAAATAATTAGATTATTCTGTATATACACTAGGAAAAAATAATTCAGAGAAATATAGTCTTTAAATCCCAGATTATCATGATTATCTAAAAAGCATTTCTATTTTCACACAAGCACTTCTCCAGATCTTATTATACTAAATTACTTCATTTGGTACTTCATTCTTCCAAGAATAGTCTGCATAGCTGTTTTTTAAAACGATTTTTACCACATAAAGTCCAATCATCATGTACACAGTGTGATCAGAGAAAAAGCTCAACAAGAAAAACATACCCACTGTTTCACTTTGAGAGATTGTAATGTTTCTTGTATAAATATCACTCAGAGAGAATCTTTACTGAAGTATTTGACCTAAAGATCAGCAAGCCTACTTTCTAGCAACACTCAAAGACAGCACAAGTGTTGTTTTTCCAAACCTCTCTTGTGGATGTATCCTCTTTAGTATGTAAAAAAGACACAATTACTTTTTGCTGACTGAAATGACAAAGTCCTTAACTTAGAAGGCTACACTTCTAGATCAGATTCCAATAAACTTGGATTGCTATGAGCTCATTTCCAGAACAGCTATTCGGAGAAGTAACAGCACTGAAAACTCCACAGTTTTACTTTTCTTAGTTCTGCCTCTCAGGTTCACAGGTTATTCTGAGTTGGAAGGGACCCACAGGATCATCAGGGCCACAAGTGTGGAACCATGGACACCACGCTCCATCCATCCAAGCTTCCCACCATCTAGAGCATGTTGCTGAGCTTCTCATCGAGTCTTCCCTTAAACACCTCCAGGGATGGCAACTCTACCACCTCCCTGGGCAGACCATTCCACTGAGGGATCACTCTCTCTGTGAAAAACCTCTTCCTAACGTCCAGTCTAAACCTCCCTTAGCATAGTTTAAGGCTATGTCCTCTTGTTCTGGTGTTGTCAGCCTGAGAGAAGAGATTCACACCCACCTGACCGCAACCTCCCCTCAGGTAGCTGTAAACAGCAATCAGGTCTCCTCTCTCATAGCAGAAATGTATGGAAGGCCAGATACATGACATACTTCCAAAGGAAAGGATATAGTGATGTGTTATTCATGGAGTTTTCTTCATGATTTGTGGTTTCAGTATGTTAATAGTACCTCGGAAGTAAGGCAGAGACTGGATTACCCTCTTCTTAAACCTGTTGGGACTTTTCTGTTTATGGCACAACATAACTATAACCAGTGCCGAGATCATATTGATCCGAAACTGCAGCATTAGAAGCACTCTTCTGATCACTTTAGAAAAACTGCCTTTGGTGAATCCCCTTTTCCATTTTGGCCACAATGGAAAAAATCCAACCCTTTTTTACACATCTAATTCAGAATTTTCAAATAAAGTTTGCTGTCAGACCCTCCAGAGTTTGGTGACTAAAAGTGTCTGAGATGATTTATTCAAGATCTATTCATTTCCAATAACTGTAAGTGGGTGTCCTACCATGGACAAACAGCTCACCATAGCACTTCAAAATCACTCCATGTCTCTAACAATAACCGTGTATCTTTAGGTCCTAAATCAATGCAGAGTCTAGGCTCCTTAATTCCAGAATGATGCCACTTATTTTCCTGGAGAAAGAACTCAGGACGGAAAATTCTTTGCATTCTTTAAACAGTCAGAGCACTTCTAAACAGTAACCTGGAGTAAAATTCTTGCTAGCACTAAGATTTTTGTTCTAGCTATGGCAGTGTCTGACTCCTTAATTCACACAATGTTATCAACAGTTACATTGACTAGAGATGGCTTTTACTGATTTTTGTAGAAGTTGTAATTATTATGGAATGTTTAATAAAGACATTTCTCATATTCCATATACTTATCTGCCTGCTCTTTCCAAAGATAACAAAATTCCATTTCAAATTGATGTCTCCTGTAGCACTGGAATATATTTAGAGCTCAAGGCACCTAGTAGAAAAATGAATGCAAATCTTTTGTGTAATGTGCTGGGATATGCAGTGCATTTCCATGGATCAAAGACTAAAAGTGCAACTGCAGCTACTTAATATTTTATAAAATTTCCTGAAAAAGCAGCATTGAAACCTGAGTATCCTTCAGGAATAGTGTCCTTTCCTAAAAATTCAAATGCCAACAAACCAAGTAGAGATTTTAGTTTCACTCATCTTAATGGAAATTAGGGGCTGCTGCACTGAAGCAAGGAAATCATAGCAATTAAGAAGGTTAGGGAAATGAAACTTTGATCCACATTAAAAGGGAATATATTCTTATGTCTGTCCAAGCCTGAGGTCTCCAGGGTGGCAATACAGAAAAATTAAAACTAAAGTAGCTGAAAATCCACCTACCATATAAGACTTTCATACTCTATTGAGAAGAAAACAAATCCATTTTCTACAGGCTCTAAATTCAGCAAAGGTTCTGGCATTATGCTGGATAATGTTCAAGCCATTAATTCAGTCAAATTACCTATTCTTTTATACTTTCAATGAGACAATCATCCTGTCTGCTGATTACTTCTATTACATTGTTTTCTGCAGATTTCTTGCAGTCAAAACTGCTGCAATCCTCATTAAAGTCAAAACTATGTGCTGAACTTCATCCAATTTTTAGAATTGTTTTGATATTCTTGAAGGGACCCTATAGGCCAGTATTTCTAAATGAGTGACTGCTGGTTGGGCAGCAGACAGACAAGGGCAGATAAACTGGTCATGGAGGACGAGAAATTGAAAAGAAATGTCTAATTATGTTCTGTTTAAACATATTCTAAATTGTAGTATCAAATACTAATACAAATTAAGGCAAACTATGATCCTGAAAATATCAAGAAAATAAAAGATGATTGCATTAACACAGTAGCTATAATAAATATCATGTCTAGATGAAACACTGGGCAGATTAACTCAGAGAGGAAATATACTTTCCAGGACATCTCACAGGACATTACATCCACAGCTTCTCCCTGCAGCAGACCCTTCTCGTCACAATAGCTCTCAATGGATGTGGCAGTGCTCTGACAGTCAGTACAGAAAAGCCAAAATCACTTCCGATGCTTATACTGGAAGGGTGATCGCATAGTGAATCTGCAAACCTTGTTAGAAACACTGCTTCTACCATGTTCCTGCAGTGCAGCTGGAAATAGTTTAGATTCTGTCTAGTCTCAATCTGTTTTCAAGATGGGTTCACACAGATTCCTGTTTCCTTGTACAGAAATACATGGGGAAACCATAAACATTTTTCAAATCTAAACTTTACTTCTTACAAGAAGAGTTCCTGAAGTATTTTCAGCAACACAGAAAATGACAGTCTGACTGGCTCGGTACAGAAGGTAACCACTGAAAGGATAAAATATGGGTTTGCAACTGCAAGAAAGTAGCAAAATATTGCTTGATGGCCATTAAGATGTTCTTCCATTTTGTCATTGATAACCTATGATCCTTTTCTGCACAAGTTGTCTTACCATCTCTGCAGAAAGGAGTAATTACTACAGTGGGTCACTGCAGCCTCTACCTGGATTCTAAAATGTCTCAGACATCAAGAAGAAAAAGACTGTCTGCAGAGACAGTGCCTTTTAGAAGAAAAAAATTGCAGATCTTTTTGGCTCCCAGAACAAAACAAATATTGGTACTTTTTGGAAATGGGGAGGACATATACCATTAGCAGCACCACAAGGCAAGAATATTTCAACCTGACACAAATAAAATCTAAGTGTTTAGAAATATGAGGTTATAAAAATCCCAAAACCTTCTGTGCTGTCAGGTAACTGTTTCTGTCCTAATTTTTTCACAAAGCTTTCAACTGCTGCCCACTATGCCAGAAACCTTTTGAACAACTAGAAGGAAGATGTGGAAGCAGAAATAGCAACATGTTATTGCCTTCTCTGTAAGCAGAGGTTTGTATAAGAGGAGGTATTATGTGATGCTAAGCAGGTGTGTTGGAGAATTGTAAGCAGCACAATAAAGTGGGAGAAGGAATGGGATTGCCTGCAAGCTCAATTAAAAAGCATGAGAATCTCTGGAAAGTGGGTGAATGTTTAGTTATTGTAATTCCTGTTTAGTTAGGAACATCTGGCAAACTCTTCACCAGTTAACTCCGATAATCTTTTATTTACTACATTTATAGATGAAGCAATTAGAGTAAGAATTTGTAAGTGAAGTGTGAGCTGAACTCATAGTCTTCACAAGAGAGGAATTTGGAGACATGGAAGAATGCAGACATACACGTACATATATACAGACACACATAGATATGTTAATCTCTGAAGTAATCACAGAATCACAGAATATTCTGAGTTGGAAGGGACCCACAAGGATCATTGAGTCCAACTCTTAACACTGTCTCCCTGGCGGGAATTGAACCCGGGTCTCCCACACGCCAGGTGGGGACACTTACCACTGTACTAAAGTGGATTTTTTATGTTTGACTCCATTTGTTCTGAATACGAGGCACATTCAGAGAGGATCAAATCGTACTTGTCAAGCCTGGTGTGCAAAAGGGATAGAGACAGGGAAAGTAGTGCAAGATCTGCACTGGCACAGAAGCCTGCTGAGACCAGTTCACTGGGGAGGGTCCCCTTGGACACTAGCTTTAAGTATCGACTAGCACCACACAGCCACCACTCACAACAGAAATAATAAACCAGCTGCCTCTAATCCAAGGTCTATTCAACATGATACCAGTGACACCCAGGAGGACTGATCTTTTTCAGGACTTTTTTCCCTGATACAAGAATGAGGTGGTATGCAATCGCAGAATATTATGTGTTGGAAAGGACCCACAAGGATCATCAAGTCCAACTCTTAAGTGAATGGTTCATACAGGGATCAAATCCACAGCCTTGGTGTTATGAGCACCATGCTCTTACAAACCAACCAGAGTTTCTGACGAGCTCCCTATGATCCCCAATTCAGATAGGCAATTCCCCAACTCCTCCAAGGCTCAACATAGTTTTAGTACAGGAATTTCTATTTCTAATTCTAATGAGAATTAAAAAGTTCAGGGAAGTCCCACTTAGCCTCATCATTTAAATTGGCTGGGTTCCCTTCTTAGAGATGGACTTTCGGCAGTGCGACAAAAAATCCTCCTCATTTATCTTTATTGGGAGGAACTTGTAATGGGAATTCCCACTGCCCTTTTCAGTAGTATCATGTCTTCATTAAACACTGTTCTCAGCTTTATTTCAACACAGCCTGTTCTACAGTGGCTGTATGAATTTTCTGTAAAAGATTTTGGTTAGAAAGCTCTTCAATAGGGCTAAGCATCTTACTTCTTTCTCTCACATTGGCCACTGTGCTATGTGCCAATGCACATATTTCAAATTCTGACTTTTGTATTCACACAAGCTTTTATTTCAGTGGGCCTTCTTCTCTCTGTTTGTGGTCTAACATACTGTCTCGTACTTTTCCAGTTGAGAACTGCACAAACTGATGGTGTCCTATTTTAGCTGTTGACATGGAAACTTCATAAGCAACTATTTGTTGGATAAGACTGTTTTTTCACATAGAACAGACACAGCTTAAATGTGTTTTGCTGACTCATTTTCAGCCATTTTAAGCCAGAGATAGTTTATCTTCGCTTTCATCTCTCTCGCGCCCCCTCACGCGCTCCCCCTTCCCCCCCACTACACCAATGGATCATGTTCTGAGTATCTACTTAGAAATGAGGCTGAAACTGTGTCTGTCTTGGTTATAAGTCTCAAACAAATCATATTCCCATATGTGGCCAAGATCTTCATCCTTATAATCATTTGGCTTGGATATTATTCTAGCTGACACTTTCTAGTCTCGGAAACAGAAAGCAGGCAGTCCCCCTAGGAAATTGGAAAGCACAAAATACGTGCAATGAAAAGCTATTAAAGCATTTATTTGGAGAAGAAAAAGGTACACTGATTCTGCAGAGCAGTCATCATGTCAAACACATTTCCTGTTCCAGGACATTATTTCAATAACTTGTGAAATGGAATAGTAAATAAAATGGCCAGAAGTATGTACTACATTTGCCTACTGGAGTTGCTAACAGAAAAGCTGTTTCAGCAGGCATTAATAATTCAGCATTGATGACATGATTGCAGGTCTCAGCCAGTTATTTAAAATCCAACAAGCTTTACTTGGAATATAACCATGAGACAAATTAGGCAAGAATGGCTTTGATAAGGAGCTGCTTTATATTCTGCTTTTGGTTCTGAACTTTAGGCAAAGCTTATTATTTCAGGTTACTCTAGGCTGTGATTTACTCACATGGGGTTCAGTCCTTTGAGGTGGCCAGTACCGCATGTATTACCTCCCAATTTTGAACACAAAGTAGTCAATGATTTGCAAAGCCACAACCACACAGAAATGAATCCACTTTTTGTCCTTTTTTGACACTACTGGAGAAACATTAATTGATATAAGGCTTGCAAGGCTGTTGGTTTGTGCTGCAGCTAACAGTGCATTGCGCCTGTGTCGCTGGAAGGAATCAGTTTAACTCATTTCATACCCAGTACCTAAGAGCAGCAGGTATGATAAACATGAAGATGTGAAGGAAAGAGCTGGTATCAGATGCAGAGATGAGACTGTTTGACTGATGTGTTTACATGTTCAGCTTTCACTCTCCATGAACTGCTTTTTCTTCGTCTGTGAAATGTTATTAAAAATTGGAAACAAACCTCATTTTTCCTTAACTTTTCATTAGTATCAACACTGCAAAAAAAGTATCATCTGAATAAGAAATGAAGTAAGTGTTAGGAAAACTGTAGTAAATTATTAGGTGGCTACTATACTGACAACTGACTACATATAAGATATATTGATTTTTACAGTCCTGGGTTACTGCTGAGGTATATTGTTGTATTTACAGCATGACATTTCAGGGAGGGATTTTATTAACACCAGAACATCATCAAACTGTAAGCCCGAAGGCCTTTGACTTTTTAGTAGTCCCAGACTAATAATTCTCACATTCATCTTGCTGAGTGGCCTCATCATTGTGAGCCTTAGTTAAGACACTTCGGCTAATAGTTGAGACACTTCAGTTAAGGACCTGTGAAAATTTCATGGACACAATATAAAGATGTGAAATACTCTCAGCTCCCATTGACATCAGTGAGAGGCCATCTTAAGAAAACCCCCAACAAAACAGTCTCTCTCCAGATACTCTCTGTTCTTCAGTTTTCAGTTGAAATGAATTTCTTTTTTACTCTGTTCTTAGCAGCAGAATGATGAACACAGTAATTTTTATAAATGCCTCTAACCACATAAACAGTTTGAATTTTGTAAGAAAATAATACATTTGCTTTGCCAAAGACAAGAGTCGGTGCCACCTTCATTCTTCATTTTAAAGATAATCACATGTTCTGTAAGCCAGACAGTTTTGCTCTAAAGATGAAATTCAAAGTAAGAAATGATAACTCCTGGATTTATTTCCCATTGCCGTAGGCAATTCTTGTATTCTAGCACATCTCTCATCCCTCTCCATTCCTCCATGTTTCTGATAATTAATGAAGACCTGAGTGAATAGTTATTCAGTTGTTCAGTGTTCAGCTCCTGAACTTCCCCCTGGGGAAAAGGTCTTTCAAGCACACAGAGTGACCCTCCTTTCTTTGAAAAATAAAGATTTACACTATTTATTTGTTTCTGAATTGGAGCAGCTCTCACTGAAGCTGGCTGAAAATACTGGTGCCAGGATAATCTGGAAAAGAAACTATATTAAGAGGAAGAATTGCTAAAAAGTAGTAATTGAATATTCAGAAACTCATACTTAACCAGGATGTATGAAATGAGTAACATCCCAAGCAGGTTTCAATTTTCCAGTCTGAAAAGGAATATCAAGTCCAGTAAGCCATTTCATGAGTGTAGTTTATGTGCCTACCTGTCTGGCCATTTCCAAGCATGTCATTATGCCATTTATGACAGATTTTCTGAAGGCATGTTTCCATTCTGCGCTATAATGTGGACCATTCAATTGCCTAGGAATCTAAGGTAAATGAACAAACTCTACTAAAAGTCCACTTTTCTCCACTTCCTGTTCAGTAAAGGGAATTCTAATAATTCTATCACACCATTAAAGTACAGGCATGGCTATGTACAGTGAGATATTGGAGTCAAACTCATCCAGCTTGATGAGCATGCACGGAGCAATATGGTGACCCTTGGGAGTGCTAATTCAGAAGGAATCCTGGGGGATAAGAATTTGGGAACAAACCAGCCTAATTAAACAAGACTGTCAGTTTTTCAAAGCTGCACTGCAGAAGAATGCACAGAAAACAGTTGGAGAGTCTGATGCTACAGCTTCTTCTTGATATGTTTATAAATACTCTGTGTGTGTATGAGAGCGGAAGAGAAAGATTTTCAATGTGGGTGGGATTCAGGTCACACAAATTGAAGTATCTCTAACATAGATGTTTACATCTCAGCTAATCACCTGAGGCTCCTTCCACTCAACTGTGAGAAATAGACAGTTCTAGGACATGATTCGCCTGAGCAATTTTAGATGTCTACTTCTGGATGAGATGAACTGTACTCTCAAAAGTGCCATGTGCACTCCACTGACTCAAGAGAGATACTAGGCAACTAGCTTAAGTGAACATATTTACAATGTGTATGTAGCTCTAGCATATATTTAACACTAATACATCTATTTGGATTTTATTTTTATATATATATATATATATATATATATGTACACACATACATATACACCTCTCAAGAAAAATATTCTCTCTCCTTGTAATGACTATTTGGTTATGACCACTTCATACTTCTCTCCAGTTCCCTCAGTACCTCTCTCTGATGCAATTGTGTCTTTATCACATTTCTCCTTCCAGGCCTACATAATAGAGTTTTCATCACCCAGTCTGATGTGTTCAGGTTTCATCACCATGATCTCTCCAAGAGCTGCATTTCTCATGTGGATTCCAGACTGCCTTGCAACCAGCTGTGCAGCTTCCCAGGAGAATTTTGCCCATGGAGTCCTGACCAGAAGTTCACTGGCCTGTAGGGGATCACTGCCTCGGAGATGACAGGGAGACTGAGTGGTGGCAGTAACAGGCATTGCATGAAAACGGCCCCAGAGATCAGATTCAATCTTCACAAGTTGTCTCAACCAAACTTTGACAATAGGTCTGCAAACTTAAGTGAGAATTTCTGTGATTTGCTGAAAATCAAAGTCTCTCCAGTGAAAGGTGTCCCTGTCCATGGCAGGGGTTTTTGAACTAGATGATCTTCAAGGTCACTTCTAACTCAAACCATTCTATGATTCTCTGATACAGGAACACACAAATTTCTAAGTTCAGGAAGTCTGTATAGAGGTGTTTAATACCTAATGGAGAATCCATTTTTACCGGGAATCAGAGTAAACAACACAAAGTACTTTGGCCTTAGCTTCCTTTTTGCTGCTGCTAAGTTGCTNGGAGCCCAGAACTGCACACAGTACTCAAGATGAGGTCTGACCAGCGCTGTGTACAGAGGGAGGACAACCTCCCTGGACCGACTGATTCTTCAGATTCTTGTTCCTCAATAAAAATGAACCAGAACTCATTCATTTTAACATATAATTCCATGTGTTTGTACAGCTTAGCACTAATTCCAGCTAGAAGACGACAAAAAAGTAGTAGTTAAGAGGCATCTCTTTGCACTGTGCACAGTTTCTATAAATAGCACAGCATGGACTGGACCATAAGCTGCTTCATCTTATTGGAAAGAGGCGCTGCCCTTGGGCTCACTTCCTACTGGAGTCTTCTCCCCTGGACAATGGAGAGGCAGCTGCAGAGCCACCTCTGACATTGCAGTTGGATCCAGTCCTGCCCCAGCCCTGATTTCCATCCCCACCTTTACAGACAATTGCATCATTCGTGTTGTGCTGATATATTTGAAAGTAGTGCTGAAGTAGAAATATCTGCATTTCAGTAATCTCAAACAGTTCCTTCATACAGGGCAACAAGGAACCATGATGAGGTGGAATAATGTTCGGTCACTAATGGTAATAAACAGATTTTAAACCGTGGAGTGGCAAGGAAAGGGCTGGGGGAATGCGAAGCTTGTGAGCTTTTACTGCAGTGTGATACAGCTCCACAGTGCTTGGTTGTGGCCTTGGACAACTGGAGTTTTTCAATATAAACATTATTTTAGAAGCTATCTGATTTGAATAAAGCTTAAAAGATCCAGTGACTGTTTAATCTAACCATATCTAATTATTTTTCATCTGTAAACCAACAACAGACTCTAAGATGGCAGACTTGGATATCAGATGATTCCTGTAAAAACCTTTTCTTTTTATGTCTAGTAGCAATTACTGAAGTATCTACATTTACCCTCACAAATCTAGCACAAGTAATTTAAGCTCAGGAGGAGTCTAGCAAATAAACAGGAAAAACTCTTAAGCTCTCAGCTTCCTCCAAAGCTTGGCAATTTTATATTAAATTTTCAGTGGCTTCTCAAATTCACAAAACCCTTTATAGGGCTGTTTTTCTCTGACAGGTAACTCTTCAAAAGCCTGTCATATTCCATAGCCTGTAAGTTAAATAACATGATCTAGCATTTCCTAAGAGTAGCAATAGTAACTACATGTAGCCTGAAAAATTTGACTATTGATATGGATCTAGAAGGACAAAGCAAAACATGTATTTATTTCAGAAAGACAAATATATAATCTCACAAGAATAGATTTTAAAACCATGAGCCAAAAATACAAAAAGGAAGTTATGAATTTGCATAAGAAACACTAAAGACTCCGCCACGTATGTATATAACACAACATTTAGCTGATGATGTGTTTGTTTATTTTCCTCATTAATCATGAGCTGATGACTGAATTCCAATGACTTTAAAATGATAATAGTTGAATTTTTTTAGCCTATTATTTTAGTTATTGAATTCAGTTTAAATTCATCCACTTTCACCACTAAATAAAGCATAAAAATAACATCGTCTGTTTCATATTAATTCAGTCACTTTCTGCTTTTCTTTCTGTATTTCTTTTCCTCAACAGAGAGATGTAGTGACAAAGAGGTTGTGAGTTCCCAAAAGGATTAACAGTATTTCCTGCTATTCCATCCTCCCCTGAAGTGTCATGTTTTGCCTTTAGTGTTGTGGACTTTCTGAATATCTCCCAAACAGAAACACAGTGTCTGGGTTACAAAAGGAATAGCTACTACTGAAAAAAAATTTCCTGGGAAATATTCCAGGAGGCATCAGAAGGACAGGCAGGCATAAAGAAAGAAAAAAATAATAAAAATCTGAAACACCAGAGTATGCACACATAAAAGATCAGGCCAAGGAGCTACACAGTTTTTGTGAACAAATAATTTATGATGTCTTTCATGTGTTTTATACACTCTTTAAGTGTGACTTTTAATTGCTTTCAGCCACCTACTTCCAGACCTACATTCAGTTATTTGAGCCATATGAAATTTTACTTCATTTAATATAACTTTTTTTCATATATTGCACTGCTATGCGGTTTTAGTAGGTGCTGGAGAGGAAATCAGAGACTGCAAAGTAAAGAAAACACTGCATCCAATGAACTCTTCATCCACTGGGATATCTGTGGCTTTATGTTTTCTCACCCTCTTTTTTTGGCTTTCTTATGAGCAGATAATGACACTATTTTCAGCTATTACAACCTATATGGATCTTAATTTATTTCCTCGGGCTGCCTGGAATGTAATTATTTACTTTTTGATTAAACTCCCTTGGTAGAAAATAACTATACTTGGCATACTCAGTGAAGGACAGCAAAATCACCACATCATACACTACCATATACATACACTACCGTTAAAGGAAAACAGCAAACATGAATCATAAACTTGGCATTACAGCTACAGATTTACAGCAACATATGGTAATTTGCCTCTAGTTCTCTTGCACATGCTGACCAAAATAATCCATTGAAGCAGTTATGTCCTGAGTCGTAAGAAGAGAAACCAAATGCTAGATAAAATTTTCATCTCTGAAAACAAGCACACTTCTGAACCCACATTCATTTTTCCTTTGTACCTAATATAGACATAAGCTACTTTTGTAATTAGTGTATATAAATTGAACAAATGGTGCCCAGCACAATGCTGCAGGTGCTACTGCACTAAAACCACATCATAATAATATGTAAGGCATAGAGCCTCTCAAACAGACTGCTCAAACATGGACAGAACCATTTGTGTGGGCTTCACTGCAAAAAGCATATGCTAACAAAAGTGACTGAGGATTTTGTGGTTTTCTGCTTTAGAGGTTTGGGCCTTTGTTGGAATGACTCAGGAATAAAAGAACAGGTTTCGCATTTCTGGATTGGGAAGTGCTATTTAGATAAACAGCCAAAACATCAAAGACTCCTAAAGTGAAGCACCAGGGCATAGCAGCTTAGTTAGACAGACCACATCCAGACTTCATGAACTAGCAAAAATCCAGGCTCATTGGTGCACATGGAGCAATACTAGTACAGAAAAAGTAGGCTAGACCAGATGTAGCACAGGTATCTGAGCCTTGCTCAGTGTGGAAGTCAATAAGCCTCAGTTCTCAGCAGAGCTTACCAGGTAGATACTGATACAGGGTTAACTGAGCTTTGCTGCAGTTCAAACCAGTGAGTTGTTCAGGACCCTGTGTTAGCCCATTATGTGTACACCTGAATTAACCTGCAGTTGCTGACTTGGATCTCTTGTACTATTGCTCCCCACATTTTGGGTTCCTAGCTTACCCGAAGCAAAGTAAGCTTGCATCTATCCCTACACATCCAATTGTATCTTTTCATAAAATACACATTAGGGGAACTGACAAAAACTTTTCGTGACAAAGTCACTCTGTGTTTGGTGCAGGAAAAAAACTACTTCAGGCCAAAGAAGGTTAGAGATGCATTGAAAAATCACACTTCCAACCTGACCTTGCTCAACAGGAAGATCAGTGGTAATAGTGACCCATATTATTTCAGTCCCTGCTTTTTCTGGCAGCAGTACCAACTAGTGCTTCATGTGGCTGCTGCCCACTAGAATAAGATCATTCGTGTTAACATTTAAGTTTTCCATTCCTTCTCTGCTACTTCACCCCTTCATACTGAGAGCATAATGACAAGAGGTAGAATTTAGCCTTAATTGGATCTCTGCAATGTTATCACCTGAATTGGCTCCCCTGTGAATAATTATCACTGCCTAGAGGCTGACAAATTGCTTCCCTCTACTTCATGATTGTCAAGAATTTCAAATTATATGCTGAGCATGGGGAGGCTGCAGGGGGAAGAGGGGAATGAAAATGAAAGCCTAGAGGAGCATAATTATTAAAATACTTGGCACAGAGTCTGATAGTCTTCATGAGTCCCCAAAGGAGTGAGTGACAGCAAGAGTTTTGCTGGTACAACTGGGCAACACCCAGTCTTTCACTCAGCAAAGACTATGGCAATAGACTTGCATAGTCAAAGCAAATCTACAACTACTGCTCACACTTAAGCAATTCTCATAATATTCAATACTCCATCAAAGATCTGTACATCAACTTGTTTACCATCTCATCCGGATATCTGATCTTGCCAGGTAGATGGTATCTTTGCCAAATAGACTGATAGATGGGTTAACATATGCAAGGGCACAGCAGCAGATTGTCATGCATGTAGAAAAGCATATAAGAGTTCTTGCTTTGTAAGAAAAAGGACTTGGGGAAAAAGTGCTCTTTTTGAGAACAATCATCCCATGTCTAGGGCAAGACCTCACACAGAAACACATTGTGTCATTACATCACAATATCCATCTCAGATATCAAAAGAGCTAACAACTGGTGAGAAATTTTTACCTAATAAACCTAAATCATGATAAAAATATAATGGTCTTTGAAAATGACTTGAAATAGTCAGATTAAGCAATAGGGCAAATAGGGCTTTTATCCAATTTTCACATAAATGCTGCTGTGCTTGTAAGATTGATGCATTTCCCAGTTTCTGTCAATGTACCTTAAACTTCTTTCCTACCTTGCTGAACTAACAGCACACATCAGGCATAAACTAGGTAGCTGCCAACATATTTCGAGGAGAAAGCTCTTCCAGCTTACCTGACATACAATGACCTCTTCTGATTAGTCCTCAGGGAGCCGGAACCAGAACTCATGCTGTGATTCATCATCTGCTCACGCAGGTCATGGATTTTTGCCTCAAATCGAGCGTACTCTAAGGAGAAAAGAAAACCCCAGAGAATAAAGATATTTTAGTTTTGTTGACCTATAAAATCATTAGGGATTCTAAATGCAAATAACTATTAAATTAATGAGTGTAAGGCATGTCCTGAAAATTGAGGTCTAATAGAACCTTGCATGAATGTATTACCTCAGGTAACATATGCACTCTTTCCTGCGGTACTTGAACATTTCAGTACTGAGAAGTACTTCTCTAGGTGAAGAGTCAGATAGCTAGTCCCGCTATACTGCAGTTTCAGGATAGGAAAGGAAGTATTAAGTGCACTGAAGTTACTAATAAGAGAAGCATTTACTGGAAAATCCCATCCAGCTGAAGGAGGTATCTCCAAGTCTAATTATCCCCAAAGCAGCTGTCAAATCATTACATGAGCAATTATCTGCTTTATTTAGTCTGCCCACTGAGCTCAGGGCTCTGTTTCTTTTAAATAGGTGTAGCCATAACTTGGTCTTAGTGTGGGTGATCCCAGAAAGGCCAAACCTAAACTGCAAAAGAATGGCACAAAACTATTTCCCTCACTTTGATCTCCTCCATAGTTCTGCTAGTAGCTCTGTAAAATGTTGGGACCTGCTGACCAGCAACATGGAATCAGAATTGGAGCAAGGGTTCAGATACAGGTGTACCATTTGGTGAGGTTCTTCTCTGACAGGTACAGTGTGGTTAACAGTCCCTTCTGCTGGCATGTTCCCCTTGCTTGCTATGTGGCCTAATGGGCTGAGTTTTGATTTGCAAGAGGAAAGATGAAAGTTTTGGAGACAAGCTCTAATTCCTTGAAACTGACAATCTAGAGGCAATGCGCCAACCTCAGAGAAAGTCATAGTTCAACCTAAACCTGGGAAATCTACTGACGTGAGCTAGAACACTAACTAGAGGGGGGAATACACAGTACATTTCAATGAGTTGGTGACACTTAGAAGACTAAGATGTTGCAGATACCAGCAAAGAGATGTTCCCTGCACCTCAATGTTCTATTCCACTGATGCCTTCAAAAGAAGGGTCCCTTTCCCCACATTTAGGCTAGAGCAGAAGTGAAAACAGCATGCAAGGTTGTTTCTCTTAAAGTATTTTCTCTTGAAGTAAGGAGGTACATCTCACCAGATCACATCACCTCTCATCTTAAGCAAATAATTCTTTACAGTAGATATATACCGCATTGGTCTGCATTACGTTACTTGCTGTTTGAGCTACATGAGAATTCTGTGAGACAGCAATATTCATATTTTCTCCTAACAGAAATCTCAGCATTATTTTTGTTTGATCATTTGCTGTTCCCACTGGCTTGGTTCCCAGAATGTCTAGATGCTTTACAACAACTAGTTCATTTTATTCTGTGCCCTTTAACTTTTCATGGGATAGTAACATCTGACCTTTACAAGATCTCACATTTTGCAGAGACACTATGTAAGCTACCTTCAAGCTGGCTTAGCATTGTGGTTTGACTTAGGGTTTTGTGTTAGTGTTTTTTTCCCTTCTTGCTTGATGCATTTTACCTCCCTTTCCATTGAGGCTCCTTGGCATTACCTGCTGAGTCCATTAACTGACAGTAGCTACTTCGCTAGTCAGCCAAGTGCTATAAGACCGTGGTATAAGACTCTCCAGTCTTCCCACATACCTATGACTTCACTGACTGCAGCTGAAATTCTGTATGTCGGGAGAAGACTCACTCCTACATGCAGACAGTATTTTAGATTTATTCTGTTGCTTGCTCATTTCTTTCACCTAGAGTACATCTTTAAACTTCTCAGAAATATAAAACCCCAAATCCTCAGGGGAAGTAAAGCTCCTACAAACCTGTGTTGTTATTTTAAGTGGAGTTTAGTTTTGAAGTGTTTATTCCAGTGTAGGATTTAAGTTTGCTTTATGTGAGTCATATTTGTTCTAATCCCCTGCTTTAGAATTTATTTAGTAAGTAATCTTCTTCTGAGCAAGGCTTTGTTTAGTTTATATCTCATTATAGCAAATCTAACATTTCTTCTTAGCAAATAGGAAAGGTGATCTTAAGAACCAAAAGCTTGAATTTCTTTTCCTCATACCAGTATCAGTCCTATGCATAAGACAGAATATTAGAAGTTTAAGTGTTGTTACTAGGCCTCTTTCATTTATGGTGGACACACTGAAAAATACAGTAAACATACAGTGTAATTAGCTTCTTTGATGTTTTATATCTGGGCAAGGCTAAAGATATGAATGATCTACAGCAGAGCAACTTTCCCTTTAATAAGCAATCACATCCCAGGCTGACTCTGTATGTGAGGTGTGGGAGTAAATCCCTGATTTAGACACCAATCTGGAGAGTGGGAAGAGAGGTTTGAAAATCTGACTCTAGCACAGCATCCAGCTATTTGCAATCTCTGCTCATGCGATACTCAAATGACTACAGCTTGGTCAGATGATGATATTATCACTTGTGTTCTTATGTACACTTGTAACTTAACAGATTTTAACTGACTGTAAATTTATTTTTAATTCAGTAATTTCTCTTTTTCTGAAAGACCCCCGAAACAGCACATCTTAAAAATTATGTAATAAGTGTGTGATGGAAGTTCAGGGTTCAAGCTCCTCCTCCATGCTTGATATCAAAAAATACGAAAGTACAATGATATTCTTTTACTTGGTGTTCTTGAAATGTCTTTTCCTTGAGATTGAAATACATTTATAATTTGAAAATAACCAAATTTATGGGGCCATATTTTCCCACAGTACCGTTTCCATATTTAAGCATTAAAAACACTGACATGTACTCTTGTCCCTTCCTCCTGAGAAATGACTGGACCAAAAATTGCATGGCCATCAATGCAAGCAGTATTTAACCCAGCTCAAATCAACTTCTTTATACTCTGCCCTCCTAGTTCTACTGATTTCTAGATACTACAGTGACAGCTGCGTTTGAAATGTGAACAGAAACAGTGATGATCTGTCATCAGAAGTGCTGTGGTAGCTCTGCCTACTGGGAAAAAGTCCTTTTTTCTTAACGCTTTTTTTTTGTGGGGGGTCATTCCAGGGGAGCTTTTTCTAATAGCTTTGCATTTGCCAGGTGTGAATAAGGGCAATGCTCAAGTCCAGAAAAACACTTAATGCTTCCTTCAAATTTAGCACTGGATCTAAATAACACATTTTCAAGGCTACTATGCAATTAAAAGGACACTGAGGCCGTGACATATGCTGACAAAAAATACAGTTAAAGCTGATTAATTGATTTCATGCTCTTTCAAGAAAGGGAGAACAAAGAACATGTTGCTGCTGAAGTGCTTCATTAGCAAAACTTCCCAAATCTGACTTGCTAAAATCCATCCAGAAAGATCATACTCATTGCCTGATTCACTTATGATATAACAAACTCTGGTACCTTAAGAAACTGAGAAAGCTGTGCTAGACTAAATGGGCAAATGGGTGAGCAGACTGTAACTTCTATTATCGCTGGGATCAGACCAGATGATATAATGGTTTGTGCTGGCCTGTGGCTTTGAGATTGTTGCTGTAATAAACAGGGCAAATGAAATGGAGCGAAATGTTCATTCATACCCCACTTTAGAGTTGGCTCAGGGCTCATGGCAGAGAGCTGAACCTGAATTTGGCTATCCCAGAGACAGATACAGCTTCTTACCTCTGGAGAAGTGGAGCTAGTGGCATTGGATGTAGGAGAGATTGTTGCTCACAGGAATGGCCCAGCTACAGGGACAGCATGACCAGCTTTCAGGGCTCTGGTGCTGGCATGTTAAGTTCTGCCTGCTGCCATAAGCAAACCCCCATTTTATCAAGAGTCTATTTTCTGTTGGCTGTGCTCAGCTCTCTGGTCAGCCAGCAGAACGAGAAGGGTCAGCCTGAATTGCTACAATGGGAATTGCCCCCAAGACAACCAAGGTCAAACCAGGATATTTATCAAATATGAACACCAGTTTTAACAATAAAGTTTGCTTCATACAGGACTCCTATGTACTATGGGCAAGGAGCTGGTGCTTTTCCTTTTACCTCATTTCAACACCTTGCCAAGTGTTATATCTCATACTCATACTATTCTAACCTTCAAATATCAACTCTTTGCCTTTCCAAGGCACTTGGACATGTGGAAAGGATAGGATAAATCTTGGTGAGTAAACTTCAAACAGCCTGAACCTTCCCATTAGCTCTTGGAGTTTCGCTGTGACTTAAGTACTTTCATATACACGGAGCAAGGATTTTTATCTATAAAATAAGNCTGGAAGAAGAGGTCTACACCCATCTGGCTGCAAATATTGAAATTTTAGGTTAAAATTCTCTAAGTGAATTGAGAAATGGCCTAAAAGACTATGGTACTTGAGAATACAAGAAAGGTCTTGGAAATCTTAGAGGCATTTGAGAGACTAAACCTGAATGCAAGAAAGCAAGCATCAAATAATTTCTAAATCTAAAAATAGCAAAGAAAGAGATAAGGTATCTGACGGCTTGATGCTACTTTTTGGCCACAGCAATAAAGAATAGCTATGATAAATGGATAAACATGCTGCAGTTTTTTAATTTAAAAAGTTGCAGAATTTTACAAAGCTAATATTGATGTTTTTCACTTTTATGTTCATAACAAAGATTGTCATATTGATTAAATTTAGACAACATGATAACAAAAAAAGCCCCGACCCTACAAGTAAAAAATATAAGAAACTGAAATGAAGACTGAATGAATATGATGCAATAGTGAAAATGTAAGTTCAGCATCCCAGTCTAAGACTTCACTAGCTTGAACACTTTTAATGCTGGCACCTTTAGAGAGACAGCAATTCTTTCTGTCAGCAGGTATCAAAATTTGTGTAAGTCAAGACAATCACTGTTTTCTGTGTAAGTCAAGATAATCGCTATTTGCTTCTCGATGATAACAGATTTACTAAAAAGTAGAAATTTTAAATGGAAAGTTAAGACTTAGGTTGTCCAATTTTAACAGACTACACTACTTTAAAATATACCCCAAACTAGGAAGGCATTAATTAGAGAACTTTGTCACCTCAAAAAGGGTATGTTGAATAACTCTAAAAACTATAATAAAGGAACAGCTGCCAGATTAGCTTCTCTGTCAGCATAAATTTGGCATAATTTGTGTGGATCCTGTCATGAACTCATTGCCTTGGACATCTGAGATAGCAATGTGCATAATATTATTGTTATGGTAATATTATTTATGCTATTTATGCAAATTTTTTTTTCCTTTGCCTCCTCTTAGCAGATGTCTTGGCTGAATGGTTTAAGGTTTAAAGCAATAGAACACTTTTCTTTCTACAGTGAATGCTTTCCATTTATGCCCTTTGCACGCAGTGTTGTTCAGTCACCATTGGGTTTATACTTGCAGGTGAGAGGAAGGTGGATCCTTAGATTTCAGAGCATTGGATCTTGTTCTTAATTTTCCACAGATTTATAGTGTGAAACTGTGTGAGTCAAAAAGAGTAAGTCTTATCATTCCACAACACCTATGGCAGAGATACGGCTGTTGGATTAACATTGTGTCCTTCTATGCCGGCCAGGTGCCCAACATCCCTCCACCTTGGAAGCTTTGGAAACTACTATAGTACACATTAAAAGTGAAAGAGTGTGATGAAAGACACGAACTGCTAATACTAGTATTTTAAGTCTTGTGTTTACATTTTTTTTGTTTAATAAATATTTTGAATCAATTTTTTGCTGAAAAGTACCCTTTTTAGAAGTTCAGTTCTATAGATGCCTAATGTTGCAAGCAGTTACACAGCAGGTGAAATCATGGTGAAACAGCTTTGTGATTTGAGGTAATTTCATAAGAAACAGACAAACCAAAACACATAATATGGTTATGTACAACTCACTGTATCTTAAGTTTTTTTATCTTCCTCTGCCACGTCTGATGTTAGCCTCTGCCAGGGACCTAGTTCTGTAGAAGCCTGGCTTTGGATCTCATATTGTATGGTAAACGTTATGTTTTCAATAAGTCCAATCAATCAGTTAGATTTATTATCAGCTAAATTCATGACTGGACAGGAAAAAACTGCACATGATTTTGATGCAGCAGTGAGCATCAGAACTGGAGAATGTTTCTCAAAAGGCCTTAGTCTATTCATGATGCACTGAGCAACAGAACAAGTGATGCTGCCATTTCTTATCAGTCATTTAACTCCCCCGAGTTCACTCAAAGGAAATGAAACACACAGATTTCAATAATGGGGAAGGGAAGATATATTTTATTAGGTTTTATTACTTTGAATATATCAGCTTGTTTTTATTGAAAAATTTTCCATACCCCTTTTCAGGAACCTTTAAAAAATAATGACACAGGCATATTTATGGATTGTACTGATTATTTTGCTCTGTAAAACTTTAACACTGTAGGGCCATTAATGTCTTCATTCTTTGATACTGTTTGGTTCCCATCCTTTTCCCATCCCTTCCCATCCCATTCAGGTATTTACACTTCAGCCTATCTTCTAATTAAAATTTCACTCTGTGTATTTGCTTTGTAGCTGGCTTCATTGCCTAAATACAACCATTAACTTTATTTTCATTTGCTTTATTACTATTTATCATTCTTTCTCTATATGTTGCCACGTCAAATACCATCCTCATACAGTGTTAGTTGTGAATATAAATACACCTGAAAATGTATTTCCTTCCATGATACATTCAGGAGACTAATAACACGTTCTACTTTTAGTCACAGGGAATGTAATTCCAAGCCAAATTAGTCTCTAGAAGCTTTAGTTTCAAAGAATTCATCTTTCATAATGAACGAGATGTACTAAAATAAATTAAGCCATTACTGAGTGACAAGGATTATGTATCCCACTGAGATGTGGTTCTACCTGCTCCCTTAAAGCCTATCCTTGGTTCATGAAGTGCCAGCCTTGACTTTCGCAGCTGGAAATTTTTTGCAACTTCTTCCAAACACTGAAGAAAACTGGAAGTAATTCAATACCTTTTGAAAATAACCCCTCAAAACACTTGGGAGAGCTTTATCCTGCCCTGATTTTTACTGCATTCTCAAAAATTTATCCACCCATTATTTGAGTTGATGCTCCCTGAACCAAACAGGACTGTTTGTGGCACCTTTTTAGATTCACAGAACCTCGACCTGAACGAACATCTTGGACAGGCCTGTGTGCACACATTTTCAAGAAGCTACAAGACAAATAAAGAGCTGAGAATCACATCTGAAACAAGCATATCACACATGAGCTGCCTTGGCAGAAAAGTGTGAAATTTTGGAAAAGTTGGGCACATCTCTTAACCCCGGGCATCCAACTTGCACGCAGTCATACTTGCTCAGCAGAGCAGCTTATGTCTCATTAACCTTGATCACAGAATCACAGAATCACAGAATACTATGAGTTGGAAGGGACCCACAAGGATCATCTAGTCCAACTCACCACCTAACACCCGTACAGAGACCGAGAGCACATCGCAGAGCATAACACCAACCTAGATCCCTCACAGTCTAGCAGGCCACTCCGAGCCGGAAGGGGCCCAGCGTCATCCAGCCCTACACCCCCCAGCTAGACCATGTCACTAAGCTCCTCGTCCAGTCTTCTCTTAAACACCTCCAGGGATGGTGACTCCACCACCTCCCTGGGCAGCCCATTCCAATATGCAATTACTCTCTCTGTGAAAAACCGCTTCCTAACATTAAGATTAAACCTCCCCTATCTATGTAAAGTTATTATTCTGTACAGTACATATATCTCTTGTGTTTTGTGTACGAAATGACTCTGTCAAGGTGAAAAAAACCCAACACTTCCCTGCCTTGGAATCCTCTTCAACAAATATTTATGTGGGACATTGCAAAGAAACAAAACTGATTTCTATTAATAGCTAAGCTAATTCATTTAGCTATTTTGTCACCTCAGGCTAGTGGTAGAAGACCTTATTTTCATACATTATTCAGTTTCCACAATTCCTCATCCAGAACCACCGCTCTGGGGCAATTTTTACTTTTTATTTTTGCTTCATTATTTCTTTCTTGCTTTTGCTTTTTACCAAGTGTCGTTCTGTTTCTTGGGAACTGAGCATATTACATTAATTAGCCATATCTTCCTAATGAAGATGTGCTTGCTTAAGATATGAATTGTCATGAGGAAACAAAATACAGAGCTGGCAGCTTCTAGAATTTCCTAGGCATGGCAATACAGGGGAGGCATTTTGGTAGTCTTGACTATCCCTGTAACACTGGATAGGTATTCCTCTTTTACAGACTTGTAAATGATGGCAAATGATCCTACTTGCCTTCAGCTGTTTATAAATGTCCTCATTCTAAAGGTATCCTGAGTGTCCCACCTGTCACCTACATGGTTCATATGTGTACCCAAATCCTTTTCAATGAGAATGAACTGGGTTAGCCTGTGTACTCTATTTATATTAACCTGACTGAGCCTGACTGATCCAAAATAGAAAAAACGGCTGCAAGTGTTAAGGAGGGCAGAACATAGGGATATAGTGGGGAACAAACTGGGGCAGATGGCATCTTCCTCAGTACTGTTGTATGCAGAAGATACTACCTTGCATTAAATGATGCTAAGAAAAGAAAAACAGTACAATCCTTCTTTATCATCTCCAGAATCAATAACAACTTAGTGTAACTAAAGAGGCGTAGGACACACCAAGGAATTGTCTGAGAATCTGTTTGAAATAAAACTGGAAATGTAGATCAGTCTGACCTGCCCAATTTTCAGATAAAAATTTAAAAAAAAAGACACTGCTAAATTAGGGCTCAAAATTTCCAAGTGAACTTACACAAAAGCTTTCACAGCTAAGACATCATACACCAATTTTGTACCGCGTCTGCATAAAATTTTGATATACTCAGAGCAGGAAGAGATAGAAAAGGGATTCCTAAAAGAGACTTAGGGAAAAAAAAGTTCCTTACTTAAAGCAGAGTGGTGTGGAAGCTAATGTGATTTTATTAATTCCATAAATAAGAATGAATGTTGTAGCCTACAGTAAAAAAAAATCACCTCAAAACCACAATCCACAAATCATTTAAAAACATTACAAGCTAAAGCAGAAAATTAAACAGCCAGAATACCAATAGTACCAGGCATAATTATTTGTAGAACTGCCTTACACACTTACAGATAGCCTTACAGACTACCAAAAATGTAGAGATCAGAACATCAGTAACAGAAACAGAATCTTGGCAAATGTACTGTGAAAATACACATGGATATACCTCATTAGGTAGAACTGGTTTATTATTATGAATAATGCCATTTGCTAACATTGAATAGTGACATTAATAAATTATTTACCTCTTGACTTCAAAATCTGCCAGGTAAAAACTACCTCTCCCTGTAACTGTCACTTTCTTATACTAAGCTGTGCTGCTCTTCCAAGAAAGAATATCCACAGCCATCTCCTAAGGTTGTCTGGGACACTCTCGAGTTAAAAAGAAGAACACATCAGACTAGAAATAAAAATGTCCATTTTTACTGTTTAACACCCCCCCTTTAAAACTAATCCTAAATGTCCTGAACAAAAAAGAAAAATATGTAGAAAAGAATAAAATTGATTAAAAAACATTCCCATGTGTGTATTGATTTTTTCTATGAGGCAAAACTTAGAGCAGCTACAGAATTGCATTAGTTTCCTAAAGCTTTCTGATTAAGAGGGGATTACTGTATCTAATACAAACAAGTAATAGTGAGTGGTTCAGCCCATTACAAGCTTGAATGAATTTAAACAAGACAAATACATATATTACCTCAGGATACTCCCTGCATTCCTCTTAGCTTATTATAATGACTACTTTGAGTCCTGTGCAATGGGATATCCCACTAATTAGAAATGAAGGCTATACCTGATGGCCTGGATGCTCCGAAATGTTGATTAACTTGAGCATCAGATCGTGTAAAATCAGAATATTGTCTGAACAATCACAGTAATACCAGGAAATGCTTTGCAATTATTGCTGATATTCTTAATTTCATCATTCACAGAATCACAAAACCGCACCCTTATGGCATAAAATACTTAGCTGGAAAAGGTCTTCTTAATCAAGCCCAGTTTTTGCTTTTAGAGACAACCAAAACCTAAAATACTGTGCATGAACTTTTCAAATATTTTCTTACAGTAAGTTCCATTTTGGCATTTCATAATTCTTGGAAGACTACTCATAGCACTGACTTCTTAGAGAGGTAGACTCATTCATGTAGCTAAACACAGCTGAAGCTGACTTATTGGCTTTTATACTGGCACAGCTCCTCTGTCTAAATTGCTCTTTTCCATTGTACTTTGATTCTCATGACAGATTTAGAGAGAGAACATAACTTCACCCACTAAGTTCCATTTTGTGAAACAGACACTCCAATCTTAGTCAACAAAGAAAATATCAGTCAGTCTTACCAGAAGAAGATCTCTGCTGTCTCCCTGCTGTGCTGGTGCGCCATATCACAGACAAGGCTTACAGACAATAGAAAATGGAAGTGCTGAAAACTTCCCACCTGATAATCAGGTTTCTTACATTCTGTCATGATTCTGACAAACATCCCAGCATAAGAATGGCAACTGCAACAGCTTTTCCCAAGGACCAAATATATATCTATGTTTAGCTCAGGCTGGTTTCTCCAAAGCTATTTGATTTTCTGCTTCACTACTTGTGACTTCTTAGGATTATGCAGATAGGAAAAAAACAGTGGATCAAGATCATCCTTTCACTTATGATGCTTATGATTAAACAGCATTTAGCACTAATAAATGTCACATGCATACAGCTTTCAGACGCACTTTAGAAAGGAATGATCAAAACCACTAAACACTGCAGAAAATTTTTGAGAATATTAAATTATTTAGGTTTCCTATACACACTCTTCTAAGAAAGAATTGTACTCAAATCAAATGAGAGTGTCTAGCAAGATCCTCTAGGAGTGCATTGTGGTCTGGGATTTATGATCAAGTTCCTACAAGTCATCTGTGTTGGGGCAACAGACTGCACTTTCTGAAGCAAATGGAGATGATTTAGCTTAGACTGCAATGATAAGGCGTTGTATCAAACTGCGCAGCCTATCATTTTCTAAGGACAACCAGCACCCTCTTAAGTGGGTGCCAGGCATCAGAAACTTGCAATTAGAGGATGAGTGTGACTTCTCAGAAGTAAGACAAGATGAAGAGGTTGCCAGCAAGTGAGCAGAAAGTCCTTGGGGGCCCTAAGTCACAATTAAATTTTTACAGATGTCTGCTAATTTGTTCTTAAATTTTCTCATAGATGGAGACATTTCAACCACCCCCAACAGTCTATTTTCACACTTCACTCTCTTTCTGCAGCTCCATTTTTCCCTAATGCCTCATTGGCAGTGTTTTTGCTGCTTTTTAAGACCATTCCTTCTAATTCACAACAAATACAATATGGCAAACTGAAATATTTAAAAACTAACACAACAGTAAAGTTACAAAAAGTAATGAAAAAGAGTGGCACAGCTAAACAGGCAAGCAGGGATGGATTTGGAAGGAAAAACCTTATGAAAGTGTTAGAAATGAGACCTTAAAGAAAATTACTGTATAACAATTGGGACAGATGAAGCTCATTACTGCTAGTGGCCTACATGCTATAAAATGGGTCAGTATTGCTACAGAAACCTTTGTGTTGTGCCCCTGTAATTAGCACAAAAGTGCTATTATTGTAATTAACTGAATCCCCTAGTACCTAGTGCAGTGTTCATGGCTTTAAGAAGGTTAATGTGAAAATTAATTTGTGGTAATTCACACAAGGTCAGTGATATCTAAACTAATGTGGCTACAGTGGCATTTTATGAAATAACAGTATTTTCTTGTTGACTTACCCAAGGCACTGAAACTTCAAGAATGTCACATAAACCCATGGCAGCTTTCACTTGTAATAAAATTGTTGTGATACCTTTCCATCTTCCTGGGATAACTGTACTGTGAAACTCACTCCTAAGTGAATAAATGATGTACTGGCTCTCAGCATAGAAATTAATGGAACAAAAGATTTGGGCAGCTTTTTTACCCTATTCAAGGGGTTGGTTCATCTCAGAACAGACTGCTCTCTAGGATGAGTTACCTTTTTATCTTGAGAAGGTTATGTTTGACTTCTAGGCCAAAGTATGGTGCTGTATACACACAGGAAACGAGATAACATTCTTCTGTGCACAAAACCTTGAGTGTGAGAGACTGTAGGATAATTTAGAGGGACTTGTATTCTCTTCTTAGTCATGCACAAGATCAGAAAATAAAAGAAACTGAACTACCGGGAGAACTGAGAGAGAACATAGCTGAAGTCAAGCTGAATCATGGGGCAGCTCAGTGTTGAGACAGGAAGAGAGAAGATATAACTGGTTTCTCTGCCTGCTGCTTTTTATTCTTCCACTAAAATTGAACATCTTGCAGTGGACAGACAATTTCTGTTCCCTGTTAACTTTAGGTTGCAGAAACACTGTTATCAGCTGCCAGTGGAACAGGGCAAATTAAGCTTCACAGCTTGAACAGAGCTGTCTTGTAGCTGTGCAGTTGCACTACCTGGACAGTGACTGGCTATGCTAGGAATGGATAATTAAGTTTTTTTTTCCCCTCACTCTTCTACAGCAGGAACGGCAGAAAGGGATCTGGGGGTCCTGGTTGGCAGAAAATTGAATATGAATCAGCAGCGCCCTGGGAGTTAGGAGGGCCAGCCATGTCCGGGGTGGGGGGGGGGCATCAGGCAAAGCATCACCAGCCAGTCGAGGGAGGAGATTGTCCCCCTTTGCTCTGCACTGGTGTGGCCTCACCGTGAATATTGTGGCAGTTTTTGGCACCATGATATAAGAACGATACTAAGCTATTGGAGTGTCCAAAGGTGGTGAAAGTCCTTGAGGGGAAGCTGTATGAGGAGCGGCTGAAGTCACTTGGTTTGTTCAGCCTGGAGAAGAGGAGACTGATGGGAGACCTTATTGCAGTTACAGCTTCCTCATGAGAGTAGAGGAAGGGCAGACACTGATCTCTTCTCTGCGGTGATCTGTGACATGACCTGACAGAATGGACTGAAGTTGTATCAGGGGAGGTTTAGGTTGGATAGCAGGAAGAGGTTCTTCACTCAGAGGGCGATTGGGCACTGGAACAGACTCCCCAGAGAAGCAGTCAAAGCACTAAGACTGCCAGAGTTCAAGAAGAGTCTGAACAATACTCTCAGGCACATGGTGTAACTGTTGAGGATGGTCTTGTGCAAGTCCAGGAGTCAGACCCAATGGTCTTTTGGGTCCCTTCCAACTTGGCATATCCTATGATTCTGTGATTCTACCTTGCCTTCTTTCAAAAGATTGCAGTCCCATGTTAGTGGTTTTTATGAACATCTAGAACATCACTTCTTATGTTCAAAGCTGTAGTCTTCAGTCATCTTCCTGTAGAGATGTGCTATCATGGCAATGTGAAGGCAACAGAGCAGAATGCTCATAATCTAGTCCCACTCCTGGATCCTTTCTTGTTCGCTGTTCACTGTCATCCCATCCGATACCTTGAGATGTGCAGATGAAGGGAAATCATAAAGGCTGATTTCAGCCTGTTAGGATCAATCTTCTAGGGACCCTAAAAAGAGGCTTACCCACAGCTCAATTCAAGGCCCCCATACCTCAGAGAACCTTCTCTCTCCACTGAGCACGGAAGAAACCTGGTGGATCAACCCTCCTTGCCAATAAAGCCATGGTTCTGAGGCCTTTCTATCCATTCAGCTCGACATAAATTAAAGCCAGATTTGCCCTCTCTTGAACCTTTCTGTTGCAAGCTGAGAAAGTAACTTCACTGCATTTAACGGTAAAACTAGCCTATGTGTGTCTGTCCCCACTGCCTCATCAGTTCCCACCTGTTGATAGGACTAGAGTTAAAGCTTAGCTCTGTTTTTAATGGGCATAACAGTGGGGTCAGTTAGCTCTGACAAGGAGATGAGTATGACTGAGTAAAGGAGAGATTTTTACAGCTTTACCGGGCCATCCATAGCAAAGATGGCCACAAAACTTCAGGTTTCCCAGCTTCTTCACCCTCTTTACTGTTCCCTGTGCCCATCTAGAACCTCATCAGGGCCTAAGTGAGAGTCAGCCATCCTTCCTGCGCCTCCCACAGCTCTCGATAGACAAGGCTGGTGAGCAACAACTCTATTTCTGCATTTGCAAACTGCCCAATGCGTGTCAATGTGCCCTGTACCTTGTTCTTTGCCCATCCACAGAATCACAGAATCACAGAATATTATGAGTTGGAAGGGACCCACAAGGATCATCTAGTCCAACTCACCATCTAACACCCGTATAGAGACCGAGAGCACATCCAGAGTGGTTAATCTCTGCATTTCTCTCCTCCTTTCAGCTGTCTGCCTCACCTGTCTGCTATTCCTCTTAAATTGCCTATAATATATTTTTTAAAGAATATATAAGCCTGCTTTCTTCTCCTTTTATTCAGCCTCACTGCTTTTTTATCTGTTTCCCAAAGACTTCAGTATCCTAGCCAATTCAGATCTGACAGGATCATGAACTGTTTGAGAACCCTGTAAATTTGATTTTCCTTTCTCTATATATATATCTGTTCGGGGTTGTTTTTCCTCCTGTTTCCCTAACTTCTGCCAGGTATTGAGCCTGTTGGGTCCAATTTGCCTCCATCCTTACATCAGATATACATCTGAGGAGGTGCCTATGATGATTTCAGGTGCAACTTGCTACCATTACCTTAAATTTCCTTTTAACAAGGCCATTTAGTTAAAAGACAATCAAGTAAGGGGAAGTTGAGTTGGGAGTGAAAACAAAAAAGTGGATGAAGAGCAGTGAAACAACCTCTTTTGTGTACAAAATGTGATGAGAAGGTCTCTGGAATCTAGGTAAGTGTCTATTTTAATTTTTAATACTCTTAAAATGTAGATGTAAATGTGTAAAATTGTAAAAGAAAACAGATATTTTGTATGTTACTATATATGTTATCTATTTATATGTTATTCTATTAAAAGTAAACAGAAAGATAAGAATATCTTGCTATTCCAAGTGTAGAAGACATATAAGACAAGGTCCTAATGACACTACAAACACAGCTTTAAAATATTTTCTAGTCAACTTTCAACAGGGCATAATAGTTCAGTTCATTGCAAAAAATATGTGCCTTTGAAATTATGGGCCTAGTTTGACTTTCATGTGTTATTAGCTCTCAGTGGAACTGAAGCATTTAAATTGATTGTAATGAGACATTAGCAGACACTATTACTGCAGCAAACCACTTCTGTTTGGAGACAGCTGGCACATGAGGTCCCTAAAAGCATCCCAACAGGCAGCAAGCATCATGCTCTGACAAAGGGAACCAAAAAATTAGCTTCAGAGAAGGTCTGCCATGCAGCCGGCATTGCTGTGCAGGGCATGCCAAGTGGCTGCTCTAAAGGACGTGGGGAAAGAAGGGCAACAAGCTTCAAAGGGTGGGAGGGATTGCCAAGGGAAGTACTGGTTAAATGCAGATATGTTTTTAAATACAGTCATACCTTAGGATCTGTGGGATTTGGGTCTTGTGAGGTTCCCGCGGAACATTAAACCCGAGAATATGGGTTGGACAGTAATATGGCCAATTATTGCCATAAATATGGCAACTTTGCAACCCTTCAAAGCCCCAAGGCCCCTTATGGCTAGGAGTAGGAGTGTTTTCCCTGTAACTGCAGCAGCTAGCACAGGCAGGAGTGCTTTGTCTAAGGCTAAACACATGTGCATAAGTGCATATGCCTACATGCGCTGGCAAGTCCAGGCTGGCTGCCTGTCCCTGTGTGTGAGCACATCGGTGGGTGGCTGTGGAAGGTTTTTATAAAGACTTTCTCAATGGTTTAATGTTATCAAACTGTTGTGAGCACCTCTGGAGTGCCTGCGGTGGCCATGCTGCCAGTGGCAGTGGCGAGGGGCTGTATGTCTGTGGTGCTGGGACAGACGCTGGAGAAGACAGAGGGCCCCATTTGTGCTCAGCCAGCACCCGGAAGGGGTCAGCCCCCTGGCTAGGCTTAGAGTGACAGGGGAGGGCATGACTGCTGTGGAGCCACGCTGGGTCTCAGTGTCCACCTGGGGTAGCCGGGGCAGCCAGCATTGAAGCATCCCTGCGCTGGGCCCTGTGTGCCCTGAGGCATGCTGTGGTTCACGGATTCACAGATTATTGTGAGTTGGAAGGGACCCACAAGGATCATCGAGTCCAATTCTTAAACCGCACCACTGCCTCCCTGGCAGGAATCAAACCCTGGTCTCCCGCATGGCAGATGGGGACACTCACCACTGTACTAAAGTGGATGGTGCCATGTGTATAAGCCTTTCCCAACAGGGACCAGCCACGGAGACACACAAAAGCGGGGAAGGGACTGTGGGATGTCTAAAGGTACCATGGGAGTTATAAACACCACGTAACCTCTGCAGCACTCATAAAAGAGTGATCAGTGGCTGCTCCAAGTGAGTGAGAAGTGCTACCCGCCCGCCCCACAAGGCTGTGCCAGTCCCAACCCACAGAGAGCGCCGGCGCTGCCCCTCGGCGAAGCAGAGGCACTGTGCATGCGTTGACTGGGAAGCACCGTGAATCACTGAGGCAGATTCACAGGAAAAAATTCCACGAGTCGATGAGGTTGTGAATATAACAGCATGAATTACTGAGGTATGACTGTATATGCAAATGAATTTCTGTGAAACACTGAAACAAAAATAATTAATAGGAAAGGAAAGGAAAGGAAAGGGACTAAATCAAAGCAGACTTCTCAAACCAATAATTACTCACATATCTTTCTGACATCAGGAGACTGAAGGTGCATCTATCTGAGAATTACAAGACTTCTTATCTTGTGCCTTCTACTTCAGCTCCTTCATTTTCAAAAGCCTCTCTTAACCTTATCAGTTTTTTCTAGTTTCTGCTAGTTTACATACAATCCCATGAAGAACCTATACCAGAGACTCTATTTCCCTTCTCTCCTCTCATTGTTCTCGATTTCTTTGCTAACTAATTATGCCAAAAGTGTAGAATAGCCTCTCAAACTTACCCTGTTTTCATTAAGCTTGTAAGAATTTCATAGCTGTAAGACTGCCTTTGATGCTTTTGCATGTATATAAACACATCTTTTTGTTTATTCTTTATAGTTCTTGCGTAACCTAAATTTCTAAGGCAAGTATCCTAAAAAAAAGGATTATGAAATACTCTAAAGAGAAACCACTGCAAATGTAACAGCTACTAAGAATCACAATGACTTTCTTATTTCTCCTTTCCCCAGAGGTTACTATTGTTGCTGGCTGAAGAAACAGCTATAGTGTGCTCACGAAGAGCAGAAAAGGCCTGGAAAAGGCAGATTTGCCCTTTGGCAGTTTGATGTCTTGCTGGAAACCTTGTCAACCTTATTTACATTTTGATTTGCATGCCAGCCTCTACAAGGTTTTGTATTTGGATTCTGCTTTAAAGTATCTCATTGATTATAATCACAATGACCTTTGCATGTCTTCCCCCATTACGCTCTGGGCTGCATTCCCTGCTCACTGGGCTATCCAAGGACTAGCAGCAAGAAATGTCAGGCTAAGCATGACATTTATCCAAACAGCTGGCTGCTTGTAAGGTAGAATTTTATTTTTTTAAAAAATTATTATTTCCTATAGGAGATTAAAGAGTGGTGTGGGCAATAATCACATCCTGCCTAAGGGGAGTGGGAAGGGAAAATCCCTTTTCTGTAAGACTGGAGCAAATATAGCAATGTGCATCACCTGACAGTGGCTACCCTTGGAAGCAAAGAAGGCAGGAGGGATGAAATTGGGCAGTGACTGACTACTGTTGACATTATTTTTACTGACAGACTGACAACAGAACTTGGCAGGATTATACCCACTGGCCAGTTAAGAGAAGCACTGCCATAAACATGCCCTGCCCAAAATAAATCACAACACAGGCACAGAAGCACAATGCCTGCATTAGCCCCCAGCCTGTTGAGCTGCTACAAAAATGCAGTTTTTCTTACACCCAAATTAATGCCAGTTGAAAATATACACAGATTATTCTAGGTTTTATGGGCACTCTGTTGTACCTTTCAGTCATTACAGAAAAGACTTTGGTGAATAAATTTTGATCAAGTAAGGCTTTCAAAGCTGCTGAAGTATTCACAGCATATAGAGAGGTATTTTTGTTGCTTCAGGCTAATCTCAACTTTCTGACAAATTCACCCTTTCAGAATTTCTAAATACAGGAGCATCCTCTTCTCAGTGTTACAGAGAACACCTCTGGGGATGTGAATATCACAAATAACTTCAAACTCCATAACTTCTGGATTTCTGATTAATTATGATATACAAATGTGTATAAAAAAAATCTTTGTATCCTGTGACTGTGGGCTGTACTAATTGGGATTAAATGAAGTGCCATATCTGGGGTGAAGGACTTCTTTTTTCCCAGGTCAGATTGCAGGTACAGTAAGACTGGGTTTCTCTCACATACCTGTCTTCTGGGACTATCTCAGAGGTTTATTAACACATTTCACAGTATTATAGGTAATCTGATGGCCCTTTCTATCAAGTATCTACTTGAATGCATCATCACAGAACCCCAATTTAAATAATTAGCACCAAGCCTGAGCCATTGTTTGCCAGTCTTTTTGAAGAAATAATTGGGAAAATCATCAGGGCAACATCTGAACTTTTACAATTCATGAGTGAAATTGAAGTGTGTAGCTACCAGTGTTGAAGTGTTAAGTTACAGCCTTATCAATACAGTGGGTAGTGAAGATTAATACATTACATATCTGTGTGGACTCAGCAATATTTTTTCACTTCAATGCACAAGGAAGTCCTATGCAGAATAATTCTGAATTTTGCATCTCTTGAAACCTGTAGATACAAACTGACTGCATTGGTAACAGTCCTTTCTCTTGGCCATGACAAGAGTAAAAACCTATTTAGTTGTTATTTGTTTTTGCCATCTGTGTGTTTGACTGGTCTATATATTCCAGGACAGACACACTGTACTACAGCAACCTATCACCGCAAGCTGTGCTGATTTAGCAGAGGTAGATTTAATTTTCATCATCGTATAAGACTATGGGGTATGGAGCAATTTTCTTCTGGTACCGGACTATGGTTTGGATTTGTGTTGGAAACAGCATTAACACAGGGATATTTTTATTATTGCTCAACAGTGCTGACACAGTTGAAGAAAATGTCTTTTCTTCTCATCCCACTCCGTCAGTGAGGGGGCTGGGAGTGCACAAGGGGATACAGCTGGGACAGCTGACCCCAACTGACTTCAGGGATATTCAAGACCCTATGGTGTCATGCTCAACATATAGAACTAGGAGGACAAGAAGGAATAGAGGGATCTTCAGTGATCTTCCCAAGTCACTGTTAGCTTGATGAACCCCTGTTCTCCTGGGGATAGCTGAGCACCTGCCTTCCCATGGGATTTGGTCAATAAATTCCTTCTTTGCTTTGCTTTTGCTTTACCTGTTAAACTGTCTTTAGCTCAACCCTAGAGTTTTGCTCACTTCCACCCTTCCGATTCTCTCTCTCTCATCCCACTGGAGAGCAGTGAGTGAGTGGTTGCATGAGACTGAGTCGCAGCTGGGGGTTAAACTACGACACAAGAACCAGGATATATGGATCTGAAATGCCATAATTGCTGGTGGATGACACCATGCCATCAGTTTGTTATTTCAGCGCTAGAGGTTTCTGTCAACCTCTCTCAAGCTTGATCTGCCACAAATACTTACCCTGAGTAAAGAGTGCTGATATAAGAGCACAATCTGCTCTGGCTAAATGATGGCTAAGATTGAGGACCTGGGAAAGAAATGGCTGCATGGAATGCTGTGATGATAATTCTATTTTATGCCTTGTCATTCTTCATCACAATGTCACTATACAGTTCTGAAGTCACCAGCATGGACAATGTCAGAAGAAATAAAGAACCTGGAAGGCCTGTGATATGCTGCCTACAGCTGAAAAAACCCCAAACTTCTGAAGAAATCCTTGATCGAAGGACCTGTGAAATGTCAGACAATGCAGCAAGTATGGAGAACAAGTTCTGCAACACATCAGAGCCAATTATCTAAGTAATCCCATTTGGCCATAAAAATATCTAGTCATTTAATTCTGCTAAGCCTTGTTTGTAATCACAAAATTTAATTAGAACAACTTACACAGAACAGAAAGAAGAGAAATCTCTGGAGTAGAAAGGCTGCTAAAGAGGACATTAACAAATGCAAGTAAATTTGAGATTTTAACTTCTTTCATATAGGCCATACTCTATTCATAGTAGAGAATTTTACTTTAATTAGCCAACCCAATGCCAAAGCCAGCCACAAGATTATGAAAGTGAACTTTTGTTTTTATAGTCTCTGCTATGTCGGCAAGTCTCTCAATCAAGAAAAGGTCCCCTTTCTTTGCATGAAATTCAGTTTAATTTCTAGCAGGCAGATTCAGAAATAATTCCCATCCTATACAAGGATGAATAGCAGTGAAATCTACAATCTTCATTACCCACCAGAATTTCAAAGGGTACTTAAACTCTAAGCAAGCATTTGGGATGTCCGTACAAAGGGGAAAAGGTATTGGACAGAACTAGGGTCATCTAATTCAAATGTTGAAAAAGAATGATATTTAGCGATGTCCGGGACCTCATATCTTGGAAGAGCCTGAGAGTACTCTCAGAATACTGAGAAAGATTTATGTCTTTTGAGAAGTCTGGCTCCTCCTTCCCATGTTTAAGGCATGTTGGAGGGCATACTTCAAACACTAGAGAATGGTTTGGCCAACAGGGGACAGTAACGCTCTGTGTTAAAGATTTTAGCCAGTATACATTGTAAATTCCTGATGGAGGGCTGCAAAGATATTATCAGTGATTCCCAGCAATAGGATAGGACAAGAGACACTATGCACAAATTGAAATACAAAAAATTTAATATAAATATTAGTAAAAATTTTTATTCTAAGGATGGGTGGATACAGGAACAGGATGTCAAAAGAGTTGTAGAAATATTCAAAACCTGACTCTACATGACCCTGAGCAATCTGCCCTTGCTGACCCTGTGAGAGTGCGGAGCATTGAAACAGATTATCCACTTAACATTCAGCCTTTACTAGAGTAATCCCTTGAATATCGCAGGGGGATGGGTCTGGAAACATGCTGCGATAAGTGAAATCCGCGAAGTATAGTAAATCCCCACTGCATTGTGACCTCTGCATTACGACCCCATGGATTTGCGAGGAAAATTTCTCGCAATGTTGCTTCAGCTGTTTGCGAGTTTCCCAGGCTGATGCATGTGCAGTGCCTCTGCTCTGCTGAGGGGCGGTGCCAGAGCTCCCTGTGGGGTGGCACCGGCCTGGCCCCACGGGGAAGGACACAAGTCACACTGTCCCCTGTTTCTCTAAGTGCAGCCGGGGAATGAACCACCCCCCAGCACGTGTTACTGTTTCCATGGCTACAGGCAGGGAAGGGAAGTGCCCTAGGAAAGTGAGACTGGCCANGTAAATAATTATTGCTTCCTTTTTCTACATTATTTGACTGAAAGTGCCTTTGATTCAAAAGGTAAAGTAGATAAGGAATTTTTTTTCCTTTCCACTCCAGGAAGGTTCTCATATTCCCTGGAATGTATTGTTCTAATCTAGGACAAGCTGATAAAGCGGGAAAAAACCTCCGCGATTTATTGAAGCTGTGAATAATGAAGCACAAAGTAGCATATAAACATATAAATAAAGCTCTTTCTCCTCTCCTGTTTAGAAACACAGAGCTGGTAAACTCCACTGGTAAGATAATGTATGGTTAACAAGTTCAGTCCTTTAGAATGCAAAGATTATTAGAATAAATAAAGTATTACACTTAGCTGTATTAGTGTCCCCTGACTTACATTATCCTCCCTGGTGACAATGCTGTTGAACAACTGGGTACAGCAACATAAAGGTTTAATATCTGGCTATATTTAATATTGAACCCTCTGATACAGGCTGTGCCTACGATGACTGCAGATCTGTCAGCATTTTCAAAGTTTTATAACAGCCATAAAAACTCATGGAGTACTGAAATGAGTCAACCGGTACTTATAATTGCTGGCATTTAGCACCAGAGATGATGACTAAGAATCTATATTTGAAATACCTGGAGTTGGTGAAGTCCAAGTACAAATCCTAGGGAAGAACAACTAAGCACTAAATTTTTGTGAATTAAATACACTGAACTGAGTGTAGGTTGTAGAACTTTTAGGTGAGCATGTAAAACCCACATTTATTCACATGCACTGAAAACATATTTGCTTATTGTGCAAAACAAGTATTGTTTTGATTTGGTTTTCCCCTAAAGCAGAATATTGCCATGTTTGGCATTTATCTTCCCACCTTTCATCATCAGAGGTGGCTGCATTTCACATTTCAGAAATAATGTTTAGGAAATTCCCTGGGGCATAATTTTCAATGGTACATGTTGTGTTTCATATGCTCAAAACCAGTCTGATAGCATGTAAGTGGTCTTTCCTTTCTATATTAACCAACCCTGCAAAAAATAAGTGCAAACAAAAATTTAGGGACTTAGTGTCATAATGTCTGAGATGTTTCTCTGTCAGAGAAGGAACATCACTAAAAAATGGATGTCCCAATTTATACATTAAATTTATTTTAATATGGCAGTTTATGCTATGGATCTAAATGGCTATGTAATTCATCTGAAAGAGGACTGATCTTCCAAACCACATGCTAACATAATTCACAATTCTATTGTTCTTTCTCCAAAAGAATCCTGATGTGTTTCACAAACTGCAGTATACACACCATGTATCAATGGTATCCACCTCATGGGTGTCAGTCACAATTACAGAAGTGCTGTAAGCAAATTGAAGAACAGAACAGTAGCTAAATTAAAACTGTACTTGATCTGCAGGTTGAGCGGACTAATTTAACTACAACATTTTCTGAAAGACCTACATATAGTTTCAGAGTCACACTCATCAAGAGGCATATCTGTCAGAAGATGAAAGGCTGAGTCAGACCTCACAGATGTTAACCAGAGGTTAAGGCACACAATAACTACATTTGTGCTCTCAGACTGGTCTTTGACTTACATGTTTTTAGTTATATGCAAATGGTGTAAGTAAGATCCCAATCAGGCTCTCTATGTTTCCAGATCAGTGCTTGGACCTTTACAATTTCCATTATTGAGTGGGTGACTTTAATATTTGAATTCAAGTTATTCACTTGTGTATTAAACTCAAATATTGAATTTTTTTGCTTGGAAAACCAGTAAATTAGATACGTTTCTTCACTGAAAAAAACCCACTTTTAAATCTAAATACAATTTGCCAGTAGGTATACAATTTTTCAGCACAGATATTCAAAGGTTCCTCCTGCTCCTCTTTTCTCCCTCCATCCATCAAAGGACTGTTTTGGACAATTGAAGTTTTTCAGCAGTATCTACCTACAGCTTTATTTTCTGGTTCCCCTTGACTCCCTTCCCCCATTGATCTCTGTCTTCAACACATATTTATGTTTAGGAATATAAGCCTGAAAAAAAAAGAACACATTTCTGGTATTTTGAACTTCACATTGAGATAAAATACCCTGTCTATTTTACCTTCATGTATACTTTAAAAATAACTCCTAGCTACATCAAAATTCAGCATAGCCTAGGATCTCAGGTATGGCAACCTAATTCTGAAAAAAGGTATAAGGTGAAAAAGAAAGACAGTAAATAAACCTGCTATTATTGTATAGACTCCTAAGAAAACATACCAGCTAGATGATTAATTTGAAGTAAAACAATCTAGTTATTTTTCTTCCCATGTTTCAGATCTTAAAAATACCTCCTATGAAAAATACAAATCAATAATGTTTAATGAAACATATTTTAAGATTTAGGTGACAGGTCTACAGACAGCTTCTACATTCTAAGCTTGTTTCTTCACCTATTAACCAAGCATATCAAACTCAAACTGAAACAGCAAATCTCCGTGGTTCAATCTTGACAAGTTTAGGTGTTTCTTTGGCCAGTCACCAAATCACACTTTATATATATATCGCAAAAAATTGAGGAAAAATGTATGATTTTAAGTTCTATGAATAGTGTAGTGCAAAAGCTGGACTAATTTACAATTGGTAGATAAATCTGAAGTTTACACATACATTTTACAGTAATTCCACTAGAAAAATGCATAAAAATATGTTATCCCTTCTGCTTTCTTTCTTCTAACACTTGTACTTTTTCCTGTTCCATATCTATACCATTCAATTCCTATGCGATGAATGTATTGTATAAAAACAAAACAGAATTTATTCACATCTCTGAAAAGAAGGGAGAAAGCTGACTGTAAGAATTGTCATTTCATTGGTAAGGTGTAACTATCAAGACACGAAAGAGTAAAACCAAAGGAAGACGTTTGAGTGCAAAATATTTGCACCACAGAAACTTATGAAGGCCAATATGCAATTGCTACTATAAAAATATGCAAGTTCCTCTGCAAAGCTGTTTCAGGAGTCTTGTAAAACTAGATCAACCTACCATTATAATTCAAGGATGATAAAATTTAAACTGCAATAGAAAAAACCGAACATGAACAGGAAACATTCAAAGTCCATTCAATGTTACAGAAAAATTTCTTTAATTCAAATAAGAGCACTTTATAGTATATACAAACAATTTTAGGATTTTTAACTAACAAATTATAAAGTATTGTGGAATTAATTCTACACCAGGAAAACCTGTTTTGAATGTAGGAGTTCTGTTCCCTTCCTCTGAAACTTGGTTCTGTGTTGGATGGATACATTTCACTGAAGTATTTAGCGCTTGTAGTTGCATGTACCTCAAAAAGAAGAAATACTGACAGCGGCTAGGAATAGCTGTTTCACCTAATGCCATCTACTAATGACTTTACTTTGCATTTTTGAACTACAGCCCAAGCCCAAGCCAGAAGCAGGCAGTGTGCACTGTCATTTCTCTATAGAATGTCTACCAGAAAAACACACCTGAGAAGAGCAAAGATAGTCCACGTAACATTGAGCAGATAATGATTTTGCCTGTTCCCAGCTCTTCATCTGGGTTAGCAGACTGCTTTCACAAGGAATATTTTGGTAGTGGGGGACAAAGATCTACTACTATAAACAAACTGAGATTACTATTACTGTAAATAAATACAGAGAGAATAAAATACCATTTACATGAAAAGGAACTGAATACTGTATTTATTTATTTATGTTTATACCTTCTTAAAACCTACAAGTAGGTTTTTTGAAAGAAAGTATAGATTTTCTTTAGTGAGTAATGTTTCCATTACTTTACTTAGATACTGCTAGGTAGAAGCATTTGCTCCTCAATATTACTAGCTGCTCTGAAGACTTTTCCTGATTGCTAGCCAGAGCCCTGAATACCACAAAAATGCTTCTGAGAGTGCAATTTCCTTAAAATACAGACATAAATAGCTATAAAAGAAGAAAACAACAACAAAAATCCACAACAAAGTGAATAGATTAGCCTGCTTCGCTCACTCACTCACTCATTCAGTTTCAGCATGTGGCTTCACATAGCACAGTTCCATCACTTTATTATTTTATAATGTTAAAGGTTATTACCACAACACAAAAAAAGAGATAATAGTGGGTTCCTAAACTAGCATTCTTAAAACTTAGCACAAATAGTATTGTAAATCATGCTTACAGAGTGGTGGGCTTCTGTTGTCTTCCAAACAATAATCATGTCTTCAGGAGTACGGTAATGAATTAGAATTGACACACAATGTCCCACTCTGTCACTCTGAGAGTTTTTCAAACACAACACACTGACCAGGGTGATGTAAAGATGACATTAACTCTCAGGACTTAAAAAACTGTTGTCAATTCAGATTATTCTTCCACCTGGCTAAAATAACAGGAGATATCTGCTAACACTAAGAAAGTATTTTAGGAATGAGGACTCCATTTACAATTTTATCAGGCTGACTTTTGAATGAGCACATTGGTAATTCCTAAGGGGAACTATGTTGATACCATAAGCATTTCTCTGTAGCACAAAATAATATTTGTTTATTAATATTATTCTTTAGGCCACCAACTAATAACTTGAACTTTGCACAGGACAGAAGATAGCATGCCACTGTTGTTTAGAGAACAAATTAATTTTCTGTAGAGAAGCGTCACTCCCTCTGGCTTACTGCAAGTGGAATGACAAATGTTCTCCATCTTCAATTTGTATCTTCAATTATTCCAGGCAAGATAGAAAACTGAGGCCCAAAGAAGTAGCAGGCATTTTGGAGTCCTTTCAGCCTGCAATCTGATGGGATTATAGACACTTTCATGCATGGCTATATAAGAGGGTCTCCACAGATTTTTCTTCTACACATGGTAATGACATGAAAAATATGAAAAGTGTTCACCTAGAGCAATGCACAGGAACTTCCAGCACAGCCTTCTTGGGACATGCATTCAAGTCCTGCCTGCAGGACTCAAAGCTGTATGACCTTTGCTAGAGATGATCCTGGATGTGAGTCAAATTCTACATCTCTGTTTATGGGCATCTTCACACACACACACACACACACACACACAGAGAATATTCCGAGTTGGAAGGGACTCACAAGGATCTCCATCGATAGTAAATATTCTGTGTGGACACACAGCTATAGGAGTCAGCATTCTTCTGACCATGCACGTCCTCTTAAAAAGGACTCTTGAGGAATATGTTTCATGTTGTTGATCATCTAGACTACATTAAATTCTATGCAGAAAGGAGATAATTTGTATCACTTTATTTCACTGATATCTGCCTTCTACTGATTTCTGATGCTGAATTCTCCAGAACCAGCTCTACTACCCTTTTCACCTGTGAGGTTTCAAGGACTGACAGATCTGTTTGTTATTTTAGCCATCTGGCAGCAAGGAAGATGCTTTTATTTTATTATTTTCCCCCAGCAAATGCTACTTATATTGATAGTTTTTTCTTTTCTTTTTTTTTTTCCTTCACCTTTTTAAAAACATTAGCATAATGCATCCAGATGCCAAGACACCGGGAGCTACTAAACAAACCAAGAAACTGAATCTACAAACTAATCATACTTAGTATTTATGAAATGTATTTTGCTTACAAGTGAATCTTGGTTTAGTAACTTGAATATCCCCTCCTCCTTGTAGGATCCTGTAAGATCTAACTAAAATATCTTCTGCAGGATTAGACCTTGGTGTGTATTTCATGAACAGCACAAAGAACAGTCCGACATCAAAGAGCATGCTATGTTTATGAACAGGCTCTCTGTTCCAGTTGCCAAATTTGTTCCTGTAATGCACTAAGTATTTGATAATCCATTAAAATGGAGTTTCACTGACTATTTATTTGGACATTCAAAAATCCCTACTGCTTTCCATTGACAAATTGTCATCCTTTATTATGTTTTATCCCTTCCCTTTCAGAAAGTTACATTGGCTATTCTCAACACTGAGGATACTACATATCTAACATATAATTTCATCCATTTTTCCACTGAAGGTGCTCTCCCTGAAAGCACATCCATATGATATCTAGTGTCTGTACGGCTTTGTTTCACACCCATCTTGACTACTGAGAATGCTGCAAAATAGGATGCAATTTCACTTTATCAGACCCTTCAATAAAAAGAGAGTTAATATATAGCTAACAGTTTTTGGTTCTATGCACTAGAGATTTCTGTACTCAGGACTCAGTATTGCTGTAAGTGTATTGCTCTATTTAAAACTATAGTTTGTGCACTGTGCACTTGAAAGAGGAAAATACAAGTGTTACAGGCACACAAGCATGTGAGTTTATACACTCCTGTTCAATCTCCACACACTTTTGACACAAAGAGAACAGGTGTGCAACTACACATTCACACATTAGCTATATTTATTGCAAACCAAGAAATAACTCTCCACTGACTGCATTATCCAATAATCTATTTCACAAAAAAATGTTGGCCACCAGCTGCCATGGGACTTCACAGCAAATAGGAAGGTCAGTACACCTCAGATGTTTCAGATCAAATGAAAAATTAAAAAAATAAATTCAGTTCCCGAGCTGAGACTTTTATCTGAGATATTTTTCACTGGGCATCTATATTTTATAAAACAGATAATCTGAACCTAGGTGCCTTGGTTACTTTCATCAGTAACTAAGAGGCAAAAGCAGAGAAAGATTCCTCTTAGAGAGCAGATTTCTGCTTGAGAGTGCTATGCATCAATCCTAAAATAATACCTCTACTCAGAAATGAACAGGAAGCCAACATACTTCTTGGAGTTGTGGTGCAGTGTTTCCAGCAGGATATAGCACTAACAACAGATGGTTGTTACCTGTACCAGCCCTGGTAACTAAGGGTATGTAAGACACGGCACTCCATGGAGAGCACTGCCATAACTCCCAGGTGGGAGGAATGGATCACAGGTCTAATCTAATATCCAAATAAAAGAACTATGTTCTCCAGGTCAGAGATGATTTAAAATACAATTCTTGGTCACTGTTGTTTTTCCTTCAGCACCCCTCCTGGACTATGACCACGAAGTAATAGTAGGCATTCACCCAGGATAAAATGTGATTTTTCTGTATCCTCTGGCTATTTTCCTTGGTCTTATCTGGACCAAACTTTGAGAGGATGGTCTCATTTGTGCCCAAGCCTCCACACCACTGCCTGGAGATTGAACTAGTTGTCAGCTTAAATCATTGTGTAATAAAAAGTATCAAGTCTGGACCTCTGGTCCCCACAAGAACCCATATGCCCATGTCATAACTTTCTCCTTTCAGGGTTGCTTTTCCTGTCCTAATTTATACTTCCTCAGTTACAGTACATGCATTTACATGGTTAATGTTCAGATTGCCAAGACTACACCATTGTGATGCATGCAATATAAATGCCTAGACAGATGGATGCAGTATCACAGATTTCTGAAAGGAGGAGAACTTGCAAAGCCAGAAGCTCACACTTCAAGAAATCCATTTGCTAGCAAAGGGGTCACTGAAAATAGATCTGAATACTTAAAAAGCAGTGAAATACTCTTAAATAAAGTACTGTTGACAAAGGTATATACTCTTTCCTAGAAATAGGCTCTAGTCTGTTCGGCTGCCAGGAAATGATCATCACAAAATATTCTAATTTTTCAAATTTTGCCCTGCAAAGGATGTCTGTGGCTATGGCCACTTTGACAATGGCCCTTTCTCTTTAAATAAAAAATGATGCTAAAATGAGCCACCTAATTTACTAAATCAGGTTCAGTCATCCAGCTTTGATGCTTGACATATAACTCACAAAATAGAGTATTTCTAAGTGAGAAGTCACAATACAAGTTTAAATCACTACAGAGTAAACGATTTGGACTGACACCAGGTCTCCGAAAGAGTGTGTCTCTCCAGCCACTAATAATACAGCAATAAGACAACAGGTGCTGTTCTGCCAAGCCCTCTTGATATTTTCATACAACAAACTTGCCTCTCCAATCCACAGAGAACAAAAAACCAACTGGTACAATGAGACAGAAGAAATGACCACAATACTGCTACTGACAAAAGGAAAAGTAACCACTTGCTTCTCCCGAGGAGAGATATAGGTATAGTATGGCAATATGAAAATTTCTGTTCCATAAAATCCATGTTTTAATTAATTTCTGATTAAAACAACAACAACAAAATTGCAGCCTTACTGATCTTTAAAGGTTACTGGCACAATAATGTCAACATATTAACAGGGCTTGCTTGAAAGATAGAGGTCAAAAAGAAGCAAGTGACAATTAGAGCAAAGAATCTAAAGCTGGTGAAATTAAAAAAGTCATAGAGATGTTATAGGAAATATACCTTTCCCTGCCTAGCTGTGCTATATCATGCTCCCACAGTTAGTTTCAAAGTCTCCCTTTGCCTTTCATCTTACACATATTTCAGCACTGTTGTTATGCAAGATGGGGAATCATTCATTTTAATGTGATACTAAGCATATTACCACAAAACCAGAGAGAAGCTACCATTTTATGTATTGTCTAATTAAAAAGCTCTACAAATCTAATTCTTTGCAGCCCCTCACTGCACACAAAAGATTTAATGCTGCATCTGAAAAGCCACATGTACAAAAAAGCAAGGAATTACTAAATGCTTCTGATACGTATTTGCCTTTTCTTTTCCTTCCTCTTGTAACAAAAGCCACAGCTATCACTCTCTTTAACTGCTAATAAAAGCAATTTAATGACAGGTAGATTTGCTGGTTTGTACTTTCTTTGAACCCCCACACTTGCTAAAGGAAAGTAACTTTATCTAGGAAAGAGATCCTTGCAGTACGATTGTAAATAATTCATTATTGCATTTTTCTTTTCATCTCATTTTGTGCCAGTAACGTACACAACTGAAAACATTGCAAAATCTAAAAACAACCACAGACAAGGACTTCCAGCAGCAAAATACACATAAAACTAGCAGGCAGGTTTCCCCAGCTTATATAATAACAGCTTTAGCTCGACAGAACCCCCATCACTCACCGAGGACTGAATTCACTTGAACAAAAGCAGAGCCCAGTCACCAAACGCAGCTTCGCAAGACTCTTAATGCAAGATGCTCCTGTCTGCTGTTCGGTTCACACTTGCCTTTATAACTAAGCCAACCAACAACATTCAGTTGCGGAACCTGATGAATTATAAAACGGTAGCTCCCAGACTCTCATATTTTACATCACAGGGGGTGGTCATCCAGCATACACACTGCCTGTGTACATATATTCTGCTATAACTCATCCTGATAAACACATCAGCACTGGCAGCAGTGACAGTAATTGGTGCTCAAGATGTACAAGCACAAACCAATAGAGCACACTCCCACCTTCTGCTCTGTGCAACATCTCTACCTGTCAATCACTGCACCTTGTTAAGGTGGAATGATCAACTGCACGTGGGGGAAAGGAAAAAGTCGGAGAAGAAACCATCTACCAATACTAATTTTTCACTTAAACATCTCTTAATAAAGTAGTAAATGTAGCTTCAAAATCCTCTAGATAAGAGTGTTCATGTTTTTTTTTAAATCTTCATAAAATCTTCCCTTCTTAAAGACACAGTTCTCATTTAGTGACTAAACACAGGGCTCATAACTACCACTATCATGAACGGAAATTATTCAGGAAAATTCCAGGGATATTAGCATGGATAGCCTAAAAGCATTACTCCAGTCAGAATGACTGTTAAAAGCAATATAATTCTTAGGGGAAATTCTGTGTACATTTTAAAATCTTAAAAATGCTGACAGGTGTTAAGAACATCCTCTAAATTGAAAATATAGATTTGTGATGCTCTTCACTTCTCTAAAGCTTTCTTTTCCCCATATGCTTGCATTGTTTTTATAGTCAATGCATAGAAACAAAATAACAGAACCAAACACCTAAAGATTAGACCCATTTATACAATTCAATGAAATACTTTAAACGGGGTTAATTACAGCAATAACAATCACAATTGTTGCACATGCCAAAAATTAGCACTCACAATTAGAGTCTGGCAAGCAAAACTGGTTACAGTAATGGTAAAACACAGCCAGGGATCTGCCAGGGATCTGGTTTGTATGTCAATTCTTTTATGATGAAGCAGTAGTTGCTTTTTCAGAGTTGAGTTCCAGGAATTTTGTCTGTGTTTTACACAAATTCAAGGCTATTTGTGCGAGTGGTAATCAACACTTTATTCATTATTGGTCTTGACTCTCAGAAGGCTCCATTTGGAACCTGAACACTTGATCCTGTTCATTTCCCACGTGTGTGAAACTCTCACAATTTTTGGTACCATGAAGAAAGCTAGAGTTTGGAAAGGTGAGCACAGTTGTGTGACCAGTTGTGCATTGCCTGGATGCTTTTCCAGGAACAACTGGGCTGAGGAATGCAAATGAAGCCTGTGATGGCAGCCCAAGGCAGAAACCCAACCCTTTTCACCATCTGGACTGACTGATGTGCGTCACAATGTGGGAACAGGGTGTTGCATTTCATGCATAGCAAAAGCTAGTCCTATATATAGTGTATATCCTTTTTCTCCTGTTCTCAGCTGCTTGTTCCACTCCATTCCTCATTTGTCTCTTTGTGTTCAGCACCTTTACTATCTGAGAAAAAAATCACTAAAGGCCAGAGGCATGTGCAATGTTTCTGCATGTGCTACTGGCTCTTACTATAGCAGCTGACATGAAGAAAAAGCTCTTTAGAACTGGGTGGCAGAATGTAGGGGAGACATATCAGGACTCAATCAGGGTAATGATTTTGATGTCTTCATCTTTCTCAGAAGAAAGGGCAGCTGAGATCCAGTAATTGGATTCTCCAGTGATGTTAACTGAGAATAAACCAATATAGGCAGAAAATATTCCAAATGGACCTAGGTCATTAAGAAGCAGCACAGAGATCTATGCCACTGGATTTGGCTTTTACAGCCAGATTCTGTTCTCAGGGGTTTACATATTTAAAGTGCATGTCATGGAGGTTCCCTAATATGGTCCAATTACAAAGGTTTGTTTCCTTGTGCACTAATTAGGGTTTTCTGATCTATTTTTTATGAGACATTTTAAAACCATATGTGCCAGAATGCACTATTTTGTTTTTTGTTTTGCCTTATCCATTCAGTTTTGAAGAGGCTTCCCAAGGATCTTTGTAAACATGATACTGCCACATAATAATTTGGTGCAGAGTGATTAAGACACAAGCAATGCTTGGTTGAATCTCCTTGACCAATGTAACATTCACGCTATAATTCAGCTTACATTTACTGAAGAAAATGTTTGCAAAATAACCAATATTCCAATAATGTAAGCCATAGCAATATTTCATAGATATGTGTAGGTGGCATGCATAAACCACAGTCTGAGGTATTACATACAAACCACAATTCCAAGAAAAATTTCTACCCCTTTTCACACTTCCAATTTTTAACTAGTAATCCTGGCTTCCATGTTACCTTTCCATGTGTAATACAGCTGATACTACTGTAATATTCAGCAATATGGTGCTCTGTAAAAGTGCTACCTTTGATGTGATTTGATACGCTCAACACGCAACCCATGTCCTCAGGGCTCTGTTCATATATTCTGGTGCAGAACGTGAGATTTTTCACATTCAGACTTACTCACTTCTCTGACAGGTGTGTGAAAATCCCATATGGCTGCCAGATTTCTGTATACCTACATATATAGAGAGAGTATGTATTTCTAAGGCATTTGTAACAAACACATTTGGTATTGACTTTGATGTTCTTAGATTCAAGTTGCAAACTAGAAATGATCTAAAAATGAAAAATGAAAAAAAGACAAACGTGTTCACATTTGCTACCAAAACATGGCTTTTTCTTCCATAATCACATGCACTATATTGACTACATATCTTAGACATCCTACTTGCTATAGAAAGTGATCACACTGATCACTGGGGAATTTATCTGGAATAGCAAGAGCAGAAGATGCAAAGATAAATTAAGATAATTGCATTCAGATTTGCTACTATCAAGATCACAAACTATCTAGTACTGTTAACTCTCATCTCAGTGAAGCAAAACTAGATCTCCAGGATTTCCAAAGTGTGGATCTTTCCAAAGTGAGTTCCAGGTGAAAAAATGTGAACCAACAGAGATGATTTCCAGGCTATGCCAGATGATATGGATAGCCAGTACTCTGGGTAATAATCCTTGCCATGTGGCCTAAGAAGTCATCTTGCAAACTAAAATTTAGCAATTTGGCTTTTCACACGATCACAGGTTCACAGGTTATTCTGAGTTGGAAGGGACCCACAAGGATCATCTAGTCNGACTGACCACACTGTTCCTAATACAGGCCAGGATGCCATTGGCCCTCTTAGCCACCTGGGCACACTGCTAGCTCATATTAAGTTTTCTGTCAATCATTACTCAATTCCTTTACTAATTTTTTCATCTGACTTACACTCTTACCCCAGATTTACACTCTTTGATCTGATAGCCTTTTGATGGCACTGACAGAGGGTATCTCTAAACAAAAAAGCCTAGCAGGATTTAAGAATGGACTGGGCATTTATTAAACAATATAATCTAGAAGAACAGTAATAACAAGAAACCTAAACTTCACAATGAACAGGGGTTGTAAAAACACTTTGCTTCTTACAGATGCTTCTCCTTTCATCTTAGGCTCAATCCATTGCTCTTTCTCCATCTGCATTACTTTACAGAACCCCAGCTTCTCCTGGGCCCCTCACAGGACAAAGAATATCAAGGGCTGCATGACACTGCCCATCTTCCTCCCAGCAAGGGAACTAATTTAACTCTCCCTTGCTGATCTAGCTAAGAATTACCACGAAATCTGTAGGAGTTTAGTTAATTTGGAGACCTATCTTTCTTTCAAATCAAAATCATGTGAGCATACTTGTAAAGGTCTTTGACTACATTTGATAAAGGCAATCCCTAACTACACGGAATTTCCTAAGCTGTACACTCTGAAGAGTAGTAGGGTTGGATAGAATCATTATTCCTCTTGCGTATGGAAAACTTTTAATTCTGGCTGAGACCGCAGAGGATTTACAAATCTCACAAATGACTCCCTTGTCTATGGTCTGAATCAAATGATAATTTTTCCTTTTATAAATATATGGCAAAATAGTACATGTTGAATAAGGGAGATTTTATTTCCGTAAACTACCTGCATTGCAAATCTGCAAACCCTGTAGAGCAAAATAAGCAACAGTGACAATGTAAATGAATTTTACTGCCACATCATGGTAATGGAGAAATTAAATCCCTTTAATGTAGCATGCTTGAAATGCCATTTAAGAACAGTTTTTAAATAGAATTTCAGTTTCTAAGATTAATCCTCATAAGTATAAATGAATACAAGTGTATATTTAGATTAATTAATACATTATCTGGCACAGGGCCTTGAAGATGTAAGAGTCTGTACAAGTACTATTACTATAATAATAGTGTTCTGAAATAAAACACTTTTCTTCCTCAAGTGACACCTTTTTTTTGCAACAAGTGTGGAGTGAAAGCTCAAGTCCTCTTTCTCAATGAGAACTGTGTTTGAAAACATACAGAAAAAAGGAGAATTAAATAGGATATTCAACTATGTCTGAATGAACAGACACCCAAGAGAGCAATTCCAGTTGATCAAGGGCATTGACAAGAACTTTTTTTGCTCGTTAGGCAGGCTGAACTGTCTTAATGGTGGCTTCATAGTCTAGAGAAAATGAATGATCCTATCAGTAATAAAGAAGAGCTGCGAAAAGGAAGGAAGGCCAGATGCCACTTTCCCTAGACCCTCTAGAGAGGCTGCCTGGATTTGATTTTATTTGAAAAGCCTTGTAGCACCCCATGAACCTGTAGTACTACATCAATCCATTTGTAATTCAGTGGATATCTCAGGAAGAGTCTGAGATTTCATAAAAATGTTGATTTTCTGTATGGCTTATGTTCTGCTGGTTAAAAGAACTGAGAAACTTGGAGGATATAATTCAGAATCCAGAACTGGGTTTTTTTGGTTAGTTTGTTTTATTTTGTTTTCTGGTCTTTCACTTTCCATTTAATCTTGTGTTTCCTTTTGCTGTTCCCTTTTAAATGAGTTAAATCTGTCTGAAGCTCAATATTCAAATCCAAAACAAATCATAAAGTACTTAATAGCTCCAAGAGCTGGAAAAGTAGCTAAAAATCCACCTTCTATCAGGTAAAAGTTTAAATGCAGTAACAAACCAGAGAAGCACATTTTACACAATTTTTACACAAACAGAAGGGCCTTAACTAAACAGGCAAATCCTTGTAAGCCTGGTGCAGAGAGCAAATGAGTCAACAGCTTTGTATGGCAAAAAATAGTGAAGCCATGAAGATCCTCCTTTGATTCACAGTTTAACTTTGTGTGCACTCTGTGGTGGGAGGAGTAGGTGGCTGATTTGGGGAAGAAATACAGTACAGGAATTATACACTTGACTCCTCTGAGGATGGTGATGAAATCTGTCAGCTTGGCATAGTCCTTTATATTACCTACAGCAATTACTGACATGTGGAGAAAGTAACAACTCTACAGATATCACAGTAAAAATCATAGAATAATTACTGCTGGAAAAGATCTCTAAGATCATTGAGTCCAACCATTAACCCAGCACTGCCAAGTCCATCACTAATGGTGTCATTAAGTACCACAACTACGTGCTTTTTTAACAATTCCAGGGATGGTGATTCCACCACTCCCCTGGGCATTCCAATGCCTCACCACCCTCACTCTGGTGAACTTGCTTTGAGGAGACTGTCATACTCAGTGTATTCCTGTATTGTCTGGGTACTCTTAAGGTATGAATGGCAATGATACTTATCTACTGGTCAGCAGTAACTATGGAGAGGGAAATGTCTGCCAGTCTATCACATTTTTACCTGGTAACTAACTTTCGCAGAGTCTGAGCTCAGTTGGACACTTAAGGGCAAACCACCATTTTGTGAGGATTGTGTCTGAAGGGACCCAGGAACCAGGACACTGATTAGACGCCCTGTTCTTGAACTACTTACAGCTTGAGGATTAATTAGGAGTGAGAAAATGCTCTAAGACCTTTAATGGAAGAACTGAAGACTTAAAGGAGGTGAAATATAAACACTTATTATCACTACAGCACTAGAATCTCTGAGTGAAACCTTAGTGAAATAACTCACACTACATTGATACAACATAGTTAAGATTTCTTAAATGGCATAATGTGATTTATCAGGGAATGATGAAAAACTGAACAGAGACTGTACATGTTAAAGCTGAGGATATGGAATTTTCAGTGCTTGAATGTGGAGCTCATCCTATGCTCTGACCAGCTTGCTTTTAGATACCACCAGAACGGGAAGAAAATATATGGAAAAGAGAGGCCAAAGTACAAATTACTTATGCTCTCCCTTTGGCTTACAACTCCACTGTTATTTTAGCAGACTGGCTTAGAAAAGAAAAGCAGGAGCAAATGGCCATAGCTGGGAACTTGGGATATTCGTTATAGGAATTTTGTGTGGCCTGGGATGGATGCTGCTTATGTGACTCGTTTTCTCAGTTCAGCACTGCTTCGTGCAGGTGCTGCAAAGATACACTAGAAATAATGATATATGTATTCAAACATTTATGCTGCAGGCCATCTAAGCACCTTCAACATAAATAGTTGTGCAAGAGTTGGAGAATTCAAGCAGTGATTTCCTCCAGTATTTTTTTCTTCCTGCTTTTAACCACAAATAATTTGTAGTGAATATATGGTTTCTTCTCTGATACCTTAAAATTTTTTTAGGTTTTTTTGTTGTTGCTTGTTTTCAAAAATTAATAATCACACGAGAGTTAGTAGATGCCCTCTGCCTGTATATGATTTATGAACATTATGTTGACAGTATTTACAATATCAGTTTTGCATAACCATATACTATTTCTTCATTTTCTGCCTGGTGAGGTGTAAATATTAGCACTATATTTCTAGGGCAAACATTCTGATGAAATATATTATGTAATTATAAAAACATTAATAAGTTCATCCAGACATTTGATGGAAATTAAATACAAACAAGCACAAACCCAGATAAATTGTTCAATTACATATGCATGTTTATTGTACAGTCACTGAGATATGTGCTTGTTTTTTCTCAGAAACCTAAGAAACATAATTTTGAAAGTTAAATCATAATAAAAACTTTTTGTTCTGTAACATTATTTCTATGCCAATGCTACATAAGATGAAGAATATACTTTTATATCTTGCTTGGTTTGCAGTTAATTTTCAAATAAGCGTCTGGTTTTGAACTGCAAACCTCTTGACTTAAGAAGACTTGTAGACAGTTAGGGAAAAATCAATTAAAAGCATAAAATCATGGTATTTAACACATGTTATTATTTGTGGAGTCATTTCAGGGTATTTGAATGAAACCACCAGAAACTCAGGCCTCTTTTGTTTTGTTTTGTTTGATTGTTTGTTCCACCCTCCCCTCCCTGGAAGAATTAGATCCATTTGTTTGAGATCTTAACATACACATTAATTTAACACATTACTGTCTTCAAATGATTATTTTTCTCTAACTTCCCTTTTACACCTGGTGAATAAAGTTAACAGCTTCCTATAGACAAGAAACATCACTTGGCCTTAGATTGGATGCTATAGCCAGAAATTATTTTTGACCTTTTCAACTAAAAAAAATTCCTCTTATTTCTTCTCATATAGTAGTAATTATAATAAAGTTCATCAATATTTAGAAGTATATGCTATAAGTAGAACTTATGGAGAGACAAGCCATTGAAAAATTCAGAGTAGTCCTTAGAACTGAGAAAGAAAAATGCTATCATATGGTATATCATCACCAAGGACATTACTGACTGCTAAGAAAACATAATTTTGAAAAGCCATTATTTTTCTTTGAAGTAATGTCACTGACAATGTGTATTATTTTATCTATGACATAAATATTATGACTGTTGAAATCTAAATAATGTTTCAAATTATTTTCTACATCTGATGTTTCTTTAATCACAGTAGAAAGACAACCTGCTATGTGAATTCATATCCTGTACTGAAGATTATTAGGGTTAGGATAATTTTACTGTCCACTTGGTAAGTCCAGGTGAAACTTGATGAAAGAATCATGGATGTAATCCTGCCAAGAGGTACTCCACCTCTGCAACTTCATGCTAACACATGACAGGGGAGAAAAGTAACACAATTATTATATTTACAGTTGCTCCAACAACCTGGGTAGGAGCTCACCAGGAGAATGGAGATGCTAGGAACCAGAAGCCCACCTGGATTATCCCAACACATTGGCAAAGTCATAATAGCCTACAAAAACGTGCCCTACCAAAACATTTCTCTCTCTATTCCCAATATGAAAGAAAAATAAGAACTGGTGGTTTACTGGGAACACAGGAAGTGCTTAATTAGGTGTCTACTAACAACTACGAAGCATTTCTTTACCAGGAAGGTGCTCAAACACTGGAACAGTCTTTCTCAAAAGGTGGTCAATACCCTAAGCCTGCCAGTGTTTAAGAAGTATGTATGTATTTGCACAATTCTCTTAACAACAGCTTTAACTTATGGTCATCCCTGAATTGGTCAGGCAGTTGGACTCATTGTAGGTCCTAAGAGATTTTGTTGCTGATGAGTCCTAAAACAGTGTTTTACATAATGATGTGTGAATTTGTTACCTCCTCTCCACCATGCATACACTGTCTGTTAATAATACCCAGATGCTGCATTGTCAGTGAACAGTTTCTCCCATTACATGGCATGTATCCTATCCAAAACCAATAAATACTTTTATAATTTAGGGCATGTGAAAAAGTCATAGAGCTGATCTTTCACAATTTCTCTTTTGCTCATTTTGCCATGATTGTACCTGTTTAACATGAAAATGCTACTGTAAGAGAGAAGAACAAAATAAATACAATTCCACTTCACACCCCCCATATTGCAGCTTCATATCTTAGCAGTGTGATTTTTCAGCTATTAAGGAGGCCCGTTTTGCAATTGCGCATGTGCAACTCATGAATACTCAAACTAGGCAGTCATGAATATTCAAATCAACCCCCTCTCCTCTGCTCTGAGCAAGAAGGCTATGGCGGGTCACTCACTGGTGTGGCCGTGCCACGTCAGCCCTCTCTCTGTCCTGCTCCCCTGGGAGCACAGTGGCTGTGGCAGGTCCACTCCCAGCGGCTCCCGCCCCACTGCGCTAGAAGCGAAGAGGCTGCATGAAGTTATGAAAGATTTGCATACTCTCAGGTTAGAGGTGGTGTCCAAGACTTTCTCAAATGACTCTCCGAGACATACTCATCTACTCTGAGTATGAAGAGACCAGGTCCATCCACCTGGAGAGACACCGGGACAGTGGTGCATGTGGCTGCCCCGCACAAGTGTTCCCGGCTGAGTGGAAAAGGGATTTTTCCCGGCGAGGGGTGGCTGTGGGCGCTGGGAAACACCGACACAAACACTGACACACAGCAGGGCAGTGCCGAAACAGCACCAGAGCACTGGGGGGCCACGTGAAGGTGCAGGGAAAACTTGCACATTAATGACGGAGGGCTTAGCGGATAGGGGGCAAGACCCACAGTACCGTGGTATAGGAGACCTCACAGTATATTATGGATAATATCCCAGTATTTGGGTTTTCAAATGGGAAGAGGAAGACAGCATGGTTCGTCACCTACTTTAATCCACAAATCTATACAAATACTGTCTTGCCAAACACAAATCAACCTCAGTTGCATATGTATCAGAAAGGAAGAGACTTAACATCCAATCTTGTAATGCATTTTACGTAAATTTTATAACTTCTTCTCTCACTTTATGGTCTCCTTTGCCATCATCATTAAAAGTGAACTTTTCTTACAGAAAGCATGGGGATTATTTGGTTGCTCTGCTGCTTCTAATCTCTAACCCAGCAAAGTGTTGTAGTTCAGGAAAGACATCACACACAGTGCTGCTGATCAGAGTAGTCTGTAGGTAAAGAAGAGTAATTCACAGCAGTCAGATGGATTTGTATCTGTTTGCATGAGCATCCATGGGAGTATTCATGGAATGCCTGTGCTAAGTAGAAGCATGGGAATAATTAGAAAATGCAGCTCATTTCCTAACAACTGGTTTCAAAAGCACATCAGCACTAAGAAGAAAGATGGATTTTAGGTCAAAAAGTGCTATTAGTTCCACTGGCTTAATTCACCTGATTTAATCTCTCCACAGTTCATGAAATTGATTGATAGCATATATTAAAAATTGTAAAAAGATTTGTATTAATTAAAAGAAATCCTACACAAATTTATGAAAACTGGTACATTGTGCAATCTTCAATCAATAATAAATTAGGGGTGACCCTCAAGTTCCTGGCAGGTTGCCATTGCAGGAGCTGCAAAGACAAGATGATGCCAACAGGTTGTTCAGCACACAGCAGCACTGAGCAGCCTGGAGATCTCAAAGCGAGCATTTGTTCTGGTTCTCTGACATTCTGACTGCTAGGGAAAAAGGTATTAAAGAAAAAAAAATTATTAATACCCCATGTTCGCATTCTGCACTTCTTGAAGCTCTAATGATATAGAAGTAACCTTTGGCTTCCAGTCAGCTGGATCTGAAAGACTCTTGAACTCAGAGGATGGAGGTTTTATTAGAAACCTGACATGTTTAATTAGAGGAACCTCTAAGGCTACTTTTTAAATTAGTAACTCAGATGTTTCTAAGATGATTCCCATGTCCTGAGGCAGCTTGGAGCACTACACATCTGTACCATCTGGCTCTCCCACTGTCTCAAAGTTTAACCTAGGCCCTGGGGTTGGTGCACCTGAGCTGGTTGCTAAATCGGGTAGTGCTGGACCAAAATGTGCTAGAGATCCTGCTAACAACTTAACAGCTTGGGCAAAAATATTCTGGTTTGGGAATACTGCCAAACATTGTTTATAAGCATATATGTCACCAAAGTAATGATTTTAAATCAGAGAGAGATTATGGAGCAGTTATACACAGTCTTCTTCTGCAACATCAGACCCTCATGGGAGAGAGGCTCCACAATTTAAGCCACTGCTGCTTCTAACTAAGGGACTCTCTAAGGAGCAGCAGATCCTGTACCTGCTCCACACTCTCCTCTTGGAAATTCTTACAGTCTGCGTAGGAGCTGCAGTTTCCTATCTTCTTCCTGTGATCCTTTCACCTCTCCAACCTTTGACTTTCTCCTAGCTTTTAGCACCTTCTGTTCTCCACCATGTGGGAACTCACTCCATCTCACTCCAGGGACTCAATCTGGCCCAATCTTCTTAAGAAATTGAAGATAACAGTGAACAACTAAGGAAAAATCCAATTATTGCCTGTCACATCCAGGACTAATTTTAGGCCCATAAAATGTCAGAATTAAACCACAATAAACTGATTATCTATGATTTTCTTTTCAGAATGCTATAATTTTGAATATGTATCAAGGTGTGGTTTGTTTCTTCAAAATTGTACTCTCTCCACACCCAAAAGGGGGCAGTCATCAACTTCTTAATTTTCTTGAAAATCTAAAAAAAAATTAGCATTTCCACAAACATATTCCCCTTAAGTACAGTAATTACACCCCACCCTTACACTTGTGGATAGAAGAATCAGATATACAGTCGGTCCTCTTGCACTTCGCGCCCCCCCATACTGTGGCTTCAGATCTTGGTGGCATGATTTTTTAGTGATGTAGGAGACCTATTTCACAACTGTGCATGCGTGAATTGCCGCTGTGGCTGCAGCAGCAGCCGCCAGGACCGTGGCCCGGGTGGTGGCCTGGGCAGCGGTGGGGGCAGCACGGGCGGCAGCCGTGGCATGGGTGATGGCAGCAGGGGCAGCAGCGGTGGTTGCAGTGGCTGTGGGGGCAGCGGCAGCAACAGCAGCGGCGTGGCCGCCATTCAACGTGGAAGTCAGGCTATGCGGGTCTCAAATAAGACCGCGGATGTGCGTTATAGGAGACCTGACTGTATTTCATACAGGTGGCTAAGGGTTGGCCCTAGGAGACTATCCAACACAGTACTGATAGATGCAGATATTTAATTTCTCCCTGTTAGTTAGTCTTGATCGAGCTCTGGTTTTGTTTACACACCAATATCCTTTTCTGGGCTGCATGCCCTTAACATAGGGCATAATCTCCACATTGAACTCCTCAGCTTGTCAGGCTGAATTTATTACATTATTTTGTATCAGTAATCAGCATGTCAAGCACCTAGGTAAATGCTGAGAGAGTACTTAAAAGATAAAAAACATTTATGCAAATCTTTATTATTGTATTCCCCCAAAAGTGATGAAAATTCAGTCACCTTCTGCCTTCAAGTAAAAAAAAATATTTTTGGTTAGCCACACATTTGTGCATGCAAGACTCTCGGCAGAATTTTCCACTCAGGGTTTTATGGGTTCAGCTGAGGAGAAAAATTTGCCTCCATCTTTACATATGGTTTTGGGTTTTTTTCACAGAACCATTCAAGAGAAAACTGCAGCAGAACTTGCCTCCAGAGAAAGAAAACAGAAAACCGCCAGGTACCTTCACAGTATGAAAAATGCCACCAAAAAAAGGCAATTTCCATGCTGCATATGCAAGCCAATATCATCTCTGTTAACACTGGGATCACAGACACAGAGTTTGAGCCCTTTGTTTACACCTAGAGGTTTTATGAATGTGGCTGAGAAGTTGGCTAAACCTTCAGATAACGAGTGGATCCTCCAACTCACCTAACATTGCAGACCTGAATGTTTAATCTTTAGCAGTGACAGATATGGCTTTAGATAGGGCAAGATAGCCTGAAAAGAACATTAACAGGTGTGTAGATGTAGCACTTGGGGATATGGTTTAGTGGTGCACACAGCAGTGCTGGGTTAAAGATTGGACTTGATGATGTTGGAGATCTTTTCTAATCTTAATGATTCAATGATTCTATGAAAAGTTCTTCCTAGTTCCATGGTGAAAAAAGCACTGAGCAATGGTACAGATCCACCATTAGGTGAAGATAATACAATTCTAAATAGTACTGCAGAACGTAGGGAACTACTCACAAAATACTTATACTCAGTTTTTGGAAAGAAATAGGATGATGCACTTCCATGAAAGGGATGAAATATCTGTCTTCAATTTGTAGAGTGCTTACTAAAAACAAAGTAAAAACTAACAATTATTAACCGGGAATAGAAGATTATCTATAAATAGGTATGACTAACCAATGTCTAAGAGCTCTTGAAGTGACAGATGAGGATACATCTGTTTTATAAATTTTCCTCCTTAGTGCACCTTGGACTGCAGGGAAACTCCATCAGGCTGAAAATACTGGGATCCAGATGGATAGAAAACATGCCTGGGTGAGCACATAATAGTCAGCCTTATATCAGTGCAATTTAAGTAACTACAAAAAAAAAAAAACAACAACAAAAATATGGGAATGTAATACCATTGACATGATTTTCTTGAAAATATGCCTTCTCCAAAAAGGCCTCACTCCTGAATTGAAAAAAAGGACTTATTTTAAAAACTTAAAAGCATAATAGTGTTCAATTGTTCTACAGTGTCCAAATGAACACTATGGGCTGTGTGCCATACAGTATGAGTAAAGGCCATATTAAGTGACAAGGAAATGGTTTGTGTTGCCAAATCTTATTTAAAAGCACAAAATGATTCCTGAATGAAGATATTTTCAGTAGGGTGTCAGGTGGATAAACACAAGAACACACACTGTCCAGCATTTTCATCAGTGCTGGAAATCTAAGCCTCTTCGGAGTAACTATGAGGCTAGAACAAAGACCAGTAGAAAAAGTAACAAAAATTAGAGAACCTAAGCCCTGTTTTATGATCTGGTTCATTTACTAAGTCAGTCCTGGTTGAATAAAATTTGTCTGAATATAATTATTGAATGTGATATACCTATATCTAAAGAAACAAAAAACCTTAAAGCCATTGCTGCAGATGCTTGAAGAAAGTTACCTTAAAAGGAATTTGTAGTAAAAATGGCTTGGCAATTCATGTGGGCTTGGTGTGCTTAGGTTGAACAGAAAATGGAATAAAATGAAGACTAGAAATTTGGCTACTGAGGGCACTGGTACTAAAACACAGAAAAATTCTGTGGTCCAAAAGTGACAGTATAAGCAAAAGTCAAAACAGCCCCAAAGAAAGCCTGCTGAGGAGTTGAAGAAATTACTGCAAAGGTTTTTAGTCTGGCAAAGCAAAAATAGAGAAGCTGTAATGTAGAGTCACTTGCATGGGAAAAAAATATTAGATACTTAATGTCCTTCATTTAGAAAGTCATGAAAAGAAGAGATTAGGTATTGCAAGGCAGAAAAATTCACATGGGAAATAATGCACATATTTTAGTATCTATTAAAATGAATAACCATTGGAAATAATTAGCACATGAATTGCTGAATCTTTAAGGTCCCTTTTAACCCAAACCATTGTAGGACTCTACGATCATATTTTGTACTATTTGAAAAGGTTTGTGACCTACTCCTCCTCTAGATTTTTATATCTGTGGGGAGGTAATTGGTGCAGCCCTCTCCTGACATTATAGAACTTCACCAATATGGGTTTTATTTGACTGTTTGAAGATTCTTTTTCATATTTAAACAGTGTTAGTGTCTCAAAAGCAGCATTTCGATTAAAAAAAAAGACTCCCACAAAATATGCTGAAAATCTCTTACATTAAGTGAATCTAATCTAAATTGTATGCAATTTTAGGCAAAAAAGCTCAAAATACCAATGTATATGAGAAGCTGTGGAATACATGAAAGTATGATAAAGCACCCAGGTGCTTCCCAGCATAATGATGCTCTGGGTAAGGTCTTCATCTTTCCCAGGCACAAGCTCTGTTCTGTTTTCTGTGTCACTCCTACTCCCCTTTGCCCCCCTATACCTTTGCAAGCATAACTTAATCCCTAGTCCTTCAAAACATATTTGGATCATGAAATTAAAGTCATTTGAGATGTGTAGCTGCTTTTATGAACTAATTAATGAAAAGAGGAGAGGAGAGGAGAGGAGAG
>WEKX01020745.1:16617-42343 GCA_013390025.1 Pitta sordida | reverse complement strand
GAAGCACAAAATAAATATTGAGCTTTAATAACCGATGGTGCTAAAAGTTGTGTGTGTAGTTAGAAAAATGTTATATTTTACAAGACTTTATTTGGAGCACTATGTTTATTATGTTTATTTTAATGGAATTAATTGTGGAAATTAAATAATCTTTATATATTATTCTTGTAAATGTTTATCTCTCTGAAATCCTTCATGTGACTGAGTCACATTTTAGAACTCAGATTATTTATATATATGATTGTTACCGTGATCTACTTAGAATAGCATCAATGTTTTGATAAACAAATTTAAGTTCATTGTTTTTACAAAATTTTAGAACTAGTCTCTAGTCCTATCAACATGAAATCAAGGAGAATTACAGACAAAATTCATCATTTACTTACAAAACAAAAAATATTAGTCATTAGTATATTCCTTCAAATCTTTATACAGAAAGTAGAAATATCTTTACATATTATATGGGATTTCATATCAATTTCTCCTGAGGTTTTTCTGTGCTATTTAAATATAATTTTGAAATTAAAAAAACCCCAAACCGTAATGTAAGATTACAGCACAACAAAATTTTTAATGTAAAAAATGCAACTAAAATAAAATTTGATCCAAATTCAATATAGCCATAAGTAACTTTATTATTAAAAAGTAACTTTTCTGATAGTATAGCATTTACCTTTTTCACATACCTGCTGAACCTATCCTTTTTTCCAGAGCTTAAATTGATGTAAATGCTTTGCTGCTAAGGATTCGTTCTGGTCACTTTCATTAAAATGTTGAAGGTTTTTCTCCATGCCTTCTTATGCTGTATTTACTTTTAAGTAATACAATATGGTAAGGACTTTGAAATAAATTATATCTCTAGACACACGATGTTAGGTGGATCAATATATGCCCTATGACGTCTACTATGCATCATAAAATTTCTATCATAACCTGTTTAACAAAGCTTTTCTTCTTGGACACCAAGAATTTGATTCAAAGCATTTTACATATTGCATTACTTATCAAAACAGAGGATATGTAAGCCTTGACATTTGTTAAAAGACCCAGGCTTTAACAAAAAAAAGACCAGAACAAATCAATAGCAGAAAACAGATTATAACAACCAAAAACTGACTGCTTGGAAATGAAAGCATGCGAAGCTGTCCCAAGACAAGCTTTCAGCACATACTCAAAAGAAATGGTTATTTGTTACGTACAGGCACCTGAAAGTCTCTCAGGTCATACTGGAGCTTCATATAGTAAACTACTACAAGTGAAGTATAGTAAATAACTGATACAGATTGTCTTCCAAAGCTGCTTTGGGATAGGAGAAGTTAAATTGCTTTTCTTGGCGAAGATTTATTCCCACATCAGGTAGTATTAGAATAACTGTGTACCATGTTAAATTATACTTCGTACACTTGCCAGATTCTATTTAATTCTAGTACAAGTAATGGTAATAATAATAATTGTTGTAGTTGTCAAAGATACAGTACTGTATATAGTAAACACAGTGTAATTGTTCTAATTTATGTTTGGTAAAGATACTTAGCTTATATTTAATAGAATTTATTTAATTTCTCTTTAGCAAAGATACTAAAGATAATATCTTGAAGCAACGTGAATCTTTCTTTTGTTGCCTTTGGGTAAGGCCCATAACCAATGCACTTAAGAAACATAACATAAAAGTATTATGATCATACTTACAATTATTCATAAATCACAAATACACATGTGCATACTTATCTGTGTATGTATGCATATTAATGAAATATATGCCTTACAAGTCTTCCTGTATTTATAACAAAACATGACTGTAAATGCGGCCTTTTATTTTATCAGTCAAAAAATTCTGATCATGATAATTTTATTCACTCATATGCCATTATGAGAACCATTCATTTACAGGAAATATTGCAGTTTAGGGGAAAATGGAGGTACATATTGCAAATCCAATCTTGATGTAAAATATTTTCCCATCATTAGTACTGTTGTAAGAGAAATATATAAGGTCCCTCAAATAAAACCCAAACCAGCAAATATAATTGAAACAAATATAACAAGGATTCAGCTACCTCTTCATTTTTATGTTTTGTGGTTTGATTTTCTTTTTTAGTGAAACAAGACTATGTTTTTAAGAAGCATTTCTAGGTTCAGCCTATTAATTCTAATCAACATTGTCATCACCAGGCTCTCATCTTCCCTCACCCCCTCAATCTTGAAAAAATACCCATTTGCTAATGGAGCTCTCTTTATTGAATATTTCCGAAAGAAAAAAATTACTTGGTTTGAAAACTGTAGAATCAGAAAACCTGTTGTATACACACGTTTTGACAACAGGTCAACTTTTTTTTTTACTTCTTGCAAGATTCTACCTAGATGCTTACTTTACTCTTAAGTACAAAGCTACTCTTACTTGACATGTGAAATGCTCATACCTGGATTTTCTCTGGAATAGCAAAAGACAGGAATAAAGTAAGCATAGTATTTTATAGCAATGCGTTCCATTTTTTATTGGATTAGACATTAAGAAAATGTTTTCACTGAAGGGGTGGTCAAGCCATTAGCAAGCTGACCAGGGAAGTGGTGGAAATGGAAAATATCCCTGGAAATGTTAAAAAAACATGCAGATGTGGTGCTTAGAGACATGGTTTAGTGGTGGACTTGGCAGTGCTGGGTTAATGGTTGGATTTGTTCTTAGAGGATGTTTCCAACTTTTGATTTTTTTCTTTCTGTTTGGTCTTGCATTAAGCTGTAGGAGAAAGGACTGCATATTTCACTAGTACCTTAATTGTAAATGAGATTTTTTTGCTTTGAGACAATTTTTGAATCATAAATAACATTTAAGCTACTAGCAGTGTATAGGTACGTATAATGTCTGAGAAATAGGTATGATATGAATAGGAGTAAGCAAACTGCACTGTGCTAATATGATTCTTATCTGTGCTTGAGAATTCTTCTTCAGGGAATAGACTTGTATTTCCATGCCAGCTCTGTCCTTCATCACTCCAGTTGGACTGATAACTGGAACAGCAGCATTGATAATAATACCCATCTCTTAGCACTGTTAAGCAGATATCAAAAGTGCTTTATCAAAAGTGTAAGCATAATTATGTCCATTTCAAAGATGGAAAGAAGGGACATACAAAGGAACAATGTACACTGATTTACAAGCCTTCTTGTAGATACTACATTCCAAATTAGTTGATCACTCTCTACAATGTTTTTATTTTCTTTGGCTGAAAGTGCTGAGAACTGTGTGAAGGAAAGAATACAGAGTAGACTATGCTTTAATTCAAGCAGACCCTACAAAATCTAGTGAGATTACGTTAAAAAAATGAGACCCATGACTGTCAGACTTTGAGAGAGCCTCTGATTTTCTAAACCCACATTCAAAGGAGAGTCTACACCTCTAGGGTACCTAGGATTTTTGTGAAAATACTTTCAAGCTGATGAATTTATCTTCCCCTATTATTAGTGTCTGCAAATCCTGAGCAGTGATTCTCACAGGTATATAAAATGTTTTGCCAGACAGCTTGTATGAACTCCAGATTAATAATTTATTACACAAAATATTTGACTGCTTTACCCTCTAAACAATATGTAGATCAGTTACAATTAAAAATTAAAAAGATAAATTTGTGAACTTTTGACTCTCAGGTTTAGACAAGCATAATTCATACTGTGATGGATGAGGCTGTTATTCTGCCAAAATAAAAGGATGTACGTATTAGTAATTCATGACGACTTCATAAGTTTCTTACAGCAAATTACAGCAGGTCTTTGGGGATTTTTTAATGAAATAATAATAATAATATACATTTCATACTAACATAAGGACAATATATGTCTTCCAATAAATAGCATATACTTATAAGTGAAAAGCTACAAAACCTACATTTGCAGATTTCTGAAGCCCACCATGAAAATAATATTTAGGAATACACACAGGTTCATAAACAAGTGAAGTTGTCCATCCAGAAATAATACAGAACAAACAATTAGAATGAGGTTGATTGACTGTCTTGCTACACTGAATCTTTTACTCTTAGACTAGTTTTCAAGTTCATCATTGGTAAGCTTTTTCTTGCATGTGTATTTATTCTGTTTTAAAAATAATGTAATAAAAAGTATTTTTTGTCAAAGAATTGGAAAACAAAATAGCTAGTATGTCTCATTTGCCTTTATTATTGATAAATCTTGAAGATAAGTCCATAGAAAAAGAAGTCACAAGCATAAGTGAGCCCAAACTTTTTTTTCTACTTTTAAACCTGCAATCGCTATTTCTTTTTCTGTTTTTTAATTAATATTATTTTAACAAAGAACATATTCCAGTTTTAATTCTTTTTGTTGTTTAACAATGTTTTCAATTTCAGAAAATATTTCCTTAAATTGCATGAAATTTAGAAATATTATTACCATGTTAGATTTATTTTGAGGTTTCACTATTAACCACTTAATTTACTTATTTGAGGGTTTCAGCCTTCAGTGAATACATTATGGTTCCCAGGTGAAAGAATTCTTGGAAAATTTACTGCTTGATTAAACAGGGATTTTTTTTTCTCTCTGTAACAAAAGCCTTTCTGCACTAGAGAGATCTACTACCATTTGAGGTGCTAAATAATCCAAAGGCAAGGAAACTGGGAATTCTGTAAAGGCAAGACATCAATATTTTAAACGATCCATGAGAAAACAAAGAAACTCTTACTCTTTGAAATTTATAGCTATGTTGTATATATTAGTATAGAATGATATTCTGTCATAAGATTTAAACTCTGCTCTACTTTTTTTTGGACAATGTCTGATAAGAAATTGAATTTTCCTATTCAGAAGTACAAAAAAGTTAAAATATCAAAAATACTTACTAAAATTATATAGTAATATTTTCCTTTTAGAAGTGGCAAAAATATACATATTTGATAAACTCACATGTTAATTAGATATAGATAGATATAGACATGCATACTACGTATACATATACATATATATATATATATATTTAAATAACCAGCTGAACTGCTGTAGTGCGAACATCATATCATTCTTTTGCAAAGTTGGATTGTCTCCCTTAGATGCTTTCTTGAAGATGCCAAAGAAAGATGTATTTCCTGGTGTAAAGTGTTCATTTATGCTAATAAGTTACCATACATTTGGTAAAGTCTACGGGTTATTTTATTTGAATAATTGTCTCAAGTATTTTTGTCTAAATTACTCAAGCGGCTGTATGCATGAAAATGAAAGTGATTGTTACATGTATTTCTATGTCTTTTTAAGCTTGCTCTGGCACCATCCAGCAGCTAAGTTTAAGTATACCTGGACTTTGAAAAAAAAATCTCTTTTATTCGGTGTAATATAGTAAAACAATAGCTTATTAATGAGATATATCCTTTGAACTAGCTCTCCATCCACTCCAAGGATGAGTTTCTGTGTCAAAAGCATTGCATATCACTTAAAGTGTTTAAGTTCAAAATGGAGAGATAATGATGCTTTTAAAAATATGCTAATTTTGTGTAGTACTTCTACTGTATTTTTAGAGGACAAGTTTATTTTTAAAGTACTACCTTGTAAAAATACTTGTATTACTTTTAAACGTGAGCAGTACATAATTATAAAATTTGTGTGCAGTCAAATTAGACACAAAAATATTATCCTCTTAAAAAATAATACAAGAGTGAAAATTATGGAGTTATAGTTGATTGGTTTTTAATTTAACCTGTCTGTTTGTTGTTTAGAAAGGAATATGCCTACTCCAGAAAAATCATATTTGGGTCCATCTCATAAGGAACGGATATCATTTCGAGACCATCCAGTGCAGCTGAGTGGAGGGTGGGGAGCAGGCAAAAAAAGAACAAAACTTAAAAATATTAGCTGAAATTGGAGGTAATTTAACTAGTTGATTTAATCAAATATAGAGAGCATATGGAGACCTGTTTCTTTTTAAGCCTGTGAATATCAATTGTTGGATTTTCGTTTATTACCAATAAACCAGTTGCAGTTAACTACATTTGACTTGTTTTATTACACATGGTTACAGTGGTTTGGGTTTTGTGTTTTTTTGGTCAAAATATTTTATACCTGTCAGTAAGTTATCACGGTTTGTGTTTTCAATTGCTTACATGCTCATGTGGTGTATAATCCAGAATTGATTAACTCTACAAGGCTTGTTGTACAATGACTAAGTTTAGGCTAAGTTTAGGCTTGCTTATAAGAACTGGATGAGAAGTCTAAATGTAATAAGGGTTCATGTTCATGTGATGTATATCACATATTGAAACACTGAATTCTCATTTTCTCCTGAAATAAAATACATGTTTGCAAACTGTGTTGTGAGCTATTGCAGCCAGGAATGCTATTGTTAGAAAAGTCTGTTTAGAATATTTTACTGAAGAAGCAAAAATTCACATGACTTACAACTGTTGGGAATTTACTTTTCTTTTTTTAGGAATATGAGAAGTCCTCTGGATCTTTCATCATAAATTATTGTCATAATATGATAAAGCAATGTGTTATAGTTTTATACTTTCAGATACTTTAGTTTCCAAGAGGATTAAAGAAAAAAAGTTCCCGTTTTGTTCTGGAGTAATGTAAAATTAGATCTACATGACACTATTAACCCAACCTAATTTGTTCATGCTCCTTCAGACCCATGTGTAAATATTTTGTGGTGAAAGGAGATCTAGAAAAAGAGAAATACTATTTGAACTATTCATGAGTATCTAACTCATTACTTCTAGCAAATGCTTTGTCCATCAACATACAGGACAGAAAATGTTCCTTGAATTCAAAGCCTGACATTATTTTAATGTTTTCCACTTTGAGGGGAGAAGGTGCTAACTGGATCTAGAAAAGACTGTCTTTGGCATTTCCGTGTCTGTTTTTGTCTAATGTTGTGAAGCCTCAAACCTCTACAGACAGAGAAGGAGATGGGGAAGAATTTGGGGACGGAAACTTCAGTCACTAAAGAACATTATGTTGCAGCAGTTTTTGAAATGTACTTAAATTACTTATGACATAATTTTGTGAGTTGCTTTTTTTATGCTAAAATACACATATGACTATGGCTTAAAAGTAGTTCACAGGTCATTCCGAGTTGGAAGGGACCCACAAGGATCATCTAGTCCAACTCCCAGCAAGCGCCCACCCACGGATCGAACCCACAACCCTGGAGCCATGGACACCACGCTCCATCTATCTGAGCCTCCCATCATCTAGACTATGTCACTGCATTCCTCATCCAGTCTTTTTTTAAAACCTCCAGGGATGGCGAATCCACCACCTCCCTGGGCAGACCATTCCAATGAGGGATCACCCTCTCTGTGAAAAAGCTCTTCCTAACATCCTTTCTAAACCTCCCCTGACATAGTCTTAAGGCCATGTCCTCTTGTTCTGGTGCTAGCAGCCTGAGAGAAGAGATTCACACCCACCTGGCTGCAACCTCCCTTCAGGTAGTTGTAAACAGCAATGAGGTCGCCTCTGAGCCTCCTCTTCTCANGGCCAAGCACTGATCCCTGTGGGACTCCACTAGTGACCGGCTGCCAGCTGGATGTGGCCCTGTTTGCCAATACTCTCTGAGCTTGTCCATTCAACCAATTACTAACCCAACACAGGATGCTCCTATCCAACCCACGCTCCTGAAGCTTACCATGGGAGAACATGTCAATGGCTTTGCTAAAATCCAAATGCACAACATCCACAGCCTTTCTATCATCAACCAGGCGTGTCATCAGTTCATAAAAGGAGACCAGGCTGGTCAGGCAGGACCTACCTCTTGTAGTTATTTTTCAGGTGCTGTGTAATAGCATTCAGGATTATCCGTTCCATGACTTTACCTGGGACCAAGATCAGGCTGACAGGTCTATAATTAACCAGATCGTCTCTCTGGTCCTTTTTGTGGATAGGTGTCACATTAGCGAATTTACCATCTTCCAGAATATCACCAGTGAGCCAGGACTGTTGGTAAATTATGGAGAGTGGCTTAGCGAGTTCATCTGCCAGCTCTTTCATCACCCTCCGATGGATCTCATCTGGTCTCATGGATTTATGAGGATCCAAACCACTTAGCAAGTCTCTAACTACCTCTTCCTGGATTACAGGGAGATTATACTGCATCCCTATCCCTCCCTCCAGTTCAGAAGTCCAGTTCTCCTGTAGGCAATCTGTCTTACTATTAAAACCAGTTATCTCCAGTTTTGTGAATATTTGTATTCATTAGCAGATAAAAAAATGAATGATCTCATTGAAGACCTCCAGTAAATAACCTTGTTTGTTTGAATCAGTGTCCTGTTTTTATTGTTACAGTCGGCCCTCTTGCACTTTGCACACCCCATATTGTGATTTCAGATCTTAGCGGCATGATTTTTTAGCAATGCAGGAGACCCGTTTTGCAATTGCGCATGCACGACCTGCTGCCGCTGTGGCGGCGCAGGCGGCGGTGGTGGCGTGGGTGGCAGCGGGGGCGGCACGGGCGGCAGTCGTGGTGCGGCTGCCATTCAACATGGAAGTAGGGCTGTGTGGATCCTGATTAAGACCGCGAGTGCGTGTTATAGGAGACCCAACTATTTTACTTTTGAAAAGTCAGTGTGGCCTACTTGAGAAAAGATTTCTTTGTTTTTCTGCATAAAAGTTATCATACCTGATGTCTTTTTCTTTCCAGGTGTTTCTGAATGAGAAATACCTCCCAGGCTAAATAAAATGTTTTGGCAACATATTTAAAGGCATTTTATTTTGCAAAGATAAAAGGTAGCTTTTTAACATACAATCTGGAATGATATATAAATTGGAATGACAGTATTCTCTGACAGGCCTTTTTGGGTTCATAATATGCTTAGTCTGCTATCCCATTAGTTGATATTGTTATGTTAAGTAATATACCCAACAGAAATTAAATTATAAAGTGTACCAAAACATGTTACTGTTTTCACATTAAAAAACATTGCAGTGTGGAACAGGATGAGGTCTTATTATTGTATCCAACACATTTTTCTCAGAATTGCAGTGCTGAAAATACAGTTTGTCTGATCAAATACAGATAAACGTGCAAGCTGCAACTTCTGTTCAAGCTGTCAGGAAGACCTTTACTGCGTTCAAGACTAAGGTGAAGCAACCAACATGTCTTGCTGTTCATAGTCAGATCTTACAGTATATAAGGTCAGAGGTAAAACAAATGATACACAGGCTGGATATTTATGACATGATGTTTTCACACCATACTCTGCAAGCCATTTCATGATTTTGTGTGTGTCTTTTGGAGATTTTTTTTTCTTATTTCTTTTTCACTTTTTTTTCTCTTTTCTTTCACCTACTCTCTGATGCAACAATTCCCATTTAGGAAAAGAACATATTCTTAAAAATAAGTTTCTCTGATAGTCTGTTCTGATGTAGTGGCTGTGAGTCACAGTGGCAGCCCAGCAAAATCTGCACCACAAATCCCCCAAACTCTGTTTCTGGATGTGCTACTGCCTTTTTGGTGCTCCAGACTTCTTCATGACTCACTAGCATTATCTCCTCAACTATTTTTTCTACTCCCTGTAGATCCTTTAGGAGGAGGGACTTCATATGAATAAGGTCTTTTAAAAAATTTTCTTTGGATTCATGATGCTTAACACCCAGAAATATGGAAATCTTTCATTTGAAATTAAGAAGAAAAGAATCAAGGTACATTTAGAAATTGAACCCTTGATGGGTGTCATTTGCCCAATTGAAAAGCTGTCTGCAGCTCTCCTGAACAGTTCCCTGAGAAGTTTCTTTTCCTGTGCAATTTGCCTGAAGGCATGCACAATAGTTCTGCAAACCCTCTGTTGTGGGAACCAGGGACATCAGGAAAAACGGGTGCAGCCACAAAAAAAACCCTCCCCAAAATGCATATTTCGAATGATAAATAAGTGCTGATAGTAGTCAGTTCACCCACACCTGAATGCGAAAAAGCAGATTTTTCTGCTTAAATGTTCAGACACAGTAATCATGCTGACTCAAAAAATTATTGCTTGTTTTAACAGATGTGTAAATAACCAATATATAGCATAGGCATTATTTTGGTGCAGGCTGAGTTGGTGTCACATTTTGGCTTAGTAAATCATTATAATTAATTATTAATAATCTTATTATTTAAATATTATTAATTATTAAAGACCACTGTGCATATTTAAAAAACATGACACAAATGGAATCTAAATCTGGCCTCTAATGCGTGGCTGCAAAACTGCTTCTTGCTCTTCCATTACAACTGTTAGAAGCACTATAAGAATATGTTGGATTCATATCCCTATGATTTTAATTTCAAATTATCATGATAAAGACAATGTATGTTTATGAAGGTACAGTCTTTCCTTGATATACACTGAAATTATTTAATAAGTGATCTTTATGTGCTTTTCTATAGTCAGAAACACACATATGAAAAGTAGCTATTACCACATAGCCCCAGAAAGGCAGGAACAGAACTCAAATTATATTGTAAAAGATTGAGTACCCTGATATTACATCTGAGACCTCAGAAATTTGTGCTTAGCTGAACTAGCCAGGGAAACAAAGAAAAAACCAAAACCCCCAAGAATTGTAGTAGATTTTGTTTATTTATTTTTATAGTCATAAGTGAAAAACAGAATAATTATATTTTTATAGGAGTTTTGAAAGGCATAGGAGCTTTGAATATTAGCCTGTGTCAGTCACTGCAACAGTTTCTAGAGCCTGTGTGAAGAACGTGTTTGTAAACATTCATATATACTTCCGCATATACTTTCTTATAAGTGTGATGTCAACAAGCCACGGATGTAGTTGTAGATAAAAATGGGACCCCTTTCTTCTCACACAAAGTCAGAATATGCCTGGAGCAGGAAAGGGACAGGCCAAAGGTGTAATGAAACATTAATCTCGCAAAGAACTGCAGGTCATTAATATGCATGCAGGCCACGCCCATTGCTCTATCCCCCGAAACTCCGGAGCTCTGCGGACAATTCTCTGCTCCTTCCCCTTGTCTCTCTCGGCACAGGCAAGCAAAGGGAACCGTTTCTGAGCGGTTGCTGTGACCGTGTGCATTCCCAGTGCAAACTCCACACCACTGCTCCCCACCACCAGCCCAGCCCGACCTGGCCCCGCTGCTCATGCTGTCCCGTGCGCGGTCGCCCTGCCCGTGCACGCTCGCGCTGCCACCGTGGCAGGGAAGGGGTGTCCCTTAGCTCTGGTCAGCATTCTTGGAGCCTGGAAAAACCTTAACTTTGCAACATTGAGACACCCCGTGCCCTTATGGCGGGGCGGGGGCTTAGGTATTGAAGTTTCTTTCCCTTTAACATCCACCAGTGCTGGGAGAGGCAGCAAGGCAGCGCCGCCACTACAGTCCCAGAGGGTGAGGGAACGGAAACCTCCTCCTGGCACAGTGACAGCGGTGTGGGAACATCCCACCGCTGTCCCGTCCCAGCACACAGCACTTGCCTCACTTGTCAGGCAGTTTCGCTGCAGCTACGTCATCACCAGATGCGCTGGCTGCAGACCCCGGGCACAGACCGCATTGCCTTCCCTGCCTGAGCCATGGAAACAGTAGCACAAACACACGCACACAAGCACTGCCCGCTTGCAGCTCGCACACACGGGCGAGCAAGCGACACTGAGGGACCTGCTCTGCCTTCCAGTGGCCGTCCCCGTCCCACAGCCCCCCCCAGGTGCTCCCTGCTGTCCCCAGTCCAGAGCCCCTGAAGGCAGTTTGAATTTTATTAAGCTGTTGAGAAAGTCAGCATGTATAAATCTTCCACAACACTTTTAAAAATTCTATAAATTATACGTGCATACATACACTGTACATACGAATACATGGCATGTCTTGTGGCGGTGCTGCATTGGGTCTCAGTGACCGCCTGGGACATAGTGCAGCGTGACCCTTCCACTGTAGGGACTGGGCACGGAGACACACAGGACTGGCTCAGGAGCCGGGCACAGTACAGCAGGACTGTAAACTCAAGGCTGTGCCGGAGAAACCCTGAGACCTCCCTCCGTCCCCTTCCCGGGGGAGCTGGGCCCAGGCCGGGCCTGTCCCGCCTCACAGGGACAGCCGGCCCCGCCCGTCAGCAAAGCAGAAGCAGAGCGCATGCGCTGTCTATCAAATATTGCAGATCCCCAGAGCCGGACTGCGAAAAAATTGCTTTGCAAGTGGGCGAGGTTGTGAAGGAGAAGTCGCGATACAGAGAGGATTCACTGTATAAATAAAGTAGCTGTTGAGTCTTGTGGAGAGCTGCTTTCCTGGTTTTCAGGGTAAATGATGGGCAGAAAAATGCTGACCACATCCCCTTGGCTACATCCTGAAGGCACTTTCTGGGCACTAAGTTGTTCTGACGTTTTGTTAGCAGTAAAATCCCTATTGGAGAGATGTTCATGAAGTTCCATGATATCACATGTATAGGGACTGGGTTTTCAATGAGATTTTTGGTAGAAATACTGTGTAACTGCTCCAGACTGACCATCCTTACTTTTTGAAATGTTGGAAGGTGTAATGAATGACATAGTGAACTACATTGTTATTTATAGAATGTTTAGAAAATTGAATTGTTCTTCACGAGCACAGATGTGCTTCCCCCATTACTTTGGTGATAGATTCTGATGCAGCAGTTTAGCAAATGCAATCTCTAGCTGCCAAGGATTTTTTTTTTTTTTATAAAACATTACCCAAGCAGAAGTAAAATTACTTCTGTCTGAAATGCAATTGATAGCTCTTTAACAATCGATCAGGTAAGAGCTTTTTATGTTGGTAACAACCAATGCCAATTTCACTAAATTAAGAAGTGATTACAAACATGTTTGTTAATAGCTAAGGGTCGAGTTTTCTTTATTCCTAGCTTATTCACAGTATCACAGTATTAGCAAGGTTGGAAGAGACCTTGGAGATCATCGAGTCCAACCTGTAACCCAACACCAACCCATTGTCAAAACCATGGCACTAAGTGCCTCATCCAGCCTACTCTTAAACACCTCCAGGGATGGCGACTCCACCACCTCCCTGGGCAGACCATTCCAACGAGAGATCACTCTCTCTGTGAAAAAACTCTTCCTAACATTCAGTCTGAATCTCTCCTGGCGTAGCTTAAGGCCATGTCCTCTCGTTCTGATGTCGTCAGCCTGAGAGAAGAGATCCTCATCCACCTGGCGGCAACCTCCCCTCAGGTAGTTGTAAGCAGCAATTAGGTCGCCTCTGAGCCTCCTCTTCTCCAGGCTGAACAACCCCAGTTCCCGTAGCCGCTCCCCATAGGGCTTGTTCTCCGGTCCTTTCACCATCCTTCTTCGTTTATTAAATTACCCTTATACAAAGAAATCAGAGGTTGGTGGGGGTTTGGGTTAGGGCGATCTGTTTGGTTTGGGTTTGGGTTTGGGTTTTTTTTTTTACCTAGGTACTACTTCAATCCTGAATGCAAATAAGCACCACCGAGTAGCTGACCCGCAGCCAACGTGGTCCACATATGTCCTGAAAAAGAAGACAGCTTTTTAGAAAAGATCACTGCAACTGTTTAGTTAAATTTTAATAAAGGATAAACCCTCCTATTTCAAGTCAGCTTAATTTTCTGTGCCATACTCTGCAAAAAAAAGCAATGTACAAAAATAAAATGAGCTCTATTTTCCTGCCACGTTCCGGTCATGAGATGAGAGCTGTCCCGTCCAAATGGTATGTGTTCTGTTACCGTCATCGCGTACGGGTGGTTCGAGAGGTTATTCATTGCAAAAACACAAGTCAACCGTCAGCTTGTCTCTAATTTGCCTAATACATGCAACTGAATACAGTTCTACAGCAGTTTTCCTTTAAAAGACGGTGTAGACGGCCGAACAGTCTCAGAAAGTTTTAATTTCTGGTGACTTTTTCTCTTGCCCCCGCAGTTTACTCTGAATTTGCAGGTTCTGTGAGAACTGCGGCCGGTGCCAGCCCGGAGCGACTGCTTGCGGGATCCCGCTCTGGAGCGGCACCCAGGGGCTGTGCCCAGGAAACCGGCACGGGCATCCGCTCCCATTCCACGAGCCACAGCTTCGCTCTTCAGCCCCATTGATTTCTGTGCGACTTTTAGCTGAAAATAAAATTAAAATAAAATATAATAAGTAAAATAAAATTAAATAGTCACAGAGCAAACAAATCCCCCCCCCCCAAGCAATAGCAAAGAGCTGTATTTTATGCACCCCCTTCATGTTTGTGCCGTTCTCTTTTAATCGAAGGTAATGACTGGGAAAGTTGTTGCTTTTACGTAATGTGCAGCCTGGCCGAATTAAGCTCAGACTCTCGGCCAGGGCGATGCGGGAAGGACTTGTCCGTACTCTGGGGGGATGCGCTGGCTGTGGTGACAAGTAGTCCAAGGGGAGACTTGGGCTTTCACCTGGAGGGCACCTCGTGCCCTAAAAGCAAAAGGCGAGGTAGGGATTCATGCTTGCCCACTTCCACTTCACCTGAGTGTTGGATAATATGAAACATTTTGTGCTTTGCTGCAGTACAAATGCAAACACAAACAAGAAATTTTCCAGCTGGGTCCTATCACCTCCTCACCGCCGATCACTGCCTGATACCCTCTAGAAAGAGCCAGCACACAAAAGGGCCAGGGAAGATGTCTCTCACGGTGACATATGCCAGGTGTGGGTTTTGTCAGGAAAAGTTAAATATTTCGAGGCAATTTGTAATACTGTGGATTAATTTTGATTGCCCAGGGTAGAAACAAAAAGAAGACTGTCTCTAACCATAGGCGGGGGGCTGGCTTTATTTGCCAATATCAATATTTGTGTGGAAAGCTTAAAATATGTTGTTTTTCCAAGAGCTGAAGTTTTAAAAAGGAGGCAGGAGTAGGAGGCTCATGGATAAAATATTAGCAGCATATCGGTTAACCACTAAGTTCTTTTTTGTATTCATCTAGCCGTTTCTGGTAAGAAGGGCAAAAAGTCTAAAGACTCGGGAATAGATGCTCCTTAATGCAAGCTAGCGTTTCAAAAGATACAGGCAGCTCTCAGCAAATGACAAAATAAGGCTGAGACTGTACAGAGGCGGTGCTGAAAGATCCGAATAAAATTGCTCTGTGGCTTTTTGCATCACTGAATTACACATTTTTAATCGGATCTAGCACACATCGCATGGCGCGGGGGGTGAGGGGGGAATTCAAAAAAGCAAGGGTTCTTTCAAATGAGGTAGCCTTGAAAACCGGCAGTCCCTGTCAAAGCAGCTCAATGCATCCGTTTGTTAGTGCCTCCAACTTGAACAGGGATCTATTTCTTAGCCCCTGTCCCTTCTGTCTCACACCTTCCTTTAGCTTCGTGATTATAAACCAGAATGTCGAGCCGTATTTCATGCCTCAGAAGAAATCTATTCATCTGAGATGACAAGGCAGCCCGCCACACACTCTCCAGGCCCCTCGATACATTCAGAGCTTCGGGTCTCTCCGATAATGTAGCCCTTATATTTTCGGAATTGTCCAGTACTAATCAAACTGCCCTCAGGGAAGACCTCGTGCCTTGCCTAGGAGCGCTTTGCTTTTGGTTCGCTCCCCTGTAGAGGTGCGCTAATGTTCGGTGCCCTACAGTCCAGTGCTCAGCTGGTTCCCGGAGGGAGAGGAAGGGTGATTTAGTCAGAATAGTTCACTTAAAACTCGCAATCAGCTCCTTTGACGCAGCGCCCCCTCCTTGGAAATAAATTCCAGGGGTGGGTCTGGGAGGAGAAGCAAATGTTCACCGGTAACATACTGTAAAACGTAGTAGTGAGCTTTTCAACGTCTAGATTTTTCTTCTAAGGTGTCTGTTTCTGTGATATGAAGAACACTGTTTGTCTTTTCCTTGGCTATTCTCTCTAGAATTTGTTGGACAGCTCAACGGAGTGGGAGGGGGGAAGAGTCAGTCCCTCCGACTGCTGGAGTCCGGCTCGGCCGACGCCGCCAGCAGGTTTGTCCTCTGGTGAGGGCGGGGGGACAGCCACCTCCTCCGGGAGCAAGTCTATGCTTTTCTTCCCTAATACCCCGACTGAAGTCAGATCCTAAGTGCAGATTCGAAGTGCAGGGGTCGGGGGGTGGGGAGGTCGGAATAAATACCGAACCCATGAAGCGTCTTTAAGAGCAGATCTCTTCCTCCTCATGGTGCAAGCTGCACGGGGATTTGAATCCCACGGCCCAACTTTCAAATCCTTTCTAAATTTGATAAATAGCAATCCGATGAAGCATAGATTAAATTCTTGCATTATTTGTTTTTATAGCACGTATGTAAGTAGGATTCACTATAATTTGAAGTGGACCAAGATAAGAGATTAGTAGTTTTGTAGAGCATATTTGCTGAGATTTCCTACGGAGCTAAGTTAAATCCACACACTAAGTATTATCGCATTCCATTTTGTGCTGGGGAAAAAAAGAGTTAGATGGTTTAAGAACAGTCACTATGTGTTGCAAGGAGAAAATTGTCGAGGTTCGTCCAGCCCTGACAACAATCCCGCTTTCCTAACGAGACAACTCCTTTTCATCAGCTCCTTGTGTCTCCCCTGACTATGCCTTTGAAGGACATGGAATCCTCGTTTTGTCTATGCAGGGGTCAAACAGGAAACCTCACAAACAGCTGAGGTACTGTCAAAGCGCCAAACTACAGGAATCCTGAAATGACTGCTGTCGTTATGTTGGGCTGGTTTTCAGGTTAAACCTGGGAGTATCTGAACCTCGAGCCTGACTGGAAAAGTGAGAAAGGCTCCAGACTCAGGCCCACTTAATGAGAGGGGGCGCATCGCTTTCCCTGTGCGAGGTGAGCAGGGCTCAACAGACTCGTCGCTGCCCACGAAGAATTAACATTAAATTACCGAGTTGAAGAGTAGTTGATTTGCTCCAACACTTTCACTGATCTCTAAAACTACAGATCCCAGATTTTTGGTAAAGTCACTCCAAACAGTGTCAATTAAACACTTCCTCTCTGAACGGAAAATCGTAAAGCTATGCACATACACCAGAACCAATTTGTGTTTGTTTGCTCAGGTGAACAAAACCTGCCTGTTAGAAAAAAAGTTCGTTAAAGGGGGCTTGGATCGGGACCGTTTTGCAGCCTAGCTGCGGAAATCCAAAACACAAACTTTATTTTCAGGGATTAAAATAGTGATGCTTCACAAAAAAAAAAAATTAAAAAAATCCAACAGTCTCCAAAACTCAACTTCTTTCAGTGTTCATTGACAGGTAATGCACTTCTTCTTACTGGCAACAACAATATCTCACGTTATTCTCACCAACAGGATGTCTGGTAAATTATAACTTAGTCAATCTAGGTTTTGAATCTGTAATTTGCAATTTGTCACATTCCGCTGGGAAGGAGATATGGAGCGAATCGCAGCGCGTCATTTTACATCTTTTTTCGCCTGTTCAGGTCAGGTCAGTTCCTAGGACCGAGTGGTGGAGACGGAGGAGCTGTTTCTCAGAGGGTCTCTCTGGAGTCTGCGTCCGCCTTATGCAATAGAATCTCTGGGTCTTAATGTGAAATGAGCTGGTAGGTAAAGCCTCAGCAAAGAAAACAGAGGGCTTGTGGAAATAACCATTTGAGCACCTGTTTTTCGAAATAGTGTTTCATGCACCTTCATTCCCTCGGCGACTATTGGAGTGCTTGATCCCATTCAAGAAAACGCATCACTTCTCTTCCTACCCTATAGCCAGCCCTCAGCCTTCTCTCACTGCAGGGGCCACCCCTCTCTAGGGAACACTCAGCTCTCATCTTCATGGCTTCACCTTCCATTTTCCCACGTAACTGGAGTGTGCTTATGTGGAAGGAAATTAATATTACCCCCCAACATTCGTTTAGTCCAGTTCCAGGTAGCACGGTTTTCTTCTCATTTCTCATTCCATCTATAACTAAATTTCATGTTGTAACTTTTCTGGAGGGAAGTGAAGCGCTGGCGTAAAATAGATTAGCAGCCTCCCTCCCTCCAACAACCAAACAAACATTCCCCTCTTCACCTCCCCCCGCCCCAAACAAACAAACAGAACAAGCAAAAATCCCCAGCTTCTTTCTGTACTGAGATCCATAGTTAAAAAAACAGTACTAGGTATTACAAATGAGGGAAAGGAACGGGAGGAGATTGAGATTCCTGGGCATTTGTAAGTGAGACAATAGCCGGTATTGATGCCGCTCTTACTTTATTTAAACAAATGCAAGGTGGTGAGGAGACCCCTCAAACAGGCAGTAGCCCTGTTCCGGCTGGAAACTGTCATGCCGAGCAGCAGCGGCAGAAACGGCGCGGTGACCCAGAAGCGGACTGTGCCGGTCAGGTACCTCCCTCGCACATTTCTGTTCCTAAATTCCTTGACTTTCGGCAGCGAGACGCTTGCAATTTATGCGAGATCCTCGTGCCTACTCTTGGTCTGTAACTTGTAATCTCAAGAAAGGAAGGAAAGCGAGGGCGGCGGGGAGAAGGCGGCCCGCCGTCCCTGCAGGATCGCCAGCGGTGTCGGGGAGCCTCCCGTGGTGTGAGCGCCCGGCTCATCTCAGTGGACAGGCTTCCCTCGAGGAGCTCCTATGCACTGCAGGGGCGAGCTCCTTCACACCACCTCTGGCCACGAAACGTCTCTCCATCACACATAACACCCTTTCACAGAAGGTTTAGGAGATACTCCATCTCTGGAAACACAACGGCACATCTGCATGCAGCTCTTAATAACGGGGCTGCCTGGCGGAGGGAGTCGGTCCCCGAAGAAAGATGCTTTTCAAAGCTGTCTCACCTCAGCACAGAATCTTTTTTTCCCTTTGCCGCCTTATCCCCCGGGATTTGTCCAAACCTTCTCAAATAGCTTCAGTCCGCCGAAGTCAGCTTTCTGTTTTCAAGCTTTTAAGGAGAACGAATGCCATACGTGGCGCCAATTCTCCCCTAGGTTACATCTCTCCTTCTCTTTGAAGTCCGCGGGGTTGCACAGAGGTAAATGAGAGCAGAATTTGGCCCCTGGAGCTAACAGTGATATGGAACCACTCTGATTTTTATTTATTTATTTATTTTATTTATTTATTTATTTATTTCCTGTGGAGGAAGGACGGATTTAAAGATCCGGTTATAATAAGTGTTGCGAGTTATCTTCAACACTCTAGTATTGTAAACTCGTATATATAATCGTCGGTGATAATCTCGGCCCGGAGCGCTTTACAAAGACTAGGCTACAAACGAGCGGAGTCACTGCTGGGGTGAAGATGCTGCGGGACGGTCGCGTTTTCTCAGCGGAGCGGGTCGGGGGTGAAGAGGACAGAGGAGACGGCAGCCCGTCCCGAGTCCCGTTCCCAGACGAGGCCGGTCCTTCTAGTGCCTCGCAGTTAGTCGCCGCCGCTGGAGTGCCCAGATGCGCCCGGGAGGAGCCGAGAGCGGCCGCGGTGCGGGTCCCCGCTGGGGAGCGAGCGCCGCCGCCGCCGAGGCGGCTCCTCGCAGGCAGCGGGACATGCGTGTCCCTTCAGGCAGGCACACGCTCTCCCTCCAGCCTCCCTAGAAAAAACCCTGTTGCTGCTGCTGGGGGCTCTTGGGCTTTTTTACGGTCACAGCAGATATTCCTTGTCCTCGGCTCTCCTGGAGTTTAATAGCTGTCTTTAAAGAGGGACATTTATTTGGATAAAAGTGGATTGTAAGCTGCAACAACGTTGCATATGTCTTTCATTTAAAAGACATTGAGAGCTCCTTTTTTCCTCCTCTCTCTCTCTCTCTTTTTTTTCCCTCCCGCAAGGCATGTAGTGCTTTTAAGGCACAGTTATAAACACACTGCTGAAGTGCCAGCACACGGGGAAGCGGGGGCAGGATAGGATCTATTTCGCCTGGTCCCGAGCACGCTTTGCTCCAAGAGGTGCAGGGAGAAAACGTGTTTTCAAGAGAAATCCGGGGACGGGAACTACCCTTGGAGCGCGTCCCGGGGCCGCGTCCACCGCCCCGTGGGCAGACAGCGATGTGGCCGCTGCCGCACTCCGCGGGCAGCGCTCGCCCTCCGCTCCCCTTCACCTTCCCTTCTCCCGCGGGCTTACGGGAACGCTTCCACCTCTCCCTCCCCACAGGCGGGCGAAGAAACACCCCCACCCCAGAAAACACACCGACCCACTCCAAGTCCCCGAGCACCACCCCCGCGCTCTGTCCCGACGGGGCTCCGCGCCTCCCGCAGCCCCAGCTCAGTGATGTCGGCAGGTAATGCTGTAAACCGGGACGGAGCTGCGCGAGGGGCAGCCTGTTTTGACAGATGACAAGGAAGGAGGGCAGGTTGTGCATGCGGCGGGTGGTGCTCTCAGCTACTCGACTGAGGATGAAACATGCATCCCTCACTCAGCTACCACTTTCTCCCGGAAAATATCAAATTGGGGACCAGCTGAAGAAGGAAGGGAAGCTGCTCGCCGGGAAATACGGTGGACCTGAACTGGCCTTCCCTTCACCTCTGGCTGGGTTCACAGGAAGGGTCTCTAAGTCCCTCCACATCCCCCATGGCCTTTACTACACCGATACTTCAGCTGCTCATTAAAGCCTCGCTGCTTCTCCTCCTCCCCGCCCCAATGGGGGAAGGGCCCACTGAACTGGGCTCTAAAATAGCCTCAGTAGAACAAACAACCGCGTACCCATGATGCTGAAATACTCATCAAAATGACTGAAATCTCGGGTTTACTTTACTTCACCGAGTACTCCTTTCACGAAGAATCAGGGAGCAGCTCTTCTCCGTAATTCGGGCCTTTTTGGAATACGTAGTTCCCTATGCCTCTCGCCAGTGTTTTAAATCTTGTCGATGTGTGAAAGGACCACGGAATTCAACACTTCAAAGCTGACACTTTGTGTGGAAACCACCCGCTTTTACAATATCCATAGGAATGCATGAATATAAGGCTCATTTATTTTCCCTTTTAAAAATTTAAAACTGTTTTAATACTTTCATTTAGAAACTGTTTTTTGTTTGGGTTTTTTTTTAACTCTGTAGTAATATTTCAAATTTAAAATAAAAGTCCATTTTAATTGCTTTGCACACTCGCACACACCCCCCAAACGCATACATAGAGGCAGACTGGAAAAGATCTGATTTATAGCAAACAAATTCTCTTTCAAGCAGGTCTCTGAAGTGAGAGATTTCTAGTTTTAAGTTTCTCAACCACCTATAATATTTCTTTCTCACTTTAATTCTAGGACCAAATTTCTAATCTGTTTAATAAAGAAGAAACATCGGTTCTTAATTTTACAGCTTCAGAGAACAGGACTGCAGCTACCGACCTATCAGTCAAATCAATTAAAGAAGATCCTTTACTTGAGGGTATGTGCCTCTGCAATTACTTTGCTGTAAGCCTCTCGGAGAGCTGAAGGTAGAGGGAAAGAAGCGGGAGATTACTCTCTTTCAAGGATCCCTGGTTGCAGAGCGAAAAGTCCTTTTAGTCTGTCCTCTGTCCCTCCTTTCCTCCCTCTCTCCCCTCACCCTCCTCGAACGCTTGTGTGTGTCTGTCTGAAATAGATCTGTCTGTCGAAAATGGGCCTGGAACTCCCTCCTGTGTTGGGATTAGGTCTTGGGGGACCTGGGGTGGAGTTAGGCTGCTGGCTTACTTTCATATTCATTAGAAATGGGAGGTTGCATAAGAAGTCCTGCAGAGCTTCAAGATATAAGAGCAACTTCGGGTTCCCCCTTTCAAGACAAGACAAATCAAAGGCTCAGAGGCAAAACAGCTCCCCGAGCTCTGAATGCCTTTCCCTCCCTCCCTCCCTCCTTCCTTCCTTCCCTCCCATCCACTCGCTCTCCCTCTCTTGCTCACAGTCCAGTCTCTGTCTAGGGAAGAGGCTCTCAAGCAGCCTTAGATGATTATGGATTTTCTGAGCGAGAAGTTTGCCCTGAAGAGCCAGCCAAACAAGAACAGTGACTTTTATATGGGAGCAGGAGGCACTTTGGAGCACGTTATGGAAACTTTGGACAATGAGTCCTTTTATAGCAAAACGTCAAGCAGCAAATGCGTACAGGCCTTCAATCCCCTGCAAAGAGCTGAGCATCATGTGAGGCTGGAGAGGACATCACCCTGCCAGGACAACAACGGTGAGTCGTTGTCCCGGGGTTATTGTCGCTGCTGGAGATGTACAGGGGAGGGCAGGGATTCTCCTGCCCAGGGAGACCAAAGGCGGATGTGAAGGTATATGAGGAACTGTCAGGTCGTAGTAAAGTAAAAATAACAATAATTGTAATGAATGAAAAAATATTAGTAGTATACGTAATAAGAAAAATCACGGGGAGAAGGCAATAGTCTACTTTAAAGAGCTCTTTCCCTTTTAGTGCAACCCTCCGGTACTGCCTTCCCACCCGGCCAGGTCCGGGGACCCTGGCTTGCGGGGGAACGCAGCGTCAGGCACGCCGGCACATCCCACCCATCCCCGGCGGGGGCACCCGCCCGGGCATCCACGGGCGGAGGGAGCCGGTGGGTCCCGGAGGGTGTCACAGGGCACGGCTGCCCCCCGCCACTCTCCCGGCCGGACCCAGGTCGCCCTCCAGCCGGTCCTCGGCCATCCCCGCGCCCGCTGCGGGCGGCGTTTCCACCCAGTAAACTCCCGGGAAAAAGCATCCCCGGGTGTCGGTGTCGGAGCGACCCTAGACACTGCCAGTGCCGTACCAGGGAGGGGACGCAAGGTCACTTAGTCATGTTTGCTTCTTTCAAGTATCATCCTGTGAGGGTTGCGAGATTCTTCCTGCCATGATACCAAACCCTCCGTAAAGGTAATTCTTTCAAAAACGACGTCGGTCATCCAAAAAATTAGTGTTAAACAATCTATCAATTATTATATTTTTCTAGCCTGTAGGCAAAGAGAATATGGAATGTTTTATTTTTGAAACATCTAAAATTTTCCTCATTATACCCACACGATGGAAATTGCATACCGAAAGAAAAATTGAAAATAATTTCCTAGCAGAATTTGTTAAGACCAGCTGCAATAAGGAGACTAACAATATCACTTTTTAAACCACATTTAATCATTAGAGTACATATTTTTTGTAAAATTATCTTTTTCGTATGAAACAATTTGTAAGAAATGACAGATTTCTACATGTGCAACTTAAACCCACAGAAAATTAATTTATAGGTTGAAGTTTTTCTTAATTAGCTCATTTAATGGGCGCCTCGAGGGCTTTGGGGCATTTCCTATCTATGTACATGTTGATGGTAAGTATCTAAAAACAGTGTTTTGTTACAATCAGGTTCGCTTGAAAAAATTAAGACTGTGGAAAATCCCAAAGCAAGCTTCTTACAGTATGTTACATGCTGTCATTGTAGATTTTATATTTTTATAGAGTTTTAAACTTTTTCTTCCATTTTTTTTCTGAGAAAGGAAAAGAGTTTTTTGATTCCTCTGACTTATCTCATGACATTTCCAGTGATGTGAGATAAGTAAAAAATATTAAAAAATAAGAAATGTTTTCATTTCCTATTAAGAAGCTATGGCAGAATATTTCTTATCTATACCAGTCAGGTTTTACCTAAAGACAAATAGTTCCTGCAATACTTATACAAAGTGTATGAGATGATCTCTTCTAATAAGTTAACATTTTGCAGAAATGCTCTGTATTTTGTAACCATAACAAACCTAATTGGAAACAATTCCACTTGACAAATCCAAGACAAGGTATATGGAATTTATTAAGTTTATAAAACAAAGTTAATTTTTTGTTTCATTTGCTTTTTGATTTGTCAGTTTACAGTTATATGGTTTACTTCAGTGTTATTTTGTATTTTCAAAGAAATAGAAGGTTTTACATTTTCTTCAAAGTTTGAAGGAATATTTGTCAATAGTCTGTGTCTCTTCTCTGAAAATATGTTCTGGGCTAAGATTCCTTATCTGTGCAACTCTAGTTGACACCGATTTCATGGATTATTAACTACTTTAGTGGCAGTAGAGGCAGAGTGAAAATATCCAAGTACCCTTGTGCAGTCTTCTTGCTCTGAAGATTTTTAGATGATATTTTCAGATACAATTGTCAGATAAAATTTGATGCAATTTAGTGCTTTAATTCTGTCTATGGTTAATATGTATTACAAATTCATCTTCCATGATCTTGGGCAGAAATAACACAGCCTTCTAGTATTGTGTTCCTTGTGAAACTGTTTTATATGAACTGCTAAAACTAACCCCTCTCTGCAACCCCTTTATCCTCCAGCCCCCCTGGCCCCCTTAAACAGTTATTTTAGCCAGTTATTAACCAGCTATTAACCCACCCTGTGTACAGTGAACTACGGGATTACTAAAGTGGAAGGACAGCCTCTTCACACAGAGCTGAGCAGGCCCATGGACAATTGCAACAATCTCAGGATGTCTCCAGTGAAAGGAATGCAGGAGAAGGGGGACCTGGATGAACTTGGTGATAAATGTGACAGCAATGTCTCCAGCAGTAAGAAGAGGAGACATAGAACAACTTTTACCAGCTTGCAGCTGGAGGAATTGGAGAAAGTATTCCAGAAAACTCACTACCCCGACGTCTATGTAAGAGAACAGCTAGCTTTGAGAACGGAGCTCACTGAGGCCAGAGTCCAGGTACAAACCAAGTTTCAGCATTTCCATGACAAATTCTTCATTGTAGGAACTAGTAAATCACTCTCTTGGGGATTGTATAAAAACCCATAAAGCTAAAGTAATTGCTTGTTTTCCTTTATTTCTTTATGGATATGAACTGTTATGCGGCAGTACTAAATTAAGTTGTTATATTTTTAAATAGCTTTTGTTGCTTTTCTAAAAACTTGTTTAAAGGATGAGAAACAATATCAGTAGTAAAGCTGTCTTGATCTCTTTTAGAGTTCCAAGCAGTAACTATATAAAGTGTTACATGTTAAGATTCCATTAAAGAGACATGTTGTATTTAGTTCAGACTGATGATGCAGAGCTCAGGCTCAGAGGATTCTGTGTGTGTTACAGCATGAAAAGTACAGTCAAAAAAGTAGTCAAATTCCTTGTTTCTATCCGAAGACTACACATACCTAAAATGTGTATATGTACATATATATATATATATATGGTTATGCTGGTATAAAGCAAGGATATAAACCTTTCATCTCTGTTTTACGAGTGATCTTAGAAATCACAAAATTAGGAGGTGTATTTGCTCATTTTTAAACCTGGACAACACATGAATAATATTTTTCTAATTTTTGGAATGAAATATATTGTTGACCACCGCGCATTATTTGAGTATCTTAACTGCATACAAATGTGATTTATTCAGTATGTGCTTGTACAGTAATCTCAACAATATTTATGGCTTTGGATGTGTAATAGTGAGAAAAGAAGCTAAGTATTCAGGAAATGCATCTATTCCCCTGTTTAGAGATCTTCCATTAGAAAAGGATGGGAGCCACATTTTTAAAGTTTATCCTAATTTTAGATATCTTCCCTTTTCTGGTAATAATCATCATTTCAATTAAGAGAACAACAATCCTGTTGACTCTACAGACTGGTATTAATTTTTTTAATTTAGTGACTTGAATATGATAACAACTTCACAACTTGTAATTAAACACATACGCATGCATATAAAGAAATAGACCTCGGTGCACATGCCTCCAAACTGAAATTAAACCAGGATCACTTTCAGAAACACTCACCTAATTAATTTTATAAAGAAGTGTTTGCTTCCTGTCTATTCAACCAGACGTCATCTTCGTTGTTTTCATCAGAAAATAGAGTCCAAAATTGTGAGTTCAGTTACATTAATGTGATATCAGCAAAGCTGAAAGAATTTATTACAATGGTGTTTATCTCTTCAGACTCTGCGCAATCCCTCTCCCTCTTAATTTAGGATTTAGTCTTGACTAAAATTTATACAGT
>WEKX01020745.1:2956-13009 GCA_013390025.1 Pitta sordida | reverse complement strand
AGAAGGGCAACAAGGATGGTGAAAGGACTGGAGGACAATCCCTGTGGGGAGCGGCTACAGGAACTGGGGTTGTTCGACCTGGAGAAGAGGAGGCTCAGAGGCAACCTAATTGCTGTTTACAACTACCTGAGGGGAGGTTGCAGCCAGATGGGTGTGGATCTCTTCTCTCAGGCTGATGACACCAGAACAAGAAGACATGGCCTTAAGCTATGCCAGGGGAGGTTTAGACTGGATGTTAGGAAGAGTTTTTTCACAGAGAAAGTGATCACTCATTGGAATGGTCTGCCCAGGGAGGTGGTGGAGTTGCCATCCCTTGAGGTGTTTAAGAGACGGTTTGATGAGGTGCTCGGTGACATGGTCTAGTTGGTAAGAGACTTGGATGGATGGAGCGTGGTGCCTGTGGTTCCACGCTTGTGGGCCTGATCCCTGGGTGGGAGTTCGCTTGGGAGTTGGACTAGATGATCCTGAAGGTCCCTTCCAACTCAGAATAACCTGTGAACCTGTGAATTTTTATTATCTTCCTGCCCTTTTAGCCTTTCCTATAGAAACCTTTTTTGCAGTGCAGACTAACATCCTGGTGCCAGCTTTTCCTGCCTTTCAGTTACTGTACTTAATAAAGACTCTGTACACTTCTAGCAGGGAGATTCTGGGTAGTCGTAGCAAGTCAATAGGCATAGGAAATTAAGAGAAAGTTTTTTTACAATTTGACTTCCTACAGACTAACATTTCTAAGGTTGGTTTTTATTTTTGATTTTTTTGGGGTTGTTTTATTTTGGTTTGGGTTTTTTTTAGATAGTAAAAAATAATAGATACTTCTAAAATAGATAGGAAATACTTAAGCAGGTCTGACATTGGCAAGATTGAAACTGCAAGAAATTAATTCTCAGGTGGAGAACTTCTCTTTCTTAGATAAACAGAAATTTTCCAATCTACTGTCCAAAATCTCTTGTTTTTTTCCTAAAATTCTTTACACGGCATGTAATTGAGTTTACATTGGTGACTATTTTCTTGTATACTATAGGTTTGGTTCCAGAATCGAAGAGCAAAATGGAGGAAAAGAGAACGCTATGGTCAGATCCAGCAAGCTAAGAGCCATTTTGCTGCCACCTATGATATATCTGTTCTTCCAAGGACTGATAGCTACCCTCAGGTATGGCAAAGAGCAAGTAGTACTTTGGTTCTACATTTGGAAACTGTTTTAAAAACTGTCTTGCATGTTTTGATAAGATGAAGCATAAACTATGTTATCTCTAGATCTTCCGATATATTAAACATGCACCATTTCTTTATGGACTGCAACAGGCTGTTAAATAGAACAATTCTTCTACTAGCTTGAAACCATATTATAGTAATGTACAGTCAGAATTGAATGCATGTGGCAACAGTTTTAGCTTGTTTATCTTGTTTTGATATTTTTCAATTCCTTGTTAGTATATAGTAAGGTATCCTGTTCATAATCTTCTGTCTCTGTTCTCCAGGTCTCTGCCATTGTTTTTATGCTTGCTTGTTTAAGCACACTGAATACTTTTAATCTGAAGCCATTGTTTTTAATGTAAAAGCTTCCCATTACATTTACCACATAATTAATTTAAAAAAAAAAACACCATACAAAGCAAAAAAAGTCTTGCATGGGTCCTTTCCACTGCTGATGTTCTGTTGCTTTTCTACTTCATCAGGTGGCAGGGTTTTTGCCAGCCATGAGAATATGCTCTTATTCTATGTGGGCTTGCTTTGGTCATGCTCTGCATTGCACAGGCTGGGGGAAGAGTGGCTGTAAAGAGGCCCAGGGGCAAAGGACCTGAGGGTGCTTGTTGGCAGCTGGTTGAACATGAGTCAGCAGTGTGCCCAGGTGGCCAAGAAGGCCAATGACATCTTGGCAAAAAATCAGTGTGACAAGCAATACTAGGGAAGTGATCATCCCCCTGTACTTGGCACTGGTGAGGCTCCTCACTGGGCTCCTCACTACAAGAAAGACATTTAGATGTTGGACCATGTCCAGAGAAGGGCAACGGAGCTGGTGAAGGATCTAGTGAGTAAGTCATGTGAGGAGTGTCTGAGGGAGCCGGGGCTGTTTAGCCTGGAGAAAAGAATCACACACAGAATCAGAATCACAGAATATTATGAGTTGGAGACTCAGGAGAGACTTTATCCCGCTCTACAACTGACTGAAAGGAGGTTGTAGGCAGGCAAGGGTCTGCGTCTTCCCTCAGGTAGCAAATGACAAGAGGACAGAGCCTCAGAATGTGCCAGGGGAGATTCAAATCAGACATCAGGAAGAATATTTTCACTGGAAGAGTGATTAAATATTGGAGTGGAGGAGACACCATCCCTGAAAATGTACATGAAACAACTAGATATTGCACTTAGTGCTACGGTTTACAGAGCTTGTTAGTGTTTGGTTAATTGTTGGACCTGGTGATATTGGAGGTCTTTTCCAAGCTTAATGATTCTTTGATTCTATGAACATGATTAGCTTTGTACCAGGGGTCTTCACTCCACGTGTTATCTACTCAGCATAATGTGCTTTCCCTCTGAAGAGATTGCATGTTTGTAAGTTTAATGCCTGGGCCAGGCCTGCTGGCTTGTATTCCAGCAGATGAAATCATGGACACAGCCATTTCAGCGCTGGTGGCACTTTTAAGTCTGTCTGCTTTTATTCGGCAGTAGCACATTAATCCAAATTACGTCAGCAACCACTGCATGACAGACTATGTGTTTAAGTAGGTGGACACAATACTTGTTTGAGACTTACCTTGGCAAAGGTGTGTGAAGAAATATTAAGTACTCCTTAAGATTCACAAAACATGAGTGCAGGGTCACTCACAGATCTCACTCAAGATGTTTAGCTCTCTTTTGAAGGTGTTTATGTTTTATCTATAGCATCACAACAAATGATACAAGGAACCGTATGTAAGCTTTGGGATTTACAGACTAAATTTTGTGCCTGCAAACTGATCTTGTATTTTCTGTAGGACTTGATCTACAAATTTTCCCAACTGACAGAAGTTTCACTAGCATAAGATAGTCAAATAATGCAAGTCATTGGTAAGGATTTTAAAATGATTGTCTTAAAATTTATGTTTTTAAAAAATCCCACATTTTAAAATTATTTGATAGTCTGATCCATCAAATATTGAAATCAATAAAATATCTATTCTGTACTTTCAGGTTATTAGAAAGATGAGTGAATTCACTTTATTTCTATCTGCAATTTTGTTAAAAATTATCTCAGTCTAGATGACATAACAAAGTTTCAACCTGGCAGAGCATTTTATTATTAGTTTATAAATTCTTAGAAACAGGACCTTGAAACGAAAATGTTAGTCCCATAAGCTGAAATCAAGCATCTCTAAAATATATAGAAATGTAAAAAGTATACTCATTCATAAACTCAAATACGTTATGCTCACCTATAACCACATACTAACACACTGCAGGTAAACAGAGAGGCACAAACATGTAACTGAATCTGGTCACTTGAATGATAAAGTTACATTGTACTGTATTCTACTTCAAGAACAGGAACAAGAAGCTAAATGAAGGTGTGAGTTCACATTACACTGGCTGTTTCAATTGTGTTCTTGCATACGTGGTTTGGCTTCATGGTTAAAACATGATACCTTACTCCTCAGTGAAGAAGGTGGTTACTTTGCTATATACTGGAATATGAATAGGTATACAGGAAATTATAACAGAAAATTCAATAATAAATCACATTTTTCCTAACTTGGTGGTAGTTCTTTATAGTTTTCACATTCTTAAATCCTCATCTTCAGTAAAATTGCGTCAGTATAATACACTTAACGTTTCCAGTGAGAATGCTTGAGTGAAAAGCTGCTTTAAAACTGCAGTGACCACTAATGTCACTACCTTAAAATCTTTTGAACTAGATATCCATTTATCAGTGCCTTACTTATGGAAAATAAATATACAGTACATGATATGCTATAAATTCATTAATCTATCCCACAGTTCAGGCAGAAAGAAGTATTTAAAGTTGTTATCTGCATGTTTGATTTTAGTGTTATAGATTGATTTCTCAAACAATTCCATTATTTAATTGTCATTAATGCAAGAAAAGAAATCAAATATCCTTTTTTATATTACTGTAATTCCTCCCACCACCACCAGTTTACAAGCACTCCTATTGTGTCAATGAAACACACAAATATTAAACAAGCTTTGACATACTTTTGAGCAAATAGTTTTTCTTGGGGACTGTGGAACATAGGTCACTAGGGCTTATTCATCAAGCCTTTATTAACACAAGGGAAAGCAGATACCCTATTGCTGGAAAAAAATATAGGATGAATGTTGAAAAAGGATGAAATTAAGTAGAGAGGTTTGCAGCAGTGTGGCAGAAGAAACAGGAACCAACATAAATTTCAGAATTTGCAGCCTGAAGATTTTCTTCTTTGAATCCCCCTGTGGATATGTTCACAAAATGCACCCTGCTTGTATTCCAGCAGAAGCATCAATTGCTTGCAGTCAACAGATGATGTCATGCTTAGTCTTTTCACCAGTTATCTTAATCAAATGCAATTAAGAACATGATGATTCTATGCACTGTATGACTATATAAACTTGAAATTTTTTTCCTGTGAGAAAATGATTCTTTCATCTTATTCGAGATAGAAGGTTAGGTCTGAATCAGAGAAAGGTTGAGGTTGGAAGGGACCTCTGGAGGTGGTCTGGTCCAAGACTTGTTTCTATAATTCAGTTTAATGTCGTTATTAAATTGCACATCTTTATCTTAAAAATAACAATAATTTAGAGGTTTTTTGAATATCATAATTATTTGCTTTGATCTTTCAGTCTAACCATAATTATTTTTACAGTATGTTGAGTTTAGGTGTTGCCTATTGCGCAAAATAATTGCTCATCTGCCTACCAAGAATTTCAATATCTTCTAAACTGCCCAAATTCTACATGCATACGTCTTCCATTAATTATAATGCCAACATCTGGATTACATTGGAGGGCAGTTAGTACAATATTCTAGCACAATCATCTGTTATTCACATGTTTTTTCATGGTTTTAACAACATAATGCTGAAAACCAGATTTTTCTGGGAAAATGTTATACACAGTGTTTTCCATTCATTTTAGTAAAAGGTTTCAGTTTCATTAGCTTGAACTTCAAACTTCTCTTGCAGGTGCAATACCAGGTTGTCTGTCAACTTAAGTGTATACAGGAAATAATTTACTGGTGAAAACAAATATTCTAGACATTTTGAGTCTCATTAATTAGCAATATCCTAATGATAGTGTGAAAATTAATAGGTAGCATCAGTGGAGAAATGAGCGCAGATTCATTTCATGGGGAAGTTTGCTTCCACTCACCTGAGTAAATGTTAGTAAACAAGCAATACTTAATTTGGTCACCTAAATACAGTGCCTAGTGTTATTAAAGATGTCTCAGGATATCCAAGACACAGAGTGCTGAAGAACAGGATTTACAAGAAGGATGCATCCTGCATGGTAGGCAGCTGGGGTCAGATAAACATCAGACGTGTGCTTGGGAAACATAGCCGAAGGTACTTTTATGGAAGAGATAGATTACGTTTAAAGGCGGTAAAAATCTAGTACATTTTTTCTTGTTAAAGTACAAGGTATAAAATAAGCAAGAGGATCTCCAAAAATTTTGATTTTTGGTTCCGATGCCTGGTTCCGCTACAATCATCTGTAGTTATCTTATGTGGATCTATATATGATGTGTTGGGAGAGGAATAATAAAAAGCCTTTAGTCTTGTTCTTCTCTTTCCTTGTTGATCTTTATTTGACTACTTTTGCCATCCTATGTTAGTGGGAAGGCTTCTGTTATAAAGGATACCTAATCCAATCATATTGAATGTTTAAATACAAGTACAAGGAGACCAAAGAACCTGTGACTAAATTTCATTTTGCCCCTTTCTTGTTAACATGCAAAATAGTGAAGTTTGATCAAAACCCTACCCTATTATTACACAGACTTCCAGCTTTTTCTGTATGAGTTAAATTTATAAAGATATTATTTTTATAATTAAGGGCATCAGTATATAAAGAAATCATAAATTCTATCACTGAAAAACAGATATAAGGGGCAATATTAGCCCCCACCTAGGATTTTCTCCCCTTCTTGCTTGTTCTTTGAGTCACATTCATTTGCTGACATTTTTCTTCTAAGTCCTTTTAAAAAGATTCATTTTGTCACACCATTCTACTTTCCTCATCAGTATCATCTGTAAAATGTTTGAGTTTTTTAATTTCCTTGAAAATGCAGGCAAGAGTTAGACATGAAAGTACCCGAATTTTTGTTTAGGTTGGAAAAACCTGGTCTAGTGTAAGTGGGAATCTGGAGGAGATAAAAGCATTTCAAAAGTAGGGAGCAACATAGAAGATGTAGAAAGAGGGGAGAATGTTGAATTCTCAGAAATAGAAGGAAGGGACTGAAGTTTGGCTGATAAATCAAATTAGTGTGCCGAACAGCATGGCATCACAGGATTTGTTGCAATCAGAGTGGAGAAGTGATTTCAGTATACATGTGTTAAGTACTAAGTCCTTGGATCATCATTACAGTCTGCTCTAGCCTAAGTACATATGGATAATCCTCATTAACAGTAATCAAAGTTACATCCTCCAATTAAACATTCATATGGAATATATTAGACACCACATGTTATATAACTTAAAATTTCTTTTAGCTGTAGTAGACACATAAATGACAGTTAATCACAATAGCTCATTAAGGCTATGGGTTCACTGATTAAGTAGGAGTAGATGTGGTATAGACATATTTGAACAAGCTTCAAAGAAGTTTTATCATATACTCATGCTGTCTAGCTGTGACAGCATGGAGCTTAGGCTGGGCCACCACCTGGATGGTGTGTAGCTTGCTGCATGTGTGCTGAATTGCCTTGCTGTGACAGAGCTTCCAAGAGTAGCACTTCTAATCTTTTTGGGTGGTGTCTGTTCCACACACAAAGTAGCTTGTGCACTGCACTTTTATTTTTTTCTTGGTTCTAAACCACCACTGTATGTGGTCCTCCTCACAGTGCCAATATTCAGTTTGTTTCCCGCTCGGTTTTTTTGTGAAACGTGCTTCTTTAAGTGTATACATGACTTTACCAGGGCTTAATTATAAGGTAAATTCTTTTTTATCTAAGATAGAACTTTTTAAATAATATTTTTTAAAGTCTGGAATTTTGTCTTTAACTGTATCATAAATGTGAAATATAATGAATTCTCATGATAATTAGCCCTGATATTGCAGTAAAGAGAATTTACAGTGTACAAAGGATCCCACGCAAGAAGGAAAGCTTGATGACTTCTCAAGTCCTACATTATTTTACTGCTTAGCAAACTTGTTTAAGCATGGAATCAAAATATCAGATTTTTATTTTGCTCATCATATGTAAGCCTAAATGTGGACTGAATGGGTCTATCACATATTTTAGAGCTGTACCATTAAGCCTTTCACTACCCTGGGCCAACTATCATTTTATGGACATGCCTGAAAATAGTGTGTTGCAGCTCTCTCACATGTACCTGAACCCAATACAGTATAGGTGATCTTCATATATGCAGTAGATCCAATGTCTCTACAAAATGGTTCACAAATGAGATCAATAAATATTCTGTCTAGATATAAATAAAAAAATATAGTGAGAGTGATAAAACTTTAGAACAAATTGCCCATAGAAATTAAGTAGCTGGCACTACTCAAAACATGGCTGGATGAGAATTGACTTTATCTAAATTCAAGGTTAGCTGTGAGCAAGGGTTTCAAACAAAAATCACAGAGGTTGTTTTTAGTTTAAATTATTCTGAGAGTCTACGAATCTACAAACTTGGGAACTACAAGCAAATGTCTACCTGTATTTTGGATATTCTTAAGAGGATCCCAAAAATAAGTGTGGGAAGTGACAAACCAAGTTAATTATGCTGATGAAGTAGGAACAACCAAGATATCGTGAGCAGTTTAACAGTTATTGCATTTAATCTGCCTAAAGTAGCTCCTTGTGCCAGCACAGGTTTGATGTTTTCTGGAAGTGCATGCAAGGACTGTTGTTTCCTATGAGGAGAGGAGTGTCAGAAATTTAACAAATCAGTCTGACATTGAATTTTTCTGGAGTTACGTAAGTTTTCAACTGTTCAGGTAGTGCCACTCTTGTTTTCCTTGCAGTGTCCAGGAACAGCCTTCTAACAGAGTAAATGTGTGGTTTCTAGTTATTTACTACAGTAATTATATTAACATTCAACAAACATAACATTCATTATGTAGCATAATAATAACAATACTAACTTATTATTTAATATCTAGACATCTTAAAAGATATTAGCTTTTTGTTTCCTATGTGAAGCCCTAAAACACGTGTCTCTTCAAACAGAAGCTCTGTGTGCTTGTATGTGTGTCTGCTGGAAACAGACTCCAGTCTGGATAAGCGGATGACTCAAATAACATAAATCAAGAGATTTCATGATGGGAGAACCTGATAGTAAAGCTCTCAGAAAATTTTGAGATTTGAGTTTACGTGATTTGTCCAGGTGCTGTGTAAAAAGCCTGAAGCTCAAGGAGCTTGAAAGTTCAAGAGTAAGAAGGAGATAACACCAAATGGGATGACCAATTATCTTGGCTCATTTTCCTCAGAAGTGTCAAGCAGAAAGTCACGTGCTTAGGAAATGATATCATAACCATGTTAACAACCATAACTCTCCATTTATGTTCTTGTCATTGCTATGAAATCCTATTTCTTTTTCTATCAGGAAGGGTGTGTGCACATGTGTATGTGTGTATAAAACATACAGTAGGTAAATATATTGAAGGGCTCTGGTAATTTCATGGTAACCACAAAAGCAAAGCTCAAGTTGTTTGTGATGTTAACAGAAACCAGATATGTGCTCTATGTATAGCCTCATTCACAGTCTCTGAATTGCCTTTTATATAGTTCATGGATCACACAAGATTTTAAGAGGAAAAATATTTTCTTTAAATTTATGTACATAATGTCCCTTTTCCTTCTAACATACCAGAAGTAGGTTTGATAATTTTCACTTATTGTGAAACACTACAGTATTTTTTTTAATACAGGAACACCTTCTGCACCTAAATTTCACTACAAGATATTTATGTTGTAATTCCTTGGTAAGAAATGAAAATCTAATATCAAAAGTGAAGTTACTCAACCAACTGAAGTGAATAGAAAATTGGTATGACTGAACCATTCTTTTGGAAAACATAACTGTCTCATGAGAGAAGATGTGAGCTTCCTATCATCATGTGGCATTCCAGGTTAAGTTTACTGATTTGGATTCCTTCATCTAAGGAAAAACCTTGGACATTCTTTTGAAAATTTTAGGAATTAATAGTTTGTTCACAAGCTTCTTTAGCAAGACACTGGTACGTTTTAGAATTTGCAGCGAATTCTGTTCTCATTTATACCTGTGCAATCTCACTGAAGCTAGATTGAAAGAGATCTATCTAGGATAAAAATGTCAGGAAAATTGGCGGTACTAAACTTAGTTTACTGAAAACCAAACTACTAGAAATATGGAAGGAAAGAGTAGTTTTGTGATTCCTCCAGGCCACATAGGTTATTGGGCTCTTTCATACTGAGCCTCTGAACCTTTGGAAGTCTTCCCATTGTAAGTCTTCTAAAAATTTGTTAAGGGAGGACTAAGAGTTTGATGAGACATGTTGCTATCATGACTTTCCTCAGGTTTCTGCAAGAAACCAAAATGAAGCATTTGTTGGTTCTTTTTTTTGCTTCTGGAATTCCCAAGGAGCCCAACTTAGTTTGCCAGCCCTTGATGACCTCACTAGTATAACTGTCTAAAATACTAAGTTTTAAAGTAAGACTGTTTCAGCCTTGATATCTGCACTAGATCTCATCTAGATTAGTTCAGTGAACTATAATTTATTGGTTTGGCTTGTTGGTGGTTTGGTGAGTATGTGCTGTTGCAAAGTGATAAGACAATGGGAAAAAGCCTAACTCATCAGCATTAGAAACATGTTTTCATTCTCTGTGTGTATGTGTATGTCTGTCATGATTCATGACTTCCCCTGACCTCTAT
>WEKX01020740.1:3994-17948 GCA_013390025.1 Pitta sordida | reverse complement strand
AGTTTCCTCTTGTCTACGTTTCTCCAACTATTGTTTATCACAGACCTCTAACAAGCTTTACTCTGTTTTTAACTGTCGTTTCAGAGTGTCCTGCTGCCTCCATGTGGAATCTGTTCCCTCCCTCAGCCCCCCACCTCTAAATTTAATGCAAAAAGAAAATCAGCAGCTGACAAGTTTTAAGCAAAAATATAAAGCTAATTTTTTCCAACTAATGTTTACCACATATGTCTACCAAGTCTTTTTGTTTTTAAGTGTCCCGTTTAGAATGTCCTGCTGCCTCCATGTGGAATCTGTTCCCTCCCTCAGCCCCCCACCTCTAAATTTAATGCAAAAAGAAAATCAGTAGCTGACAAATTTTAAGCAAAAAATATAAAGCACTATAACATTACCTACATTGCCTTTTACAGAACTAAATTCTTGAAAACTCTAGAAACGTTGTGGAAATTTAACTAGTCAGTGTTGAAAAGGCACAGGATTTTTGTGCTCAGAAAGCTCCAGCAACAATGCTTTTAGCCCAGCCTGAAAGATCCGAAAATTCACAGGTGTGCAATTGCAACTTACAATAGAATCCCTCGCAATTGACTGATTCTCCTGCCACGGACACCCTGCCAATCTAAGAGGAAAAGAGGTGAAATTACTCCTACATATACCCACGATTGGTGCAACAACGATACAAGCCATTCATTGCTAAAAACCTCACAAAGCTGTCCATGTCTGTGGTAGTTTCTGTTCCATGGCAATACATGAATGGGAAACTTATTTTTCACATATGAGAGAAGTTCAATTATACACGAAGAAAGCTAATTTTGGTCCACTTGTCCAGCTTCCTAAGGACAGCGTATTGGAAAGGTGACCACTGAGAGTTCGAAAACCAATGTAAAAGTTAACAAAAATAATTTGGTATTTCATTCTTAAACCTGCAGTGTCATTATTTGTCCTAGTTATCCCCATTTTCATTCTGTGTGTCCACTAATTTTTGTGTCTGTAAGTCTTCAGCTTGTTCATGATGTTCCTTATCTGCATCATCTGTTTGATTAGGTTGCTTTTCTTCTGCTTCTCCTTGATCGATACTTTGATATTCTACTTGTTCAAGATCTGTTCCATCTATAAGTTCTGCCTGTACTTCTTCCATTTGTATTTGACTTACGTGCCCAACGTGTAACTACTCCACATGAACTTCAGCACCTTGTTCAGTCGGAATGTGTTCAACTTCCAAGTAACTAATTTGCACCTGTTCTTGCAGTTCGTCCATTTGTGTGCCTTTCACTTGATTGTCCTGTATGAGATCCTGGTGCATCTGTTCCACAGTTACCTGTGCAGGATCCACTTGTACCTGAATTACTGGTAGGACATGGACTTGCTCAACTTGCTCTATTATTGTCATTGATGTTACTGGTTCAGTTTCCATAGCTTCTACGGGAAGAACCTCTTCTGTCACTAATAGTTCTGAGATATTGTGCATTTCTTTGAGATGCCTTCTCAGCTCACTGCCTTGCATAAACCACAAATCACATAAGGTACAGTGGTTGGGTTTGTCACCAGTGTGTATTACCAAGTGATCTTTGAACTGATCCCAGCTGTTAAACACGCTGTTACAAACCTGAAACAAAAGATACAGTGTGTTAATCAGTGCCAACCAGAATATGACAAAGTATGGTGCCTATCTGAGATCACAGCTTCACACAGTGTAGCTTCTTGGATTCAAAAAACATAGACATTAGAGGGAAAAGATGAGAAGTCAGCTTCCCATGAAGAGATGACTTGGTATTTATTTACGCGTTCATTTTTTAAGAAGAGTGAGGTACTCTGAGTTGTGCCTACACAGGATACTTACAAAATTCATGAGTCAGCAGAGCCTTTGAATGTTTTTTTTATTTTAACCTCATGTGAAACTCATGTACAGTATCATTCTCGAATCAAGACAAGTCTGGTACTAGTTTTGGGTGGAAAGCTATTTATGCACTAATACCATACAAGGAAAGTGTAATACAAACTGTCCTTTTATTGAAGTTCTAGATGCAGTACTACTAAACAACTTTTCCTTCTCAGCTTTCACTTGCTTATGACATTGTGAGGTTCTACTGGCTAGACCAAACTCTTCCATTTTATGATGTAAAAAAGCACTTGAGTGGTTTCAGCAGACAAAACTCTCTTGAAACTCCATTCCTTTCATTCTCTTCCAGCCAGAAGTGCTGCCTCAACTGCAGACATACTATTTTCACAGAGCACATGAGCTTACTTCCTTCCCTTCAGTTGGCACTGAAGGAAGTTGCTGGAAAGCAACAGACAGAGACTGCAGAAATAAATGAAATGCCAGGGTAGAAGAGAGAAAAGAGTGGGATAAAGTTAGGCTTGGAGTGAAAAAACACACAGACTGAGAAGTCTCTGTCCATGCAGGTGCTCTTGCCTGCAGAAAGCAACCAAGAGCACATGTTTCAAAACCCCTTCACTGCTGACAGGGATTAACTCAAGTGCAGGTCTGTGTGATGGAGCTAAACATCTGCATTTTGCTCTTGAAGTCTGTTAAAATGGGTTTGTGATGTTATTCCCACACTTCTTTCCCACCACCCCCACCCCCGGCTCACACTTTAGAAAGAGGCTGCACATAAAGTTCTTAAAATACTGAACCTATAGATAAGCACTCAAAATTGCTTAGTCAACGTAAATGTAATGACTACCAGTAATGCCCAGCCCCATAATTACTATTCTTGCTACCTGGAACCTAATTCAGTCCCCCAAGCATACACTGAAGACCACCAAAACTGCTCATCAAGGAAGCACAATTTTATTTCCTCCTCTTCGTTCAGTGAGCTAAGATTTATTTGTTGAGCACTATTTCTAAAGAGAAAAAATTAAAGAAAAAATTATCCAAGAATTGCTACAGTTTTTTCACATTCACATCTATGAGTGACCAGAAAGAGTGACCAGTTGTGAGAAACTGGATTATTTTATTAATTATTGACTCAGCTAATCTCAAGTGTTTGTGGGGGGAAGAAGAGACAGGTGGAATGTCACGGACATGGGGTAACGCCCTATTTCACACCCCAGCACTAAGGCTCTCCTGGGGCAGCCCTGGAGCAGCTGTCAGTCACTGGACAGTGGGAACCCTTCCCCATAGCACAGCTTGGAGCCCCCAGCCCAGCCCCAGACTGGCTGGCACACTAGAAGTGCCACCTGGGGCAGGGGGGTGTGGTCACAGGGGGACCAAAGAAAATAAAAACAGCAACATGTGCTTTCCCTGCTGTTCAAACCCTGCCACCTGGACCAGTGGAAGCTGGCCTCTCACATGATTTTCTTTTTCTCTGTCTTCCTTTACTTGTTCTTCTTCTCCTTCTCCTTCTCATAATCCCTTTTCTTCATATTTTGCATAGCTTGAGAATGGATGGGTTGGATTTTGCTAGGCTGTAGCTTTGTGGAATGTTTTACTTCCATTGAACGTTACCCTTTAAAAACTTTTGCCAGACACTCTTCTTTCCTGAAAGTTTTCCAGTAGAAGTGCCCCATGAGAAAATGTCTGCAGCTTTTCTCTTTTGTTCTTTTCCTGAAGGTCTTAAATGAATCAAAGGCTCTTCTAATAATCCAAGGCTTGTCCAATCCATTGGAGGCTTGTCTATTTTTTAAGTAAAACCCTTTCAGTGAGCTTGTAACTCGGGGTCTTACCAAGTTGTACCTAATAGCTTCACTGAACATAACTGTTTTGTATTGATGAGTTATACACGTATGTAATGAATGTTATTCTCGCATTTAGACAAAACTTATCTTTATGACAAAGGTATGCTCCTCAGTATGAACTCAGCACAACAAGTAAATAATGTAACAGCACCAGTGAAACTTCTGATTTAATGATTTGATTAGAAAAACAAAATTCCTCTCCCACAGTAATCAATGCTTTCAGTGAGTAATTTAACTTTTTCTTTTGGAACAAATAAAGCCAATATCCAGCAGTTTTCTTCACTAAACCCAGTTTAACATCAAACAATAGTCATTCTGCAAAACGATTGAGAGTCTTAAGTGATAAGTAAGAGAAAGAAAGGGGGCTGGAGGGTGGGGAAGAGAGAGAGGTAGGGAGTCACGGCATAGAGAGAGATGGGAGGAGGGAGAGACACAAAAACAGCCAGGAAAAGAGCAGAGGATGGTAGGGGAAGAGGGGAGAAGAGCGAGAGGGGAAAAAAGCAATGAATGAGGAAAAAGAGAGGAGAGAGGAACAGGAAGGAAGGGACAGAAGGAATGGGGAGGAGGAAAGAAGCATGTGAAAGAGCAGGAGAGAGAAGCAGAGAGAGAGGCAGTGTGTGTGAGAGTGTGAGACCTTGCAAGACAGCGGGACAGAGCAAATGAAAAGCGTGTGAAATTGCCACAGCAGTGGGGCAGCAAACCAGCAAACAAAAATGCTACAACCAACATCAACTCTTGTATTTTCCAGTTCTTCAGAATCAGCTTTTAAAGTGAAGTAAGATTTGCCTGAACAGCTTTTGAAATGTCAGTTACATATAGTAACCAAGTACACTAGCAATCCCTACAGCATTTATTTTTCTTAAAATACATTACAGATTTCCATCATAAATTGGAATTACTTTCCAGACAAAGTCAATACATTTGGTATCAAATGGAAGAATAAAATAGGAAATTAAATAATATTTTGTGTTTTGGACTTCAGTGAAGCATGCTCAGAAGTGGGAAGGGCCTAGGTCAGTGCATTGAGAACTTTGAAAAAGAAGCAGATAGAACAGTAAAATGCAGCCTACCTGTAAAAATCTCTCTGATTTTAAGTATCATGAGACTCCACATCAGTAAATACACATTTTAAACAGAACACCTTAAATATAAGAATTTAGCCGCATATTATGGTTGAATATGGTCCTTGTATTTATTTTACTGAAGTAGCTCTTGGAGACATAAGGTCACTCTCATTGCCTTTCCGGTTCAGGTCTCCCATGCTCCCTAGAAGGAGGAAGGTATCTAACCTGGGACTCTGCTACTTCTATTACCCACCTGACATTCGTACAGCTTCTTTCTTCCCTTTTTAGCTCCAGCTCCAGACTGACAAGCTGTCAGGTGACATTTGAGTGTACTATTCCTAGCAAAACGCTCATGGCAGTTTGGACATTCAAATGGTTTTTCACCTGTTAAAACAAATGCAGCGATTTGTAAGTGTGTAAAACCACCCAGTCTTCTGTCAAGTGTCTCTTTTTCCCCTCTCTCCCTCTTGTCTAGGTTGATAAATACATTGTAAAGATACAGCCAACTGGATTATTCTAGAGAAAGAGATGGATATTCAATATAAAAGGACAAAACACTAATGTGGAGTCATAATTCTCATCTAGAAGAAAACCAGTGTAACAATTACCAGTACCATTTAAGGTACATTCAAGCTTTTGTGGAAATTAGATTACTATTCTGACAAAACATCTTGAAGAAATAGCAGCTATTTCTCACTTTTCATCTAGTAATTGTTACAATTAAAAAAAAAATCAATATTAGTAAATATACAAAGAGACACATTAAAGAAGGAAGTATTTAAATAATACAAGCCTTAATTTTCAACCATAGTAGCAGTTTGTGCTTGAAAGCTGCAACTGAGCTCCAAGAAAAGAAGCTGAGACAGAATGATCATGAAGTAACAGTGCATCAAGTATTAAAACAAAAACTGCACCCACCCCTTTCTTCCCCCAAAACAGTGAAAAGAAAGCACAGAGGGACATAAGTGGGCACAATCCAAATAAAAATTCCTTTCAGTTTGTCCACTTCATTTCAACCACGGTATCAAACACAGAAGCGAGCTAAGGAAAACAACAGGGGAGGTTGAAAATAGACCTTTTTATCATCCAAAGCTGTACACTGTCATCAGGTAGTAACAAACAAAGGGTGTCTCTTTACTAATTCAACCATGCACACACTGAAATTCAAGCAAACTGAATTACTGGAAAACCGGAAGAGCGTGTTTCTTCTGAAAGTCTGATAATTAAGCTGTGGAGGTACTGACACCAACATCACTACAGAAACAAACTGCTCAATGAACTCCAAAAGAGGCTGGGCCATTTCAGTGAATACCATAAGAATCTCTTCTAGCTAGTTTGAAAGCCTACATTTTTGGGAATATAGTAGTTTTTGGATATTGAGAGTCATTAGCGCTTTCTGGTTTTAGGTGTGTATTTTTCATCAACTCAATCGCTCAAAAGCTTACATGAATGGAAAACAAAAACCCCCCACACAAACCAAAAGATACACTAGCATTTTAGTTGTAATTAAAGGCCAAGTATTTCAACCACTCAGGACTTGTGTGTTTTCTTCAGTGTAGTCTCTATTTCCCCAAAACCTGAGAGCAGAGGCCACAAGCACAAGACTGTAGCAGTGCTCCTACCTGTGTGCTTCCGGAGGTGCTCTTTAAAATGTCCAAAGTGATCAAACTGCTTATCACAGTACTGGCATATGTGTATTTTCTTGCCAGGTCTTTGCTTCTTGCAGGCACCACCTTCATCGAGGTGGTAACAGGTGAGGTGCTGTTTCAAAGCACTCTCTCGTAGGTATCTTTTATTGCATATATCACACTTGTAATTCTCAGTAGAGTGTGTTTTCATGTGTTCCTTAAAATGGTAAAACAATTTAAATGAACGGTTACATTTCTCACAGTGGAATAAATTGTTCATGTGTGACAGCTGAAGTTCCACAATTTCAATACCTTCTACCTGTTTGCATGAGGGATCAGTTGCACTATCACCTTCTTCTCGGATCTGGCATTTTCTCTCTCCCTGACGATACTTGCTGGTGATGTCTGCCAAAAGAGCCAAAGCAGATTCATCTGATGTACCACTTGTCTGTATGTACTTTATCGATTGCTCTGCAGAAGCTACTTCTTCAAGTGTTTCAATGCTGTCATCTTCCACTTTCATCGTTCCTTCAGCAATCTCAACCTCAATTTCAACAGACTCCGATTCTGCAGATGGCAGTGTTTCTGTGATAACATTAGAGGATTCAGCAATCTTCCACTTTTGGGGTTTTTTACCTTCATTTGATTCCAAGAGTGATGAATTTTCTTTGTTCCTGAAATTCATTTGCGTAGACATGGTTAGTTTAAGATCCATATACACTGACATAACTCCTGCCTAGTAATCCAACACTCTGTAGACGTTTCTCAAAGTTGAGCAATGAATGACTACTTAATATGTATGTATATCAGAAGCTAATTTGCTGTTAATCTACCCTTCTTAGTGCAGTAAAATAGCATGGCTAGAAAGACTTTTAAGGAGTTCTGCTCATATGATGCAAAGCACCTATGAAGAAGAAAGGCCAGTTAAACTAATGACATAAGTTTATCTATAAAAATTGTGCAATCTTAGGAAAGTCTACAGCTGTGACTTCACACAATGGTTGTAACACCTTGTACTTCTGGCAGGCACACAGCTAACAGCTGAGGCCAAAGCCATTGGGATGTGGAAAGAGTATTCTCGCTTAATTTTCTGGGCTGAAACACAACCCCCAGTTCTGTTGCTATTCTCCCTGTATAACACACACAACCTCCTCCTCCAAAATGTCAGAGACAGCATGTCATCTCAAACACAGACACAAGTCATCCACAGCACTTCAGTGATGCACGTTTTCCTTACTACGGATCATCAGTTTTGATAATGAGTGGCTCTTTCCCTCAACTAGACTGGCTGGAGTAAGCCATACTTTTATCTTCCTTCACAGCATGATGAATCCTTTCATGTAATGTACTCCCTATCACTTCCTCATTGTCTAGTAATAGGAGACAAGACATGGCCCAATATCTCCAAGTCATACGTAAGTGATGCGTGGCTAATGATGTAAGGCAGGACAGAGCTTATAAAATTACACCTTACTCTATTCACACACAGGGGAACAGAGCAGCTCAACTCAATTTCATCTAGCCTGGATTTCTGATGTCCACAAGATGACAGTTATACTGCACATTACTGCAAGGAGCTCCAGGATCAGGTACGAAAAGCCATCAGTGTAGCACACAGAAGGAATGAGAATGTGACACCACTTTGTGGAAGTCAAAGGGAAGGAAGGGGATGAAAGACAGCCTAAGAAGAGTACATGGTCCTACAGAAGTTGAGGAGGTTCCAGCATAAGGAACAGTACTGCAAAATACTGGCAGCCAGGTCTTGCAAAAGGATTCTTGAGACTCTATATTTCAGTGTTGGGAAAGAGGCTTATGTGCTTACCTGATTTCAAGCGCTTTGATTGCTTCTAACATCTGCAGATATTCAGCTGCTTTCCAAACATCATTTACTTCTTCCTCACCCTGCACCATTAGTTTTGCTGTATAGGTGAACTCAATAAGGTGACGAAATGCCATGTTACTTACACCTGTACTCAGGCAAGAGAAATAACAGTTTCTTTTAGCAATTCCTCAGTCTCATCTACCCGACGAGTCTTGCACACTTGCCTGCACACCATTTGGATCACAGTACTGTAGCTGAGATGGCATCTTTAAAAGGCTCTACAGAACCACCAAATCGGTTGGGCTGGAAGAGACTTTAAAGATCATCTAGTTCCAACCTCACTCAGGCTGGAATAAAAAAATCTACTACAGAAACATGTGCATCTGGAACAACTACAGAGTTTTGCCGTGACAAAGATTAAAGGAAGAATAGATGTACAAAAAGCTGTTTGAACAATGTATGTAACGAAAACATACTACGCATCTCCCTCCCAAAGAGACCTCTAAGCAGCAAGGTACTGGAGGCTGAAATACTGCTCCAGGTATTGGAGGCTGAAATACTGCTCCAGGAATTTGTCCCCTGCCTACCACCCAAGTATTGCTCCATGTCTTTCGAGCTCTTGCAGTCCAGCCAAGGCATCTGTCATTAGCCATCACTGTCAGCCTTCTTCATCTGACCAGAATGTTCTCATGGAGAAGACTTAATGTTCTACTGCTAGTCATAAAAACACAGAGTTTGCCTGACCTCCCCTAGATGTGTATTAGGGAAAAGGAAAAAAAAAATTAAAAAAGCATACACATAATTCTTCACTTTCCCTCCAAAATATTTAATTCAAGAATGCTTTTTTAATTTTTGATTTTTCTTCAGGAGGAGGTTTTTTTGTCCAGTGGTGGTAGCTGTTTCAGAACAACTCAGAAGTTAAGATCTAGAAAGCTAACAGGTATGACCAAGCATGTTTAAGTGCTCAAGGTCAGGTTGGATAAGGCCTTGAGGAACCTGGTCCAGTGGGAGGTGTCCTTGCCCTTGGCAGGAAGGCTGGGACTAGATGACCTTTAGGATCCCCTCTAACCCTTCCTATACTATGATTCTGTGTATGTAGGCCTGTCCCAAGGATGCTATTTCCAGCTTCAGCACATAACTCTGAATGTTTTTATTTGTACAAATCAGATTACCTTCAATCTCCACCAAAGGCTCTTGAGTGAAATCTTGGAAGAATTTGTGGAAGAACTGGCTACAGGCAGCAAGAACAGCCTTATGAGCTTTGAAATGGTGACCTGCAAACAGAGACAAAATTTTTGCCTTAGGGTATCACCTTCATCCCTCCCTCCACAGTGCAGAATAGTGCAGATGCAAAAAAACCCCAGCACCCAGTGTAAACACCTATTTCAGCATCATATAGTCCTTCCAACACAGGATACTACTGTGGCTATCCTGCCCCATCTCATGCAGAGCCTTGCTGACATTGCTGACCTTGCTACAGCTCTGCATCAACCAGCTTGGAGGACTCACTCACTCCAGCGTTTCTCTTTTCAGATATTTAAGTTATGGAAAATTTCTGTACAAACTTTTTTCTGTATGTCTCGGGCTAAGCTACACAGTTTTTGTTGCTTCTACAGACTGGCGTTACTGCCAGCATGAAATGGTTTTGCTCTACTCTGTTTTCTGTGTATTCTGTTGCCTTCTCCCTGCTGGAGGCAGGAACATTCATAAGGCTCCACGGGACAGAGACAGAAGAAGCAACATGGATTAGAACTACACAGCTCCAAACAAAACCACCTCTGACTTCACCACCTCTGGCAATGCCAGAGCAAGAGGAACAATCAGGGTAAGTGCTGTCAGTTAAACTATGGCAGATCCTGGAGAATAGTTTTTTTCTTCATTTGTTCACCTCTTTCTAAACTGGGCTCTGTAGGATCCTTTTCCTGCAAGTGAGTTTCTGCTATGCTTTTAAAGATCAAGTGGTACTCCTTTAGTGGACACTGCATATCTTCCCTGAAGTGTTCATCCATTCTAAGACATGTTTGGCATACAAAGCAATCTGAAATGCTCTATCAAACTGTATTTGGTTTGCTGTGGCTGGGTTTCTGGTAGCGGAGGGGCTATGGGGGAACCTTTTCTTCAAGAAGTTGCTAGGAGCCTCCCTCACAGCTGGCAGAGGTATGCCAGCCAGCTCCTGGCTGGACCCACCATTGGCCAAGGCCAGGCCAATCCGGAGAGATAGAGACACCTCTGTAATAACATATTTAAGAAGGGGAAAGTTAGAAGAGGAAGAAGAAGATGGCTGCGGGAGAAGAGCTGTGAGAAGTTGTAACAGCAAATACAGGCACCAAGGCCGGGGCCAAAGGCGGGGANGAATTTTGTTTTGCCTGTGACAGTAAAAGATTTCTAACATTCCTCATTCCTGCTGTAGCAAAACCCTTCAGGGTTTTTTAGTCCTTCTCCTCTCTCCCCTATTTGTATGACAGGGCTATGGAGTGAGAGAGTGGCTGTGGGTGAATCTCTGGCATCCAGCCAGGGTCAAACCACCACATAGACATCACCTTTTCTACAGAGAAAACAAGCACATCAATCTCCATCATCCTTTAAAAACAATACTTACATTCTTAGAAAGAGAAAAGTGAGTGCTTTGACCCTATTTTAGGTGCATATTAAAATAATAGAGAGACACCAGAGAAGCAGGAGGTAAATCTTATTACAAGGTGTGGTATGTTGTATTTAAACACAGCATTTGTAAAAGTTCTCTGCATCCAAACAGCTCAAGTAAGAGAAAAATATTTTAACGGCATTTGGAAATTCTTAGCCAGCATGTTAAACACAGCACAGCAGTTTCAAAGAGGGCTTTTATCTGTAAGTATTTAGGTCCTTGTTTGGAAAAGCAGAAGCAAAATTATTAATCACTGCTGGTGACTCTGTTCACACAGAGATTTTAAATGAAGCTTTTCAAGTATCCTGCACACAGAACCAGGAATTTGTCTGCAGCCCAGTCTGAGAGCTAATCCATGACAAACCCAACAGCATCCTGGTATAGCTTTCAGAATTCTCTCTATGCCAACTGGTTCGCAGGCCTGTACATACCATCAACAATCAGAGTGATATCTGTAAACTGGTCCTTCTCGCGTTGTTCATTTAGTCTATCCAAAATAACTTTATAGTGTTCAGGGAATTCCTGGATACATTCCATCCTTTCTTCAGCTTGCATGACAAAAGACTTGGTCTGCAAAAAAATATGGTTTCAGAGTAAGAATATGTGCCACTTGGCAAATACAGTGCACAGTCAGGTCTTTATATAAACACGAACTAACCAGCACTTTGCAGGGACTATAAAAACATTGGAAACACCAAATTGTCTTGGGAACGGATTTTTTACCTGATATTAGCTGACAGGTAGGAAATAGTACAGTGATGTGGAATACTGCCTTATCTAGACATGTGAAAAAAACCAATCAACGTGTGTAAATGTATTTCATCATCCTACAGATTCAGCAGGGACCCACCACCCTCAAAGCAAATACCGCAGGGATGCAACATCTCCACAGCTAACTATTCAACATCACAGCAGAATGATGTCAGAATCTTTACAGAATTACCTCTCACAAGCACACTAATCCACTTAGTCAAAGAACAGTTCTTAAAAATTTTGTATTTAAGTCACATTTTGCACGTTGTGAGCACAAGCTATTTACTTTCTTTAAGTATCCGTGTAATTGAGCAGCAATTTTCAACTCCTGAGAACACTGGAGTTGCCAGGAATTTAATTTGCTGTCACACCCAAGCTTATTCATCCCTCCTTCTTACACTTCCCCCCCCGTAAGGCGAAATATTCTCTGCCAAGCCTGTTGAAAGAGAAATATATGCTTGTGATCTGATGGCCTGTCTTCACTTACTTATACAACAGATACAGGTGGGTGTGGGAGTTGCAGAGGATCTCAGACATGAGGAGGTTCAGCAGAACTCTCTGCCTACAGATGGGATGCAGATGTTAGTCTGCTGCTCATGCAAAAGAGCCTCAGGAGAGCATCTAAGTGCTTCAATGAAAGCAGTTCACAAATCACCTCCAGGCAAAATTACTTCAGATCTGTGCAGCAACACTCATCTGCAACTCCCACATCAACAAGGCTTGCACTCGAATGCTGCATTAAAGAAGAATTACTGAGTTCCTATTTTCACCACAAAACACGCTCCTTGCATCTCAGAAAAAAAAAATCACCCATGGAGAAGTCATTTTGCCATGAGAACAGATTATGTAGAGCTGAAGCAACCACTGCGAGAAATCCAGCTCTACCTGCTATTGCTGTGTTGCCAAACAGTGAAATGTCCACAAAAATCAGATTCGTTACGTGGCATGCAACAGGCCAATAATTAAACACTCAACAAAGAAATTGATTATGTATTTCAGAGTTGTGCAACCCTGGGTGTCACACCAACCATCAGAACCTCCATTTTATATTAGGATTACTATAGTATTATATATAGCAAAGCAATTTGTGTTCATTGGCTACAAGTTACATAGTTATCTTATTAATTAGTTACATTTTCTATTGGCTAAACCTTAACCAGGCAACACTACCACCAGGTGCTCTGGTTTCCTAACACACGGACATCCCTTGGATAATTGTGGCTGCTCTGTTTCATGGATCAGTAAAGAAAGATCAAACAACAAAAACCAGCCTTTTGTAAGAAAATTTTACATATTCCACATTTTGCAACAGAAACAACTGTCAGGGTGCTCAGGGGACAGAGGAGACCAGGCTGCAGGGGCAGGTGAGGTGGAAGGGAGTGGATGCTGCTGCTGCACTCACTTCACCTCCTCTGTAATGTTGGGTCTGAGACAACACAACCAGCACCTCCTGCTTTCTTCCACCATCTGGATTTCACATTAAGTCTCCCGTGGGAAGTTGTCAGGCACTTACTTCACTGTTTGATTTTTCTTGCCCATTTTTGACACATCAAAAGGGCAGATGACTTGCAGTTAAAAACATAATTCCTTAAAATAAGCAAGATTTTGACCTCCAGCTATCACGATTTTCACCTACCCAGAAGCAAACTAGTTCCAAGTTGTTTGTTTGCAGGGGTATCTAAAAAAAAAATAAATCTCAAACCCTCAACATAAGGGAGCAATCTCACCCCAGGAAATCCAAGATATGTTAGAAGCTTTCTTTCCCAGAACTCTGAAAAAACATGAATGAGACACACAACTTAGGTGGTTTGTTGTCACTAATTTACACAGAGCTAGTGAAAAGCATGACTTTACTGGGTGTCTCAATGGAGCTGCACCACTCACCGAATGCTCTCATTTTAGATTCGGTTATAGTGCAGGAAAAAGCCCGACAGAGCAGCACGTGTTCAACACCAGCATGAGGAAGGAGTGAAAGGTACGGCTGAGAAAACAAAGCAGCCAAGGAAGATGGTCAGGAGTGATCCAAGTTCTCACAACTGGACTACTCCAGTTGTTTACCCAAATTGTCTTGGAATATTCGTTCTGGCTTCGCCTTTTCAGCCTGTAACCCTGGACTCCTTTCACGTGATGTGCACATGATGTGCGGATCCGCTTCAGTGAGGACATCTTCCTGCCGCGTTATTACCCTCTTGTACCGGACTAGGAAGTCCTTGGATTTTAGGCAGCAGATGTTTGTTTCCCAGCGGGGTTGGTGCGGGATGCCCAAACCACCGCCACCCTGGGCAAGGGGGATGCGCAGGGCGTGTAGCGCAGAAGCGGGAGCGGCTCGAACGCTTTGCCTCCGAACCAGCGACCCGACCCCGATCCCTCC
>WEKX01020735.1:23345-37198 GCA_013390025.1 Pitta sordida | reverse complement strand
TGAAGTGCCACAAAAACACAGAAGTTATTGTTCTTTCCACTGTTCAACAGGCTCCAAGGAGTGAATACCATATCCTCTTCATTCAAGATCTCAGGATGAATTTGAACTGAAGTTGTTGAGGTGAAAGAACTTGGCAAGGCACACTGCTGCCTTCCTCTAAACAGCTGGAATAGCGTAAAAATCTTCTATCCTATGCATCTTTCCCACACTTTATTTTGAAGGAAAATAATATACTGTCTAAAGAGTTGTATTTTTTAAAGATAAAACCAAAGTATGTCTAATTCAAATCAATTGAAATAATTGGACAAAAAAAGGATGCAAACAGCCTACTCTACCAGACTGTATTTAAAACAATTGTTAGCAATCAATAAATCCTGCTAGATTGTTTGATTTCATTAAAGATGTACTTGTTACAAAGCATCTGGCACCCAAACAGCTGTTTTAAATAGAGATATTTTTCCTGCTCTATTTTATCACAGTTTTCATTATTTTATTTGCACATTTTCAGAGACAATGACTACTGAATAGACTCAAAATGCAGATAAGCCTGTCACATCCTTGTCTGAGCATGTGGTGGGTCAGGGGAGTGCATAGGAGAAATGACAGCCTGCTTCCCTTTCTACTGTCCTCGAACATTATCTTTTAGGCTTTTAACAGTCAGTCATGAGTATAAAACCAAGCCTGAGACTGGCCCACTGATTAAATAATAAACTAAAGATATCACAGCTTCTTTTCAAAGCCCTGAATTTGGCTTTCTGTGAATACTGACCTGAACATGCACATCCATCGAGCAGAGTGGTCACAAAATGAGGGCTCCCTGGTGTTATAATAGAGCTGCATAGTGGAGTTAGTTCCTTTTAAAGACCACTTTAAAGTATATTTAAACTGAATCCTACCCAGATGAAACCTCTACCCCATTATATAACACATATAATGAAGGTAAAAGTTTTTGTGTTACATTTTGATAGCAAAGCAGATAGCTTTCTGTTGTGGCTATTTTATCACCAAGCAAGAGCATTAGCAGCTGAAGCATGGACAGCTTTTAGAAGGGAAAGCAAACTCAGATCATAAAACAGCTGCAAATTTGAAATCAGTCTTAGGACCACTTAGATGCATTCAGCTGGGACAAACTCCCAGGGACTAATGTGAAAGCAAGACAAACTTAGATTTTCTTGATTTCCAACCAGATTTAATCCCACTGCAGCCACTGTGATGCTTTCAATTCTGTACTCATATGCTCAAGTAGGAGGAAAGTCAACGGAAAGCACAAGGTGGGAGCCTTTTTTGCCAGCTTTCTTTGGGCATAGAAATGTATGTTTTTACCTCTTCCTCATCTTCCAGTTGAGCTGGGCTTTGAGGATACAGGTATGTTTACAGCATGGTTGTCGTGACAAGGAAGAAAGGTGTCCTTTGTTATGATTACTTTTAACAGTCTGTAAAATGAGTTACAGTGAACCTTTTCATGGTCACATGTTATGGATAAATTTATGGTGGCCAATAGCCAATATGGCTCAGATGATATTTGCTGATATAGATTTGCACTTTACTGAACTCGTGAGGTACTTGGATCAAGAGGTTTCATTTCATACTTGTTCTATAATTGGCCCAAGCAGCTGAAATCTCAAACTAAACCCAAAGTACAGTGACTGAACTACATTGATGCTGACTTATTTTAACTTCCCTTTGAATTTTATGAGCCAGATCCTGTGCTGACGTCGTTGGAGCTATCCTGTCATGCATGACCCCAATCCAAAAAAAATCAGAAGCCTAATTACAGAAACATTACACAACAGTTTATTCTTGCAACATTTCAAACTCTTTGACAAACAGGTGATGGCAAAAACTAAGAAAAAATCTTGTCTGTCAACCTTGTTTGTAGACCAAAGAAGTTTAGATAAATACACAAACTTTTTCAACTCACATTGTAAACATTCTGAAGTCTGCCCAACATTAATTGTCAGTCACATCTGAACCTACACCCATGTAGGTTCTTTACAGACAGCCAGAAGAAAAAGGAAGCAGTAGGTATTTTTTTAATACCTACCTATTCCTCTGTAGTTTAAAAAAATAAAAATCCTATTTTAGACAGGCAAAATGTTTCTATGGAACTTTAGATTCATCCTAACATCTTAGGCCCTGCTGTGTTGACCCTCCCCTCTCCCTCTGCTCTCTGAAGAATTTGTATGCAAAACCCATGAAAAGATTCTGGAACAGGCCATACATCCAAAAGCTTTTGACAAGGAACAGGGACTATACTTGAAAGAAAAGGTCTTCTGAAGCAGCTTTTCTTTTCTTCTCTTGCCTTTTTCCACCTGAATTCATGCACCCCTTAACAACTTCACTGGTACTTTAGCCTGTGTGGGCTTTGTCCAGCACAATAAATGAAAGACTGCAAATTCTCTGTGTTTAAGGTACTGATAGAAGGGAGAGGCCGGGTATGCCAAAAAGGAAACTGCCTTGTTTGGGAAGCATGTGATATATCTGGTTATAAACCAGAGGACAACGCATTTCCATAATAAAACACACTTATTGCATAACACTTTTGGCCAGATGTTTGCAAGAAAAGTCATCAATAATAATTTCTCTCAGTGAAACATGAGTAAGAGTAGCTTTCAGCAAGAATTGGAAGAATGACTTTTCACATATCCTCACAGATTAACTAGGGCATGTAGAATTAAGATGGGACATCTGCCTACATCAGTTTCAGGCAGCTGAATGTCACATCTGAGGCTTAATCCTATTTAAGTTTGCACCCAAGGCAATAAACTTGATCTCTGCTCCTTCATCCCGTTTGTGTGGAGACCGTGACACCTGCTACTGCACTGGCTGCCTTGGAGAATAGCTGAGCCTTTTATACTGCCTCCTAAATTCTCTATGTTTTGCCTGCCCCGTAATAGTCCAGTAAATAAAATCAATTACACTCTAAAAGTCTAGTCCAACACAAAGCAACAAGGAGCAAGACAAAGCAAGAAAGCACTCAAACAAACATAAAAGTAAGGTGAAGTAACTTTTGTACATACATTATGGACCAAATTTTACTGTAGGTTACACTTTCAACCATATGATCTTTTGCAACATTTCAAGAGCTGGCTGACAGACTCTCAAACTTGCTTGAAAGTGACCATCTGAAATTCTCATTGATATTATCTACTACATTGCTTTTTAGTAAACCCTCTTAGTATTAGTTACCAGGTTTAAATATGATATAAAACAACTGTCCATACATATAAGCACTTCTTCTGTAACCTCAGACATATGGCTAGGTAATCATAGCTTAACATGTTAATGTGTCAACTCAGGTGAGCCATGGGCATGAGGCTGGCTTTTGAACAGGAATATGGACTTAGACACTACTTCATCATGAGTGAATATCTCATCCACTTGCATTTAGTGTGGTCTAGCTGTGTCTTAGCATAGTTATAACAATTCAGTTTATGCAATAATTTGTTAAATAATAAATATATGTTAGAGTCTAAATCCCAACTTAAATGGTGTTACTTTAACTGATTACATTCAACTCCTGTTATTTCAGTTTAAAGGTCACATTTGTCAATTTAAATTAACCCTGTTAAATTAAGATTTAAGATCTGTCAACAATAATCAGACTTCGATTGAGAGGGAAAGTGCCTTACTGATTCTGTGATTCTGTGATTCTGTGATTCTGTCCACCCTGCTTTTGNCTGAATTCATGCACCCCTTAACAACTTCACTGGTACTTTAGCCTGTGTGGGCTTTGTCCAGCACAATAAATGAAAGACTGCAAATTCTCTGTGTTTAAGGTACTGATAGAAGGGAGAGGCCGGGTATGCCAAAAAGGAAACTGCCTTGTTTGGGAAGCATGTGATATATCTGGTTATAAACCAGAGGACAACGCATTTCCATAATAAAACACACTTATTGCATAACACTTTTGGCCAGATGTTTGCAAGAAAAGTCATCAATAATAATTTCTCTCAGTGAAACATGAGTAAGAGTAGCTTTCAGCAAGAATTGGAAGAATGACTTTTCACATATCCTCACAGATTAACTAGGGCATGTAGAATTAAGATGGGACATCTGCCTACATCAGTTTCAGGCAGCTGAATGTCACATCTGAGGCTTAATCCTTCAATATCTCACCCGTTATTTGCAATGCGCATCAAAAAGGTTAGTAGATCTGTCTAAAGGGATCAGAATACGTATGTATATATGCTATGACCATTGTTCCAGCTCAGTAAATCAGCAGGTGATGTTTCCAAAACAGAAAGAAATTTCATGCATTATGTTTTATTCCTGGCTTGTAGCAGAAAAAGAGTTAAGAGCTANACTTCATCATGAGTGAATATCTCATCCACTTGCATTTAGTGTGGTCTAGCTGTGTCTTAGCATAGTTATAACAATTCAGTTTATGCAATAATTTGTTAAATAATAAATATATGTTAGAGTCTAAATCCCAACTTAAATGGTGTTACTTTAACTGATTACATTCAACTCCTGTTATTTCAGTTTAAAGGTCACATTTGTCAATTTAAATTAACCCTGTTAAATTAAGATTTAAGATCTGTCAACAATAATCAGACTTCGATTGAGAGGGAAAGTGCCTTACTGATTCTGTGATTCTGTGATTCTGTGATTCTGTCCACCCTGCTTTTGTTCCCACTTAGCTATGTAATTTCCGACTCGGACTTTTCTCAAGAAAGATGACATCTTTTCATTAACATTACCCTGACTTGCTTTCCTTCTTGTCCTCGTGTACTGCAACAGTCAGATAGAGTTCTAGACAAGGGTATGTGGCTGGAGCAGTGCCAGAATAGTTCAGGGACTGGTGGATGTTACCCACCCCCTGCCTCAGAGGTGGCAGAATAACAAAATGTGTTATTGACCACAAATGTCACTTCTGCAATATTGTCTGGTTTAGAGAAACCAACAGTCTTCTAGCAGAAATACTTAAACTAATGCAGGTCTTTGTTATCTTTTTCAGGCTACAACTAAGCATGTCTTTTAAATGAGACAAAAGGGGTAAAGTTTTGGTCACAGAGATGAATTTAACCGAGATAACAGAACAAAAATACAGGCTCCATTTTCCTGTGTTCACAGCTGTGCAAAAGCTGCAAAGCTATTTAGTTGTGTTGAAGAAAAGAGAGGCCAGGCTACAATACTCTACATTTGGGCAGCTTAAAACTGAGATCACATCTGTCCACAGTAGCTTAGGACAACCTATGTTTCATGAAATGGCAAGAGAAAAAAGATGAAGTATGACCAATTTGTAGCAAAATACACAACTCACTTCTGCATGTCAGGCCAGCTACCAATACAAATGAATGAAAACACAGTTTTGCAAAGTTCTAATCTCCACCCTGACTAATATATACTTTTATCCACTTCCCAAACACATTCACAAAAGTCTCAGCAGTTTTACAGAATTTAGCAGTCAAAGTGAGAACAATTAGGAGGAATCATTAAAAGTATTCTTTTCATTATACTTTGGGGAAATATTTTTCTTATAATTTCCTCAATGATGTGTTGCATTGTGCTGTCACTTTGGGCTTTGTCAGTTATGTCTGCTAATGTAATACCGTATGACTAACACATGTGACATGTCACCATGAAACGCATCGCTTGGAAATTTTGGCAAACATATTGAAGAGAAGAAATTGAAGCAAAAAGGCTGCATGCTTATTTTTTTATTCCTTTATTTCTTTCTCTAATTTCTTTCTCAATTACCTTTTCTTTCCTTTCTTCCTCTCTCCTCTTTTCTCTTTCTCTTTAAATAAATGCAGAAACATTTATCTTAAAGATAAAGGTATAACTAGCAAGAGTGCATAGAATTATCCTCTGAGTTAAAGGACTTGTTAGCCCTTTATTAACCATGGCAGAAACTGTGAGAGCAAATCAGCAGGCTAAGAAGCTAATTTTCACAAATGACCTTAAAAAACCCCTATGCCTTTTAATCTACCTTTAAGAGACTTCAGTAAAATGTTTTTAGTTGTTATGAGAGGCAATGAATCTTCTTTAAAATCAAGTTCTAGTCCTAGTGAAACTCTGAATACAGACATAGAGCAAACTTCACATTTTAATAATCTCATCCTGATGACTGGATGGAAGTGTAATAGCCAGAGAAGCACCCAAGTGTGAGACTGACTTCGCTTTCTTTAGGCGGATGGAAATCAGGACAGTTTTCATTTGTTTCTTTGACAGTACTGGAAATGCCCCAATTGCTGGACCTGGTAGAGATGTTCCAAGATTTTTCCATATTTCCCTCTTTGGACTGTAAATTGTTGCAACACACAGCAACGTGTATTTGTAATAAATAAATATATAAATACCTCTGGCAATAGCAGGCAGGGAGACCAGCATAGTTTAATTAATTTGAATAAGTGAATAAACTTCTTTCTTACTGCCTTGAAAGATTGGATGTATTGGGCTTGAATGACAGTAGAGCTACCCAGCATAACTCACATAATCCCTTCTGGCCCATTACTGGCTAGTTTTGAGCTTAGATCCTGGCCACAAGGCAGGGATGCTCATTACATGCCTTCATATACCTCACCTCTTTGGAGGTCAAAACAAATTCTTCATTAACAGAAGGTACCACCCTGTACTCAGCTACAAGTACGAATAAGGACAAAACAAGTGCTCTGCGTGCACAAAGTCCGTGATGAATACCTGAAAATTTGTTGGTTTTATTAAAACCATTGTACATTTTGCAAACTGTGTAAGTTTTTAACCTTACGCCTGTGTATTTCTTCTTCCTTAACTTTGGAATTTCCCCTTAAATTCCAAGAAATATACTGGGTCTATAAATATATATGCTATATGTTTTTGTTGGTGGGACTTTAAATATAGCATTTCTTTTCTTTCTTCCTTTTTTCTCCTTCTTTCATTTTCTTCCATTTCTTCATTTTTTTTCAATCTTTAGTAGGTCTTTTACCTAAACAAAAATGTCTGCCAAGTATTTGTTCACTGTTAACTATATTGTCCTAAAAATAGTTCTTTAATGGTCTTTTTTATTGCTTTAGGGTAGTGCTATCAGTTTATTTCAGAGCTGAAGCTCTAATGGTAAACTCTTAAATTGTTCTATTATTTTGGTCTATGATGCAAAATGTTGATGGTGATATCTGAAAGTAACTCTTCTGTGAAGAGAATTTTTATCTGCAATTTATCAATTTATTTTTCTGCTGCAATTTAATTGGTGATTCTTCTATGTGGTGTGCTATTTACAAAAAAAGAAATTCTTCTTATGTAACTGCAAAAATAAAAGACAACCTGTAGTTTAACTGACTTTGTCCATTACCGTGTGAACCACATCTTGCAGGTTTGAATAACAAACTCTTCTCAAGAAGTTCGTGGGAAAGGTATGAGGAGGCTTGCATGTAGTCTGGTAAAGGAAGGATATTCTGTGCTGCTGTTCTTACATACTTGTACTTTTATCACTTCCTATCATCTCACTGGTCGTTAACCTCAAAAGTAGGACAAACTGCTAGAAGCGCTATTATGAGGCACTTCTAGGGTACCACAAAATGGTTAGAACCAGAAACCAGTGGAGCAGTTAACTTCTGTATTAAGAGGCAGTGATACTTAGCAATCATAAAGTTCACTATTTTTTACTACCCAGTGTGTTTTAACTTGTTTCCATGAAGAATGGTGGGGCCTTGGTAAAAGTCTAGCAGCATTTAATCTCTTAATCTGCAGTTTACTGAGTAGCTCTATGTTGCTACAGTAAGACTCCTTCTGGGGTTGCATTAGCAGGTGGCCAAAGCACTTGCAGCTTTTTCTAAATGCAGTGGAGAGCAAAAGTCCCCAGACACCTGTACTGCCTTGGAATGCAATCAGTGGGGGAGAGGGCAGATATTATTTTTTAAAGAAAGGAGGTGGTGTGGAAGCTAGGAGTTCAGTGGATTAAAAGCAAAACTAAAAACCTAACCAATCAAAAAAACCCCAAACCAAACCAACAACAACAACAAACCCCAAAACAATAAAAATAAAACCCAAAGAAACAAAAACAAAATAACAAAACCAAAACAAAATCAGAGTAAAAAAATTGAGTTACACAGTGAATAGCATTTGGGCATTACAGCTTTCCCCAGCCTGAGGAGTGTAGACAGCAGTGTAATGATCCTGAGAGGAGGACCAGTGTATGTGGAGGAGTCAGTGACCCATGGCACATCTGGCCTGAGTGGGACCAGGCACACACAGTGTGGTCCTCAGGCCTGCCTGTGCTGCCCAAATCTCTGAGCAAAGGACAGCGTCAGCCACAGTGCTGTGACGCAGGAACCTGTGGGTGGCTTTGGTGGGTGCTGGCCCACTCACCACCTGCTTGGCCTTGTGTCTATCAAACAGTGCAGCAAGAAGTTCTCATGAGAACATCCTTTCTTTTTGACTGTAGAAATTACAAATAGAGTTGTTTCCTTCTAAGAAAATCCTATAATAACTTGAAAGAACAAAAACCGAGACACCTTGCAATCACAGAGTCATAGAATGGTTTGGAGAGCAAGGGACCTTAAAGATCATTTAGTTCCAACCCCCTTGCTATGGACAGGATCTTTCACTAGGTCAGGTTGCTCAGAGCTCCATCCAAACTGACCTTAAACACTCCAGGGATGGGTCATCCACAACTTCTCTTGAGGTGAATTGCTCTAGTCTCCTAGCATCTGAAGGGCTCTGCAATTATGCTACTCTCATATAAAGTCAAACAAATAACATTTTAAATCCTTTAACACAGAATCTACGTTCTTTCTTTCATAACAGACACAATTTTCATGTTGGAATACATAAAGAAGTGTCAAGACATGGCTCAGGGGGCTGCGGACCAGCTAAAAATGGCCAGTGTAAGCCTCTCATTCATAGGCTCTAAGGGCCCTGGTGTGAGAGTCATATGATACAAGCTGTCTGAAAATGTAATACTTTGGATTTTCCCTGAAACAACAACTGAGTTTCCTGTTTCTAATCTCACAAAGGGGAATAAAATCAGGGAGAAGAAAATCAGTGTTGCTTAACTGCTGTTTCAACACTCAGCAAACCACATGTGTATGAAAACAATTACCTTTAGATGAAAGAATGATGAGTGCATTAAGTGAACATAGATAGTAGAAGACGAGTCATAAAATATTCTATTGTCACTAATGCACAGTGTGATTAACTCAAGAAATAAAGAATTAAAAGGTTGGACCTCTCATTAAAACTAATCTAGTCTGTATGTTTCTGTATTTTATTACTATCTGGTATACCTGCATGTATTTCTTTTGCAGTGTGGGCTAAGTAGTGCTAACTACAGCTAATGTTTTTGACAAAGTCGTGTATTTCTGAAAACTTATTTTGGGACTGATACTTTTAATTATTGTCCTTTGATCTACAATTAATTTATGTTTCAAAGAGACAGAGGTTAAAATCTGTAAAACTAACTCATTTTTCAGGTCCTTCATTGTTACACAAAAATTCATCATGGCTCACATGTGCATACTATGTTGTTTTGGATCATCCTGAAATCATTTTTCTAGATTTTTCTTTGTTTGCATAACATAATTTCTGGTTGAAACAAAAGCTTTCTTCAGCCTGAAAAAGTATTTATAATATATTTAGTGTATCCCTGATTAAATAAACAGGGCTTAGGAAAATAAAGGCTACCCCCATAATGAGATTTAAGTACCCGTCACAAGACTCAGAAGGGACTACATTTCTGCCAATGAGGTCAGTTCTAAGGGGTTATTCTGTGGTGTGGGAATGTTTCAAACTTCTATTTTAATGATTCAGCAGAGGGCTTCGGGTTCTTGAGTATTCTGGGTGTTACTTATGTCCAAGTATTGCTTAAGTAACGTTCTAATAGGCCTTTCCACGCTCATCTCTTATGGATGCATGTCTTGCTGATTTTTGCAATACGGGTGCTCTGTAAAAGAAAGAAGTATTTTGCACAGTAAAGCAAAAACCCTTGACAGCTTATGTTTGGAAAGGTACAATCCTAAATTCAGAGATGCCTTCTCAGAACCTGAAAGCAGCATGGTCAAACTACCTTAAGGATGCATGTAAGTTACTATGTTCTGCCTCTCAGGTGGGGTAGTGCATTTCTGCCTCTGAAACTCTTCTAGTCCCATAGCTAGTTTAGTTCCTTATAGCTCTGGCACTTCTATATCATGCTGAGTTGGGTTTGGTATATAGTAGTTAGGAAGTGTAGTAATTCAGTACTAGGCTTGTCCCCACTTTCTCCAGGTACATGCACGAGAATATGTACAACTTCCCCCACCCTGCCCACTGCACTTAGGTCTGTCTCAGGTCATGTCTTCTGTTCCCTCCTGGATATGCCTTAAGAAGACTCAAATGCTGAAACACTTAAGAAAATTTCTTTCAATTTTTCCCATTTTTAATAGTCTTTTTCTTTGTTACCAAATACACTAATAAAATTTATATGCTACATTTATATACATATGCTTAATATTGGAATAAACTTCTCTATGAGGACAATCAGGCAGTGGAACTGGATGCCTGGACAGGTTGTGCAGATGCCATCCTTGGAGGTTTTCAAGACACAACTGGACGAAGCCCTGAACAACCTGATCTCACAGGTCACCCTACTCTGAGCAATAGGTTAAACAAGAGACCTCCTATGGTCCATGCCAGCCTGGATTACCCTGTGACCCCAGGGTCCAGTCTAGACTTTCAGTTCCCTCTATTACACCAGCTTCATTGGGAACTTCAGTTTCTCAGCATTAATATGACCAGAAACAGATTCATAAGATCCTGCAGTGGTTTAAAATGGCAAGCAGCCACCGAAGAAGCAGCATTACCTAGAGATTAAGACACCATGTCAAGTGTCAGAAAATCTAAGCATCACCTGAAAAAGGCTCTTTTATCTTCTTTGCCTGTCTGTCTCTCACCTTTTTTATTTCATGTTTCATCAGGGACATTCTTTGGAAAGCAGCTGCCTCATGGCACTTAGAATCTATAATAAAGCTGTGTTTCAATTCCACTTGGGACTTCATGGCTTAGTTATTAGTTAAATAATAACAATTCAAGGCTTTCTGTGGATCTATGCCAGTTTGCACCCTCTTAAGGGATAGTGAGGGCCAGAAGGATCATGTACTCTCTAATTATATACTCTGACCTCCAAATAAAAACTTCATTCTGTCCCTCAGGCAGTGCAAATAATTATTACAGGTTTGAGGCTCTGAAATAATATACTCTTTATTTTTCCCACATAAGCATTTACAAATTTAAATTTGTCACCTTAGGTTGTCTAAGCACAAGTTACAAAAGTCAACCAAAATTAAATGTTAACAAATGGCCTATCCATCAGCTTCAAATAGTTGGTATCAGAAAGCACAATCAGATGAAATGGAATAAGTTTTAACAAATATAGGCATCTTTAAAAGCTGGCTAGTGACTGGGAGGGATGACATATTTCAAGTATTTGTTTGAAGGAAATACATGCAAGTGCATGGACTGTCCCTCAACATCTGTGGGACAAAATACTACAACATGGGACTGCTGTAGGAATGTGTACACATAGCATTCACATCTGAAAAATGATGCTGCCTGGCAGACTGTCTCAGGAGAGAAGAATGGATCACACTGCAACACTGCAGAAAGGTGAGGCTTGAAGTTATGAAATGGGTTAGCTTATCACTCACCCTGGCAGACTGCAAATACTATAAAATCCTCTCTTGCTGTGGTTTGCAATAAGGTATGTAACATAGTTCTATACTTGCTCAATGTCTAAAAAGAAAAATTCCTCCTGCAGACACGCCCTTAGAAAACTACCCAGCCATTAGACTGCATGCTCAGTAAGATCCTTTGTGGTTCAAAAATTTGCAGATCCTGCACATAAAATTTGTAAACTCTGTCCTGTCATTCCTTGCTTATATGAAAAGCCTATTGAACCAGTGAGTTATCTTCAAGGCACTCAAAATCAAGGACTTATTATTGAAAGAACCCGCCCTCCTTAAAATCATACCTTAGAAACACNGTGAATTCTAATATGTATGGGAATCAGGGAACTGCTAGAGGCAAAGGGTACTGTAGTCAGGAACTGAAAAGCCATCTTTGAAGGTTCTGCTGCCATGTCCTATTTTCGCCTTCACAGGCTACTACTCCCTACTACTACATACACTGCTCCCAACTACCACTCCACCTCAAGGAAGAGGTTGGTTTTGCTGTGTGATGCCAGCTCAAGTGATGGTGTCATAATGTGATCAAAAGTGAACTAGATGACTTAACTGAAACAACATTATTGAAGATCATTCTATGATCCGTGGATGAAAAAATCCCTGATGTTTAATCAACATTCTATTTCTGGCCATTTTAATCTATATTAAATGGTTAACAGCCTTAAAGAGATTTAGTGATACGTATTTCTTATTTTTGAAGAGACCCTACCTTGCCACTCTATGGAGACAGGCAGTTACTAGGAGAAAATATGGACATAGTAATATGTAGAAATGGAGGACTTGCTGCCCACACTTCTCATGACCTTCCTTTCTTTTTCCCATCTTATCCATGCTATCCTATTTATTCTTTATTGGTGAGGTTTCTTCCCTTTACTGTCTTTCTTTTCAACCTGTTTCCACCTCTCCCTAACTTCTCAAGACTTTGCTGAAAAGGATGCCACACAACAAGGCTCCTCTCACTAACTGCCACAATCTCTCTCTTGCTCTGTGACCCCTGTACTTGATGCTTTTTGTTGGCCTGCAGGATTTCAAGTGAGACAAGGTCATGTGGATTTGTTAGTCATAGAACAAGCTATTAAGGGAGACTCTGATAGGATAGTCTTGGGATCCCCAGACTCACTGTGGAAGGTTGCTGGGATTTTCCCTTGTGTCCTGTTTCCCCTCTAGAGAAATTGTGGTTTGAAGGGAGTATCAAATATGCAGGCTGCCGAGTTCCATGGCAGTGCCTAAACGGGTCATGAAATGATGCGACGCACTTGTAGAATCAGGAGATAGCAATGCAAAGCAAAAGTAAAATTGGTGATGATATACAGGAACCCCTCACTGCTTCTGTATTTGTCATAGCAAACTGGAAAGCAGCTGTCACCTGCAGGCACATGAGCAAATACATCAGTTCCGCGAAAGGGTTATCTCTTCAAACTCATTTTTCAGCCTGAAGGGGGAGAAGACATGGTGGCAGAGTAGATTGGGATACTGTGGGTAGAACCATAAAAGTGTTACAAACCAGGAGCTGCCTTTGAACCCATTAGGAGACATCCCTGCACTGCACTTAATAGGCAGACACAAAACCAAGAGGATTGTCTTGAGCCCTCATGGGTGCGATATTTCATGGGAAGAACACCTTCAAGAGGCTGAAAGCAATATTGTTTGTCAGGACTGGTTTCATGTATAAGTGATAATGGCAGCTATGCTGAGAATGCCACACTGGGGTTAAGATGAGCACTCTCACCATCTCCAGGCTCTGGCAAGGGGATTCAAGGTTTCAAACCAGAAACACACAGCAAAATGCAGACGTTGCAAACTCATGCAAATTGAGACTGAAACAAAGGTCAGTGTGAACCCTTGTGAACTACTGTTAATCTCAGAGATTCTCATGGTCCCACTTGTGAATTTTAATNTATATATATAGACAGATGTGCATGTCCAAGCTATGTCAGCATCTATATATGGTTTATGGGAATACACATGACTTGCAGAAGCTGACAGGCAAGTCCTCCATCCTGGATTTAGACTGTTTGGGTTCGGATTTTATTTGGAGTGGTGTCATATATCAGGCACAAGTCATGTTCCTTTTACATAGTTCAATTAAAATCTCGTGTTCAGAAGTATTATGTAAATTGATAGTTCAAAATCACTGATGAATGGTTACAAATATCTCCAGGTATCTTTGTGGTCACTTATATGCCGGGGAGAGAGAGAGAGAGAGAGAAAGAGAGG
>WEKX01020735.1:1768-22054 GCA_013390025.1 Pitta sordida | reverse complement strand
CCCTTTAGTAGAACTAATCAGGACACTGACTAGATCCTATACCTAGAGAATCAAAAACCTTTTATCTCCCTTGACACTTCAAACAGAACCTCAGGATAGTCAAATCCAGTCCTGCAGGGTTTTAGTGACTGAAATTCTGTGTTTACATGCCGATGTTCCAGCTGGTAACTCAGAGTAGTCAGGACATAAAGACCTGAAAATGAGCACATTTCTAGATGACCATCAGTGTACAATTAGTCCATTAAAATCATCAAGATGCTACTTTTGGCTAGTTAAAAAATGCATGAAAATCATTTTGATGTTTAAAAATAAATTATTTTTTTCCTCCAGGGAGAAAGCAAGTTTATTCCTTCACCTGTGATTTATGATAAGGGATGCATTGCTGTTATAACATTCTGTTGACACCCTAAATGGGCTTGCTGATAATTTCGACTACAACTGCAGGTAAGCCAAGTAAAAGTCAATGAGAACTGTGCTAGGAATGCATACAGTAGTGAAAAATTCTAAGCCTTCAGAAAAAAAATCAGGCTCTAGATTTTTCATTGCAAACATTCAAAGGCATCTTTTGACTGCACCTCAATCCCCATATGTAAAATGGAGATTTGCGCCTTGGCTCACAATGTTTCTGTAATGATCAGCTCGTTCAGTTTGTACAGAACAGAGGATCAGAACCGCCAGTGCCCTGAAGCTCCAATCTTTTACATCAGACAGTGACCTGGCCTCGGGCAGAACATCATTCATGCCAAGAATCCTTCTTAATTGGTGGCCATGTAACAGTGACATGTTGAGCTGGTTGTGCTGTGATGCAATGTATCGTGAGACATGTACATTCTCAGATAAAAAATGTGTTGCAATGAAGCAGATTCTTGTTTTTACATCAATAATTACATTTTGATTGTGGTTTTCATTTTGTGAACATAGTTTTGAATGAGCAATTCCTGTGTTCATAAAGCTTGGAAAAAGCATGTACAGTGTTACAGGAAGCCAGAGGAGCTACCTGATTTGAATTCATAAGCTCCTTTTATTCCTTTTTTTCCCATAGTTTTTAATAGGTAAACACTAAGAATGGATGATTTGCAATCATCAGCTGTGTGAGGCTTGCTCTATATGCATGGCATAGTTTTCCCATGGAAAGCTTTGTCTGGAATGCAAAAATTTACTTGTGAAAAATTATACATATAAAATTTCCATCATATTTCCGAAGAAGGATAGCAAGACTGCCTCTGCCAGGTTGGCCCCAGAAGTCCCAAATTTGCAGGGCTTGCTTGGATGAATTTGTTTTCTTTTTGTCAAACTTTTTTTTCCCTCCTACCCAACTTGTACAAACTATTTGCATATTTTTTTAATACACATGAATAAAAGATATTCCTGTGGACTGATGTAGTACACAGGCTTTCCAGATCAAATGTTTTCCTTCTCCAGGTGAAATGTGGAATTTAGAGATAGCGTTGTCATTATACTGTATTATTTGTTTGTTTAAAAAAATATGGCCACAGCAATCATTTTTATCGATTTTCTAAGAATAAGAGGGTGGGGATTTTTTTAACAGAAATCAATAAATGCAAAATTTTCCATAAAGCCCCCAGTGAAAAATATTCCTCCTTCAACCTCATGTATATTAAAGTGCACAGAATATGCTGACTAGCATAATGCAATAAAAGTGATTACTGGGAGGCAGTAGAGGTGATTAAATATCACACAGTATTCAGAGTTACCTGAAAATATTATGCATCCAACACTCAAGAGTGGAAAAAAAGCCCCACATCACAACAAATAAATTCCATGGAAGTTTGCAGCTCCCAAGCAACCACCCTGTTCTATACATGACTCTATGGATTAGGTTTTAATGGATGCATAACAACAGCAGGTGTAGTCTAACACAATGTGAAAAACTTCATCATTAGAAGGGAGGCAGATGAATGTCCATTGTAACACACATATTTTGACAAGGAAGGTTTAGATTCCCCTGAGAAAACAACATAGGCAAAGAATCTGCCTGTTTACAATTGATATGGTTAAATATTGAGGAGCTTGTTCAACTGGTTGCTGAGCAAACCGGAGAATTTACTGTTGGCACTGGGGAGACTGATTCCTCACTTGATGACTGGCTGACTTAGCCACACATTTCTAAATCCGAAATACAGTAATGATTTAAAGCAGGGAAAACCATCAATTAGTCATTTTCAAACTCCCTTGTGGTATTGAAAGTATGGAAACTATTATTTGTAGTGTGGAGAAGTAACTTAAGTCTTAGAGCAGAATATGTTGATGATGGCATGAAACTTTAACAAATACAAGATTCTTTGGTCTTCTTACTAAATTTATTGTCAATATGGGTGAAATCTGAGGAGGGAATATGAGTAATGAACCGCAGATCAGAGAAATCCCTATAGATATTCTTCTATTCATTAGAACACACATTCTCTGTTGAAAATGAACATATTGGAGTTCATTCTTTTTACTGGACCTCTACTTCATACCCTATATCTCCCTGTAGTGCCAGACTGCAGTTCTTTGTCTCATTGCAGACCCCCAATTTTAATGCACTACCAACACGCCACTCGAGGATTTTTCAAAACTTACTGAACCATAATTTATTCCAGATCTCGCTTTAAATGAGAAGGATGAGAAGAGTAACTTAAACAATGGGCCTGGTCCCAGGAGTTCTTGAACACTTCCAGCTTCCTGCTAACATCAGTGAAATTGTAAGGTGTCAGCTCACCTTTTCCAAGACCTGACTTCTGATTACTCTTCAAAATATTGTGTTGCCTCTAGACCATTAATCTTAGGTCTTCTCAATTTCTTTGCCATAAATACACTCCACGTTATTTGACTGAAGCTGCCTGTATTTTAGCTGTCTCACATTCCTATGAATTGACTAATTTGAATCCAGAAACCCACATCTAAATTCCCTGGAAGAAGGAGTACAGCTATAGCCCAGTACTCACAGGTTCACAGGTTATTCTGAGTTGGAAGGGACCCACAAGGATCATCTAGTCCAACTCCCAAGCGAATGCTTGCCCAGGGATCAAACATACAACTGTGGAACCATGGGCCTCCCATCGTCTAGACCATGTCACTGAGTTTCTCATCAAGTCTTTTCTTAAACACCTTCAGGGATGGTAACTCCACCACCACCCTGGGCAGACCATTCCAATGAGAGATCACTCTCTCTGTAAAAAACCTCTTCTTAACATCCAGCCTAAATCTACCCTGGCGTAGCTTGATGTCATGTCCTCTTGTTCTGGTGCTGGCAGCCTGAGAGGAGATTTACACCCACCCAAGTACACCCCCCCTTCAGGTAGTTGTAGACAGCAATGAGGTCACTCCTGAGCCTCCTCCAGGCTGAACAACCCCAGCTCCCGCTCCTCATAGGGCTTGTTCTCCAGTCCTTTCACCATTCTTGTTGCCCTTCTCTGGAGCCTGTCGAGCTCCTTCTCATCCTTCTCAAACTGAGGAGCCCAGAACTGGACAAAATACTCAACATGTGATCTAGCCAGCGCTAAGTATAGGGGAAGAACAACGTCCCTAGTCCTACTGTCCACACTGTTCCTGATACAGGCCAGGATGCCACTGGCCCTCTTAGTCACCTGGGCACACTGCTGGCTCATATTCAGTTTCCTGTCAATCATTACTCCTAAATCCCTCTCCATTTCACCACTCTCCAGTCACTCATCCCCAGACGATAGCAATGCACGGGGTTGTTATGTCCAAAGTGAAGAACCCAGCATTTCTCTAGCCTATCAAGGTCTCCCTCAGGGGCCCTTCTGCCCTCTGGAAGTTCAACATTTGCCCCATGTTGGTATCATCTGCAATCTTGCTAATGGTGGACTCCATTCCCTCATCCATATCATCAATAAATATATTAAACAATTCTGGGCCAAGCACTGATCCCTGTGGGACTCCACTAGAGACCGGCCACAAGCTGGGTGTGGCACCATTTACCAACACTCTCTGAGCTTGTCTGCCCAACCAATTCCTAACCCAACAAAGAATGCTCCTATCCAGCCCACGTTCTCAGAGTTTCTTCTGAAGCTTACCATTGGAAACAGTGTCAAAGGCTTTGCTAAGGTCCAAGTACACAACATCCACAACTTGTCTATCATCAACCAGGAGAGTCACCAGATTGTAAAAGGAGATCAGGTTGGTCAGGCAGGACCTACCTCTCCTAAATCCATGCTGACTAGATCTAATGTCATGGTCATTTTGCAGTTGCTGCGTAATAGTACACAGGATTATCTGTTCCATAATTTACCTGAGACTGAGGTCAGGTTGACAGGTATATAATTACCCGGATCATCTTTCCTGCCCTTCTGGACGGATGGGTGTCTCATTAGCCAATTTCCAGTCTTCTGGTACATCACTGGTAAGCCAGAACTGTTGGTAAATTATGGAGAGTGGATTAGCCTGTTCATTTCCCAGCTCTTTCATCACCCTAGGATGGATCCCATGAGGTCCCATGGACTTGTGAGGATCCAAGCCGCTCAGCAAGTCTCTAACTATCTCCTCTTGCATTACAGGGGACTTATACTGCACCCCTACCCCTTCCTCCACTTCAGAAGTCCAGTTGTCCTGTCTTACTGTTAAAAGCAGAGGCAAAGAAAGCATTAAGTATCTCTGCCTTTTACTCATCTCCAGCTAAAATATTCCCCTCTGCATCCAATAATGAGTGAAGGTTGTTGCAGCCTCTCTTTTTTCTGTTAACATATTTATAAAAATATTTCTTATTGTCCTTTACAGAAACGACTAGTTTGAATTCCATCTGGGCTTTTGCATTTCTAATTTTTCTCCTACATGACTTGACAACTTCCTTAAGCACACCCTGACTTACCTCCCCTTTTTTCCAAAGGCCATACATACTCTTTTTTTCCCTTAGTTCTTTCAGGAGCTCCCCAAGTCAGAGGTTTGCTTTCATCATCTAGTCAGAACAAATGTTGGAGAAGGATTGAATGAGACTATGTTTAGCTTGAAAGATTAAGATAAATTGCGAAATCATCCAAGATTAGTAAAAGTCATTCTATTGGTGTCTACTCACTGAATTATGTAAACTTTTGGTTTCAATGGGGATAAAAAGTCATATCTGACTTGTCTTAGAAACAATTTAACATGGTAAACAAAAAACATCATCCTAAAGTGGCTGTTCGCAGAAAAGGCTTCCAAGTGCTTTATAAGCTAAAGGTCAAAAATTATTCTGAAACTCTTGTGTATCATAGTGTATAATAGTGGAAATTTCAGACAGAAGTATCTTGGCACAGCTCCTTCTTACATATTTGAAAAACTCAAATACTTTTAGAAAATATCCATATCTTCTTGGAGTTTTTAGTCTCTGCAAGAGAGACATAGTTTCTAAGCTTTAATTTTATTACTATTATTATTAATTGAGGCTACTGAGGGAATCTAATGACCAGAAACAAAACTAAGAGACAACAAAGTTTAGGGCTATATTTTTCTTGCATTTTTTATTAATATTCTTCATGCTATTCTCTTTCATATGAAAAGTTTAATCACCTGAAAGTGGCCCTCACTGTTAAAACAACGCCATGCTGAGGATATGTTCAAAGACAGTAAGACAATGGCAGTAGCAAAGCTATGATTGTTCCTCATTTTTCTTTATAGAATGACAGCTTTAAATAGTAGATCTCCTCTCTTCTTCCATTGAACTCAACAGTAAATCTTTCAATGGAACATGTCCTGGGCCAGCTGAGCTGAAAATGTGTATTGTGTTCAAATAATTGTTATGAAATGGTAACATAATTTATATTGTTTCCCTTTCTTTTTAGGGAATTCAAAGATTCTGCTTTTCTTGTTTTTAGCTGTGATCTAGCAGAAACACGATGTGAGAAGAATGTGTCTCTATATATAGAGCTGAATGACTTTGAAGGGAAGGAAGGAAGCTGAGCTGAGAAGGTAGAGTGATGAGACTGAGGCAACTCACTAGTATGAAGAGGCTACATTGCAGCCACCAGCTCAATATGACAAAAACAGAGCATGGCCATGTTCCAGTTTAGCTGACCACAACCATACACAGTTCTGCTAGGCTGCTTTTTCGGTGTGAGCATAGCACTTCAGGAAGTCTTGGTCATGGGTGGCTTTAGTTATCCTTGGAAGATCTCTAGGCATTTCTTGAAAGCAATAATGTCAGAACAACACTCACTTAATGTCAAACCTGATTTCCAGGTGGAGAAAAGAACCCACTGTGTACAGATGGAACATTTTTCTGTGGTAAATACAGGTAAGTGCAGTTAAATGAAAATATCTTTTGTTTGTTTTTACACTTTAGTAATTATTTTTGAGTGCAACAGCACAATTAGAAAATGCAAATCACTACATTATTAGGAGAAAATAAAGACAGAATTCCAGATGTCTTACTCTAGAAGATGAAAAATATAATGTCGATAAATTTCCATATCAGAAAGATACAGCCACACTTTACTTTTACACTTCTCCTGAGATACATTTTTTAATTTCCAAGACTAAACTGAGACCTGAGGTGTTTACTGTTTTAATAATTCAGAGCATTATATCTTTTCTTTGTAATAGCAGGCAAAGCTCTAAAATTTATACCCACTTTACTACAAATCACCCCATGGACAGCAAAGTTTGTACCTTTTCTCCTCAAAAGACAAAATTTCTATTTCAAATCCCAATTTCCTTCCATGGCAGTTCTAGAAGGCTAAGCAACAAGACCAGACACAGAAGCTCTGAACGTTTACCTGTATTCATCCAGATTCAGGCTGGACGAGGACCATTCTGAATCCAGAAGCTCTAGCACTATGTTAGATCTTCAATGTGCTAATCTACCCTTCCTTTCTGAAATTCAAAAGAGGAATAATTAAATGAAAGGAGAAGAGTCGTTAGGAAGAAAAGAAGAAAGACAAATATTGTTTAAGGACGTGAGTAAAATGTCATGTTGGAAAAGCAAAAAGTTTATAATGAAATGTAGAGATAAAAAAACCCAGCTTCCACTCAGTTTTGTTACAAATGTGATGAGAGTGTGAGCAACTAGATTAAATGAAAACAAAGATCAAAAATTATCCCAAATCCTTCATACTGCCCAAACTTGTATACTGCTTGGTATATATCTATATATAGGTATTATAGGTATTATACACCTATAGGTTTTGTGTTCTGGCCAGCTAAAATGTCAAGGGAATAGTCTTTGATTCATGTATGAAGAGTTTATCTCGTGGGCCTGATCTTAGCACTGACCCTTGGAACAGATGTGGAGTCATGCCGCAATCCAAAGTAAAAAAGATACTGCTGAGTGGATAGAACTGAAATCTGCAATCTAGGCGCCTCTGATCAGACAGGTCTGGAAAAGTTGCAGAAGTCTGTGAAGTCAATCCAAATGTCTTCTAAATTACTCATAAAATGTATGTACTAAATCTTTTCTACAAAAAAAACCCCAAACTGTCAGACAAGTAATGTCCTAATTTGGGCTGTTTCGATTTTTTTTTAAAATCATCAGTTATTCTTTTTAACGTCAATCCTTTGGGTTATATGCAAGAATAAAGAAGATCAAAGGCTTTGCATTTGTCTAAATGAGGTAAAGGTGTGCCAGATAGCCACAGAAATAGGGCAACTCGTTGTCTTTCTGGGCCGTGATGTGGCTGACCCAGAATGCAAAATGAAGAGTTCTGTTAAATGACCGATCACAATCTCTCAAACAAATTACTTTGAGGTAGTTTGACTACTAACATAAGAATGGCAGAAAATGTTAAAAATTATCTCCTGGATTTAGTATGATCTGAAATCCTTAAAAGTCAAAAGGAAAGATTCTTGTGAGTCTGAATGGATTGTGAACTTAGTTTAAAATCAATTACTCATTAATACAGGTGAGAATGTCAGAAAGTAAAGCCACCTTGTGTGAATAGGCCCATACTGAAATGAATTAAAACTAGAGCGGGATATATGATGAAGTATGATTGATACTGAACTTAAGTCAGAAAATTTACTTTTAATATAGAGTGAGATTTTGAGAAATGTTCAAACAGTATAATTGTACATGTTCAATGGATAAAGCGAATGATATCCTATTAAACACAATATAAGTTTTTGAAAAATAAGTCACACATCATTTTCAAATAAGTTATTATTAAGAAAACTGTCAGAATGACTTTATGGTAATACCACCTAAGGGGTAGCTATCACTGTCAGACCAACAGTAACCCACTTCCTTTGTATATGCCACTGTAGTAATACAATGGCTTCTGCAAAAAATCCACTTGTCACAGGAATTACTATCTAGTCACTTACTATAGAATTTCCAGGCTAAGTTACATAACATTTTTTGATACTTATTCCTACATTCCCTGAAAAGTACCTCAACAAACTTTTGTATACCTGCATAGAGATTGCCTTTAATAAGATTGTGTGTCATCTGAGATGCCCATGAGTTGGTAAACATAACAAGGAGTTAATATTTATTAAAAGGTTACTGCTTGTGTTTTCTCAATACGTATATATTTCATTTAAGTTTAGTGTATGTGTGAGGTTTTGGTATGAGAAAAAAGTCTGAAAACATGAAATCTACTCCAACTTGTATAATCATTCCAGCACAATGTCTTAACTCTGTGCTGCCTTGCCCAGTATTCACATTTATGGCTGATTACACTAAGAAATTCATGTTTCATGTTTGAGTACAGCAAGACTCATTTATCTTACTACTGGAAAGAGATAGAGCTGATATTTTATTATTCAAAATGTCACTATTGTGAATTATTGCGTTTCACAGAGGTGGAGAGATAGAAATGCCTTTGTTGAAAAAATACAGTAAAACTATTACAATTCGTCCCTTGCATATGTGTTTCCTCAATATGATCCTGTTGTTTTCCAAAGAGCTACCTTTATTTGCAGTAGTATGAACTCTAGGACTCAACATTTCTATCTCTGTTAGGAAGCCACAGAGTCAGGACTATTGTATGAACACAAAAACACTTCCATGTGCAAACTTCGTGAAATCCTTAACATAATGGCATTCGGATTAAACCTTGACATGATGAGCCTGGAGAAGAATGCCAGAGACTTGAAGCTCTTCACTGGAGGCTATTTTATTAAGCATCTAAAAGGTTGAGTGTATCAAAAATCTGTTGGGCAGAGTGATAATAAACTAAGGAAAATTATCTTCCTGACCCATGTGAGGTTCTGACTTTTGTGATTTATGAATTACTTTCTTTGAATCACAGAATCACAGAATTAACAAGGTTGGAAAAGACCTTTGAGATCATCAAGTCCAACGTATTACCTGTCACCATCCCATCATCTAAACCATAGCACTCAGTGCTTTATCGAGTCTACTCTTAAACATCTCCAGGGATGGTGATTCCACCACCTCCCTGGGCAGACTGTTCCAATGACANCTATAACTCTGCATGGGGTTATTGTGACTGAAGTGTAGAACCCAGCACTTGGACTTGTTGAAACTCATCCTATTTGAATCTGCCCATCTCTCCAGTCTGTCCAGGTCTCTCTTCAGGGTCCTCCTACCCTCTTACAGATCGACACCTACTCCATGCCTGGTATCGTCTGCAAACTTGCTTATGACAGACTCAATCCCAATTTCAAGATCATCAATAGAGATATTAAACAAGATCGGCTCAACACTGATCCTTGGGGGAGTAGAGATTATTTGTACTGATGATATAAAAGAGATTGGGTTGCTTTTATCACATACAATTTTATTCTTAAAGATTAAAAATATATGTGTGCTATATAGATGTATAAACATTACAGCTGGTGACCGTTGCGTATACCTTCAAAGGTTTAAGTTCAAATGAAAGAAAAGCTGTATGAGTTCAGCAAGTCATCGTTCAATCCCCAACCACTGGTTCCAGTAATACAAATATAAGAAATCAGATTTTTAGAGGCAAGACACAAGGATAACAACAGTGTTGCCTCTCTAAATACCTCATTATGTGGTCAGTAGTAAATAAACATTCATAACCTCCTGATATGAAGGGCACAAAAATTATATAAAAAGTAAGATCTTTTTTTAAAAGAGTTTTATTTGGGTTTTCTAAAAAAAATTATCTTAAATTATCGGCAAGAGTAGTTCAATGTTTATGATAAAACATTCAATCATTATGTAGCTCTTAAAACAAGAACTTTGTTAGAGTGTCAGCTGTACTCATGATATCCAATCAGAAGATGATCAGATCTTTTCTTGAGTGGTTGTATGGTTTTGTAATTGTCTGCTTAAAGAATGTGGGTTATTGAACATTTTTCATTTGGTTTCTACTCTTCAACACCTCCAACTTAGCCCAATTCTGAGGAAGTATTAGCAAGGAAACTACCCAGGACCTGAATCTCTTAAAGGCTGACTACACACATAAACTGTTGACATATTTTATGAACACATGAGGAGTGTATGTAAGTACATGGTAGGGTTCTATTTTAGACAGGGCAACAACATTTGATTAAATTTCAATATTATTAAACTTTCCATGGTCTGCATACAGTTTTTCAAAGTACAGTTATACCCCCACATGTATGAGGAATGAGTCATGCCTACGTCTCGCAGAACGTCAAACACGCAAAGATGTGCGGGTCATTAATATGCATACAGGCCATGCCCGTTTCTCCATCCCCCGGCACTTCGGAGCACTGTGGACACTTTTATGCTCCTTCCCATGGTCTCTCTTAGCACAGGGGAGCAAAAGGAACAATTTCTGAGCCCTCTCTGCCTCGGGAGAGCCCCCCTAGAATCCCTCGGCTTCCTTCGGCGATGCTACTGCTTCTGCAGTTGCTGCCAGCCACCATGCATGCTCGCAGCCCAAATCCCCCACTGCTGCTCTCCCCCACCCCCCCTCATCCCTGGGGCTCGTGCTCACCATGCCCCAACCCCGTGCCGCGCCCCGGCCTGGTCTGGCCCCATGTGGCGCGGGTGGGGTTCAGCTGCGGCAGTTGAGTGAGCTGCACCCAGCAGCCAGGCCCACTTTCCTGGGGCACTTCCCTTCCCTGCCTGTAGCCATGGAAACAGTAACACGCATCTGGCGGGGGTAAGTCCCTGGTTGCGTTTAGAGTAACAGGGGACAGAGCAACTTGCAGCCCTCCCCGTGGGGCCAGGCCGGCACCTCCCCACAGGGAGCACCAGTACCGCCCCTTGGCGGAGCAATGGCACTGTGCATGTGTCGGTCGGGGAAACTCGCAAGTGGCTGAAGCAAAATTCTGAGAAATTTTCCTTGCAAATACATGGGGTTGCAATGGAGGGGTCTCAATGCAGCGGGGACATACTGTAGTTGTATTATTGAATTAAACATCTCCATTTACCTGCACATAGACCTCAGCTCCAAGCAAAGAAAATCTAACTGCAGCTGGTAAACTGAATGCTTATCAAGGCAAAATCTCTGTGGTAAGCGGAAAGAAGGGAAAGGAAAGAGACTTCTGAAAGGTAGCACAGGTTCAGCCTGGGCAGTCGTATGTCACAGGGCAACCCACAGAGAGGAACTGTCATATACATAGAGGAGTAAATTTACACATCTGATGAAGAAACAGCCCTAGAAAACTGTTTGAGGTAGTACAAATGCAAATACAACCAACTAGAGGAACCAAGTTGCTGTCAGCAGAATGTGAAAGGAAGATAATGCTTAAATACAAAATAAGCTAAAGATGAAATACAGATTGCATTGCTAATGAAAAAGAGAAAACTGAATTGGTTTTCCCTGGTCATGACAATTGGGCTTCAAAGTAAAACTCTAAGATTTCCTCTAGCTTCACAGACTGTACACTTAATTTTCAGAGAAGTTTCCTTAAAATTATGTTGGGTGAATATAAGGACATTTTAAACGCAGATAGTCAAGTGTGAAAAAGAGCTGTAACAATGACTTTCAGTATTCATTTTGAAAAAGACCATCAAAGACAAAAATCCACAGGACTTTCTGCATAAAATATAAGGCTTTAAGGTAGCCCTGTAAGCAAACACCTTGTGTTCTCTGTATCACCAATAAAAGCCAAAATACAAGATGTAAAAGCTATTCTGAGAAATTGACACAGATGCCACTCAAAAGATATCCATCACAGCCTTTGCTTTATGAATCCAACATTAATAGATGAAAAAGGAGCATGGTATCAGAAGAACACACTATGATTTTCATTCATACTTCTTGTATTGCAGTTCATGAAAATATGAATATAGAATCATAGCATTAAATTCCCTGATTCAACTTTTAGCTACCTTTGGTCAGTGGCATCACGAGGTCATGCATGGAGTCAGGCTGGTATGAAAAAACACAGCAAGGGCAAGTGTATGCTATCACAGTCTCTTCAACAAACTCTGACTGTTAAGCAATCTTTCCCCAGTTAAATTGTAGGCTCTTTTGAAGATTTATGTCTGGTTTTCAAATATAGATGTATTTAAAAAAAATGGACAGATTTTTGGTTGGTCTGCTAAGGGCAGTGGCTGAGAAAAAGAATAGGGAAGCCACTAAGACCTATGCAGGGAAAGAATGGAAGCAGGCAAGAGTATGATGCCATATGTCATTGATTATCAAATTGATTAAAAGCGAGTTTCTTTTCTCACCCCCCCTCAACAAACCACTAACCACAGCTATTTCATAGGGTCTGTCTTTTCCCTGCTATTTCATCTGCACAAAGACAACTGCTGTGGTTCAGTTTACATTTGGCATGTTTGAAGAGTAAAACCAGAAAAAGTCCCACTGTTCCCTACAATATGCTGGTGGTGCACATATACTGCTCCTCATTTTAACTGTAAAAGCATAAAGTTTGTTGCTGCACTGAGCAACTGTTTGTGCTACAGTTTGAATGCCTAGGGATCAGAGGACTTTCACCTCTGGGGTAGCAGTCCACTACCTGATGGGTAAGAGATTTCCACGTGTTACAGGCATGTAGTTACGCATGCTAGCTCGCTGTAAGAGAGATCACAGCTGGGTTGCTCGGCAAACTCCGGAGGACTTGCTGTAGACATAAAGAAAAACTTGAAGCAAAAAATCCCAAAGCAAGCAAAGTAACATAAACAATTGCTTTTAAATCCTTTGGTAGGCATCATTTTGGCATATATTCAATGTTTATTACACACTTAAAAAATATGTTACTGCCACAGAACTGTGTTATCATGAAGTTACATATCAACAGAAATTGTGAATAATAGCTGTGCACTTGTGGGGGGGTGTTGAATTTGAAACTCACTATATGTTTTTGTGCTTTCTGAGGCATTTTAATGCCTTCAAAAGTCTAGGCATGGTCTTTAAATCCATTTTGTTTCTAGTCAAAGGTGTATAATCTAAAACAAAATTTAGTGATCATAATGAGTTTAACAGTGATCATGCTTTCTGTCACAGACTACAGCTCAATGATTCAGGTAGAGTGCAGTAGGATTTGAAAGGCAAAGTGTGAGAGCAAGTGACTCAGAGTAACCAAAAAAGAAAAAAATCATTTAAGGAAGTGAAAGTACAGTATTTTCTTAACTGTACCCATGTAGCAAATGCCAGTGGGAGAAAGTGGACAATTCTCAGATACTAAACATGACACCATATCCCCAGTGCATAGCATGGCAAGCCAGCTCCTGCTCAGCTTTCTAGAAGACATAACCACACAGACCCTGAGAGGAGGAAAGCCATGTCTGGTTTCTCATATACCCCTTATTTAGTATGTCAATACCTGATTGGAGGATCTTATCATGCAAGATGTTATCGATGTCAAGAAATGATGAATATTTTTATTCCATATTACAAATAAAAAGTATTTGATTCCGGAGTAGTGGGCAAGATGGCATTGATATAAAACACAGGATTCAGTTTGGGACATTGCTGCGGTTTAAAACCAGCTGGAAATTAAGTCCTGCACAGCCACTCCCCATCCCCCTCACCCTAAAGTGAGAGATAAAAAGCAGAGATTACAGGCTGAGATAAAAACTTACTAGAAATAGTAATGAGATAAGAAAAGAAACAGTAACAATCTTAAAAACAACAGGGTATAAAAGAGAGGAGCAGTTACACACAAAATGCTCAGTGACTTGGCAGGACCACGGCCAGCACCACACGCAAAGAACAAAAAGGTCCCACCACACACGTGTTCACTCCTCCAAGCCCAAGACAACAAAAAACAATGGTGGAAATCCTCCCCAGTTGAGACCAATACCACCCCACTGCTCTATTCATCACTTGCTCCCTGGAAAAAAAAGAAACAGCAGCTGTCCCTCTTTGCACCTCCTTTTTCTTCTACCCGAAGTCACATTCCCATCTTCTTGGAAATACTGCTACCCTGCAGCAATGGTGTGGGTGATACAGAATAAAAACTTAGACATGACCGCATAGCTCCAGGCTCCACCCTCTTTTGGATACTGCAAAAAATTAACCCTGTCCTTGGTCCAAACTAGGACAGAGGTGAACTTTAAAAGAATGCTAAAATTATGGAATTCCAGAAAACAGAGGTATGAAAGTAGAAAGCATATGAAGCTGACAAGAGCTAGGGTGATTAAGAGGTGAGAAAGAAGCACTAGAAGACATTTAATTAAAGCATTTAGGATTATGAAGGATAGAGTCAAAAACTAGCCAGTCCATCTTTTTAACAGTGTCTCAGAACACCAGAACAACAGGAGGGTCACTTGAAGTCAATGACAGGTAAATGTAAAACAAAAGAGAGAGAATAATACTTCACACAGCATGTAATCAGCCTGTGGGATTTCTGTCATGAAAGGTCATTGAGTCAAATACTTCAGCTGAATTTTAAAAAGGGGAAGGTAATTTTATTACCAAGATGATGATGACTTTATGAACAATGGTATTTATGTTTGCTAAAATAGAGATCATTAAAATTCACATGGCCAGGCATAAGAACATTACGAGGAAGGAATTAATCGTACCTCACTCACTATCTAGCCCAGACTTGTGTCACATTGCACAGCTATTAAAGGATATTTTCTGATTCGATTGCTGTTGTTTGAGGCTTAAATTGAATGACACCTCTAGAAAGGGAGATTATCCACTCTAGCACAGGGACATGAAAATTGGACTTCTGAGTGCATCATAAACCAGTTACTAGTCTAAGTGTTGGGTCCTACACTTCGGTTACAATAACCCCATGCAGAACTATAGGCTGGGGGTAGAGTGGCTGCAGGATGATCAGGTGGAAAGGGATCTGGGAGTGTTGGTTGATAGAAAACTTAACATGAGGCAGCAGTGTGCCCAGGTGGCCAGAAAAGCCAATGGTATCCTGGCCTGCATCAGGAATAGTGTTGTCAGTAGGACTAGGGAAGTCATTCTCCCTCTCTACTCGGCACTGGTCAGACCACACCTTGAATACTGTGTCCAGTTCTGGGCTCCTCAGTTTAGGAGGGATGTTGAGATCCTTGAGTGTGTCCAAAGGGCAACAAGAATAGTGAAGGGGCTGGAACACAAGCCCTATGAGGAGCGACTGAGAGAGATGAGGTTCTTCAGTCTGGAGAAGAGGAGGCTGAGGGGAGACCTTATCACTCTCTACAACTACTTGAAAGGGAGTTGTAGCCAGCTGGGTGTCTGTCTCTTCTCTCTGGCTACCAGTGATAGAACAAGAGGACACAGTCTTAAACTGCGTCAGGGGAGATTTAGACTTGACATTAGGCGGAACTTTTTCACAGAGAGGGTGATCTCTCAGTGGAATGGGCTGCCCAAGGAGGTGGTGAAGTCCCCGTCCCTAGAGGTGTTTAGGAAAAAGTTGGATGATGTACTTGGTGGCATGACCTAGATATTAGGGTAGTGTGTTATAGGTAGTATGGTGCGATAGTAGCAGGATGGCAACAGGTTAGGTAACAGGTTTGGCTAGGTTAGGTAATAGGTGATAGGTTGGACTTGATGACCTCTATGGTCTTTTCCAACCTTCCTGATTCTGTGATTCTATATGGTTACAATTCTTTGTAGCTTTGAGGATAGCATGGACCAGCTGTAGCTTATGTTCACATCAGTTGAGAAGGTCTATCACTGAAATCTGTGTAGTGTAAAGAAAATTTCATGTAGGGTCACCAGAGCAGACAGACAACTTCTGAAAGTAAATACCTCTATCAAGCTAGAGGTAATTGCACATTGTGTTGCTTACTTAGAGTGCAAGAAATAGTAATTTCCCCTGTTATGAGAAATAAAGAATGAAATGTTATGAATGATGATATCGATCTGAATAGCCCACCACAATGCATGGTTCTATGAACAATAATTTGTCATTTGATCTTTCTGCCCTGTTGTCTTATGATCACATCAGGCTTCTTAAAATGTACTTTTCACTCTTAGTGTCACAAAACTGTTTCGGAGTTGAGATTATTGTTAAGAAGTGGGAGTTGTTAATTTTAATCACTTAACTTTGGTTTAGCAAACCAGTTTAAAATACAACAACAACAAACTTTCTTCACTATATCTTCCATCCATGAAATACGTAATTTTTATGTATTTTTGAGAAAGTGCTGTGAATAATTTCAATACACAGTTTTCATTCTGAACTCTCTAATGTCCAAAAACTATTTCTCAGAAGGCCAAAGGGCATCCTAATGGGTTTTTTAAAGTTTCTAGGTGAACTACTTAGACTGAAGGCTACTAGTGTTTAGATGTAGTTTTAAAGAAACTTGCACAAAATCTAATGACAATTATGTTCAGGAACATAACTGCAAGCTGGCCTGTAACGTTGCTTACAGATATGATAGGGAATAATTGGTTCCACAGTACAAACCTACCAATATGTTTCATTAGCAGCTTTATTATAGAAACAAAATTAATTTCCATAAATAAATGTCCATTAATTCTGAATTAATGTTGTAAATATATAGCAATTATGTAAAGGAAGGTGAAGGGGAAACCTTATTAAAATAGCATAAAACATAAATAGTAAAAAAATACTAATATCTTTAAATTCTTAGCTTCACAACTTGGATACTGATCTTAAGATAATATCATTATTAATGTAATGTTTAATTGATAATAAATAAAATTATTATGTTTATTAATATGATCTAAAAGTCTCTTTCCCCGGACAAAGAGTTTAGATTGTGCCTCTAATTCTCCTTATGAACAAAAAAACAAGAAGAAATAGTAACTAATCCAGAACACAAATCATTAACTAGGCATTACAGAGTTTTCTGTTATTTCTGTACTTTCAGCCCACAGAACATATTTATGAACAAATTGCAAATTCTGGGCTACCACTGAGCAATGTGATTACAAGCCAGGGCTGCTGCAGTCAATGGCCTTTCAGTGTGATTTGAATCACACAGCAACTTGTCCCCAGCTGAATTTAAAATCCTAATCATAGTACTGACACTGGAAACCTATGTCTAACAGTTACACCACACCCCCAATCAGGCAAAAGAAACATAGTATGTAATTATATTTCCAGCAAACAGAGTTCAAAAATGAGCTAGAGACCAAGACATCTTCATAATGTGTTGTCAATAAAGCAATAAGAGCAAATGCATTTGAGAAAATCACAGTTTAATCCCAAACAATTCATAGAGTCAAAACTCATCCAGTGAGCAATTTGTTAAAATACATTCAGTTCTGGTTTATGCTTACATGAAGCTTTTAATATACATGAGAAACACATCATTTTTACTCTTCCCTCTTTGTTTTTTAAGCAAGCTAATTTTCTTTATTTCCAGTAGAACTGTTACAGAGCTTCAGCCATATTCTGCATTTCACCATGTACAGATTCTACCTGTGGGGAGAAAAGTTTCCATTTTAAGGTAAACATCATTGGACACCCACAGATTGTGATGTTTGCTTAGGAAAGTTCCTTTTTAAAATGGAATGACCTTGCAATGATGACTGAAAATGTATAAAATCAGCTTTTCATCTCTGAGGGCCTGATTCTATTAAAGTAAGTGCAAGTGATTCCATTGACCTCAGTGAACTTTAGAAATTGTCCTAAATTGAGAAGGGTTTAATATGAGTGAGTGTGAATAGATGAAACATAAGCTTTATTACAATTGGAGTGGAGAAAGTACTTTTTGATGATCAGAGAAGTTCACTGAACAGCAGTAAGAGTTCTAGCATGAGTTAGACAAATATCTCCCAAGGATGACATAGGTGTGATTTACTCTGCTTTGAGAGTGATGTTAATAACACAGCATAATCTGGGAACCAAAAGATTTCAAAAGACCGTTAGAGAAAAAGCTGAATCATTTCAAAGAATTGATTTTAAGGTGCTGAAACTATTAATCAAATACTATAGTGAATAAATTTAAAAGTCTACTATAAATGTTTTACTAACAGGTATACGTAGAACACAGTTTTATAAATATAAATACATTTTAAAACAAACTGGTGATATTTACAAAATTAGCAGCATTTCTCAACCTTCTAGGAAAATTTATTGGGAGGCAGTACATTAGAGCTAAATTTTGCCCAGGTCTTATTTGTTGCATTTAAAGGCAGCACAGATCTCCTCACCACTGCAGGTGAGAACATCAATACGAACACAGATTCAAATCTCAGTCTGAAACAAAGCCTTCTTATTGTTATCTAATTATGGCAAGTGGATGCACTTAATTTTTCATCCTGTCTTTGGGCAGATTAGGTCTAACCTTTAGCCTGGCTTTTATATCCTGTGGTTACCTAAACCAGTCTGCCCTTGGTCTGCGGTCAGTTCTAGCTGCGGAGATGAAAAGTTAATTCTTTCTGTAGTGTCTTGTCCATGGCTATTTCCTTTAATTCATCTTGTTTTGACATTCCTTTTTGGCCTTAACATGAAAGTTGAAGTTATACCGCATCTTAAGGCCTACTGAAGATCTACAGCCTTCTCAGCATTAACGTATCCCCTCAGTCATTTCTCTATATATTTTGCCAGGTTTTAAGGTTAAGAGCAGACCTCTTCCTCTGAGTTACACACACTTGAAATAATAGCATTTTCGTCTATGACTGGAGTGACAGTTATTGCTGAATGATATTTCACATCCCATTCAGTTCTATTTTTATTATTGAAGAAATCAGATTACAGAGAAAACTAATCAGATACATGAAATTAAATGCAGGAAAGTGTGAAATCTAAACTTTATTTCTACTTCTTAGGTCTACCTTCTAGTGACACTTAGGAAAACTAGAGAGTGGGCATTGAAATTATATGAAGGTTTGAACTCAGTAAGAATTAGGCCCAAATCATGTTAGCTGCTAGAAAAACGCCAGGTTGCAGCCTGCTGTTAGTCTAGTTAGTGTAGTATCATTCTGTTTGAAAGATATTGACCATCACATAGGACCCAGTCAACACTTAGGCTGATATTCAGTGACAACTAATTCCACAAACCCAGTATAATTGTCACTCTGCCAAAAATCCAAGCATAAATGTTTGAAGGATCAGACCACCAGACAACAGAGTAAATAGGTGCTGTGGGCTCAGCTTCATTCCAAGCAGACTGCTGTCATCACAAATCATTGTGCATTCATCATGATTACTATAAGACTCTGATGTATTATGGAAGAGGAATGTGATGGACAGGAAGTGGGTGATCCAGCACAACTGCACACCTGGAGATCAGGATGGAGTCTCAATGGAAACAGGAAGCTCTATGCTTTGTCCTTGCTCATACCCCATCAGTGTGTGAGACAGAATTGCTAAGATGAGAGACTTGCTTTTTGCCTATTTGACAACATACAGAGGTGGTTGAATCACCATCCCTGGAGGTGCTCAAGGATAGGCTGGATGAGGTGCTGAATGATATGATCTAGATGTTAGATATTAGGTTCAGTTGGATTATAGGTTGGACTAGATGATCTTCAAGGTCTTTTCCAACCTTATCAATACTGTGGTACTGTGATACCTGCACGCCAGTTTGCTCTATCTGGAGGACATTGCCAAACAAAACGTAAAGCAGCTATAATCCTGGTCCAGAGGAACAAGGCTTCCCTGCTGCTGCTGGGTAGGGTAAGGAGATACACCTCTGTTTGGAAGAGTTCGATTCCCTCAACCATTCTGACAAATCTTTGCATTTGTTTTTTCTTAACTCTACATTTCTATATTGCATATTTTAAAAGTACTAAGTATCATTCTCTCCAATAGACTATTTTCAGAAATTTTATAGGCTGTTAATGCATCCTAAATTCAAGACAGACCTTGAAATTTTAATTCCTCTATTCTATAATCCCATAAATTATTTTAACTGTCGTTCTATCCAGTACTATTGCTTGAAGAGTGCAATACTGTCTTCAAACAGTAGTTCTTCCAAAATTGCCAATATCTATATGGCAAGAAGTTCACTAGAAGCAAGCCCAATATTTTGAATGTGACATTCTAGAGCTGTGTAAGAAAGATGGTTTCCTGTCGACACTTCTCATTCTGTGGAAATGGAGTCCCCTCCACTGTTTTTTACTTTCTTACTTG
>WEKX01020724.1:0-14947 GCA_013390025.1 Pitta sordida | reverse complement strand
CACTTCACCAATCTCAAGCCACTCCTCTTTTCTTATTTTTAAACCTATCCATTGCTCCGTGGGTGCCTAAATTAAGTTTAAAAGATTTTTTTAGTCACCCAGGGTATTTTTCTGGAAATTATACTTAACTGTCATGGATTTTTGTGATCAATAGATAAGTTAAGAATTTAGGGAAAATTATTTATTTTTAATATAATTTCATGTTGTCTTTAAGGTTTGGGTTTGGGAGGTGGGAATGGAGGGTGTTAGGGATTTTTTGTTGGATTTTCTTTTTCTTTTTCTTCTTTAGGCTTTTTCATTTGGTTGATCTTTCAGAGTGGAGGGGGGGGGTTGGTATACATGTATGACCTGAGTGAGGAGTCTGTAACAGCAACTGAAGTGGGATTATGGCCTTTAGTCCTGTATGTCCATTTGAGAGCAAAAAGGGAGTCTGGGATCCAGGGCCACTGCTGCATAGATCAAATGTCTGAACTCGGCTGCTGGAACAATCCATGCTGTACATGTGTGCATTTATAGCCTTACTATGCACCTCCGCCTTGCTCAGCTAGATAGAGGAGCAGGGATAGGCCATTGGTTCTGCTTGTGTTTATGTGGGGACTCTGTGTGTCACATCTGCCTCTATTGTCTGTATGGATGGCCACATGTATTTGTGTGCATATGCCCTCTGTGTGCATGTGCCTGCTGGAAATAGTTGCTCAGCCTCACTGCTGATAGGACCCGGGACATGAAGCTGCATCAGTTTCATCTCACTCAGCCTGTCAGTGCTGACATGGTATATTTTCCCCCAACAGGGACTAGCCTAGAGAATACACGAGGAAATCCATGGATGATTCATGGATGAGACCAGGGGTTTAGAGGTCTCAGATTCTGGAGAGTGTAGGTACAGGGAATAAATTATACACTGCTGTTTTAGTTTATTTGCCCTCACAGAATGAAACTGAGTTCCCCATTCACCAATTTTTCTGTTTGCCATCAATATACTGATTATGGAACTTCAGCTGCAAGTCAGAACATTAATACTTGTCTTTTAAACCCTGTGTTGATTTTTGGATCATGATTAGGGAGAGACGGAACAGGCTAAAAACCAGTAACATTTGGATGAACTTCAGTGTTTCTTCCTGGAAAAGGATGGACAACCTGGAAAAGGAGGCAAATGCGGAGTGAATTCTTTGATCATAAAACGTATCTGGTGCCAGACAATCCTTTTGATAATATATGAGCCATGAAGAAACAAAGCATTAAGTATAACATGGCATCCAACCATGTTGCCATGTTAGGAAGATTCAAGATTAACTTTTACTTTCTACTCAGACAACACACCTCACAATGTCATCCATAGAAGCTCAGTGCAGGGTGAGTAGACACTGCTGTATTGAATGTACTGCTTTCCAAATGTTTCACCATGTACAGCCTTGGAAACCTTGAGTTTTCCTTTTACTTTGGGTCTTCTTCCAGGGAGTCCTTACTGACCATGAGCTGTCACAACCTTGAATTTCAGGTTTTTAAACCATACCATCAGAGCAGAGAGCTCACATACTTTACATTGCCAGAAGTATTTAGAGCCGCATTCACTACCTGTGGGAAGAGAAAGAAAGACTTTAGGAATTTAAAAGCATGGAGCATTTTAAGCTCAGGCAAGAGGAATACTGACCTTAGTGGCAAGTTGTCTGTCAGACTGCTGTTCTTTTATGGCAGCTCAATGCTCACAGCTGTGTCAGGCTTTCTGGAAACTGCTTAATGTGTCCTGTCTTGTTTTTTTTAAAAAAGGGCTTAAAACAAACTTGAAAGATGCAGAGCTTGCTACTGTCTCCACGAGATGTTCCTGTTCTTCAAAATAATACAGAAAATGTTGGAGGCAAAAATACTTTCAATATTCTTAGAAGTAAAAACAGAAGGGTCCTAATGAAAAACAGTAACATATGTTGTCTTGCCAGACAAGGAGTCCTCTGTGATACCACTAAGCCAAATAGGATGAAGACAGATCATGCACGGTGAATGACAATTCAATAACGTGGCTTGCTGGCAGAACTAAAGCCTTATATTTCAAAGTGGCAGAAAACATGACAAATTTGGGAGATAGGTTCTGTCAAAAGGTATCACAGAAATATCAGCTCTCAAAATTGCGGACATAATGCTGAAAAAAATTAAACCACTTACCAGAATTTATGGTCAACTGGAGAAAAAACTTCAGAAACAACTGTATTTAATGTCTGTGGTAAGTGGATGATGATGCAGAACTTGGTGTAAAATTCATGAAGTGTGTACTCTAAGCCAGAGGTAAGACATATTACATTTTAATATAGGTTTTATTATGCAACTATTTGAGATATAGTACTTTTGCTAAAGGACTTTAAATCATGAAGTGAAAAATCATATTATATTCCAAGATACAAAGAGTGTAAGTAGGAAGTCAACAAGCACCAGCAACTTCTCTCCAACTGGTTGAATTTTTGTTCAAGAAACTTGACTCTTTTGCAGAGAATTGTCTTGCAAATAGGAAAATAAGCATTTGTTGCAACAACGAAAGATGGAAATGGTCACTTTAATTTATATTATAACAGTTCAAATGGAAGAGTTTAACTTTTTGAATGATTTTACATAGCAATTTTTCAAGGGTGGGTTTCATCAACAGAAGTCCAATCTTTAATGAAAATACTGCTTCATTCAATCTATCAATCAGATGAAAGCTTGCATGTAAACTGTGAAAAAAAATCACCTGGGAGGCTGAAAGTTTAAGACAGATAAAATATTAGAGCTTAAAGAAGTTAACAATCTAAATAGGAACCGGTGACAACACCAATGCAAACCATTCAAGTTCAATAAAGGAACCAATTTTATAAATTTATTTCAAAATAATTGATTTGACAATGTCCAGTATTCAATCCAGATATTGCAAGAAAGACTGTTGTTTGAAAACATTGGGAAACATTTGTAGCCCCACCAAACACAAGAGAAATATCTGTCTGTGACATGTTTCAGTTCTAATTTCAGCCTCAATAAACTGGTTACTTAACTTCATAGGCTCCAAGGTAACTGTCATAATACAGAGAGAACATTGAATTCCATTCAGAAAGATCTCTGTTTATTCATCCAAACTCAATGTTAGCTCTTTTTCTTAAGTGCTGAAGTGGATAGAAATTGTTTTAAAGATACTGCCAGCACATGTGCCAGCACATTTCAGAAAGTTATTTCAGCACTCTGCCATTTTAGAACATGGTTTTGATCCACAGTGAGATAATCATGATTTTGCTAATTTTTGAGCAAAAAGAGGAGAAAATTATTATTTGGAACTTTAATGGAATTGTGAAAATTTTTTGCCTTTTTTTTAAGAATCGCTATCTCATTACATTTTATTGGTTTGGTTTGGTTTTGTAATTAGAAGTGAAATATTTTTCATCCCAAAATTTAGGTGTTTAATTTATTATTTCAACTGCTAGTCGAACTATGCTAGTTGAACAACTGCTATTCCAACTGTGGTGGAAACAATGGAAGACTGCAGGAAAAAAATGTCAGTGTAATGTCCATTAAGGCTGCACTCAAGTCTATCTGAAAATTACATTTTTTGTCAACAAAATACACTGGTGCTTGGTGGAATCTACATATTTTAATCAGCAATTTCTTTTCATCACATCAGCCTAAATCTACACTGACCTGAATTTAAGGGGTACATCTCACACAGTACCTCTGGGAGAGCGGATGACAAATATCATTGCAAACTAAGTATTTGCAATTATTAAAAAAAACCCAACCAACCAAACAAAAGCAAACAACAAAATATCACTATGAAGAAAACATATTTGTTACTTATTTACATATTATCAACTTCTTAAGACCAGACAGAATAACCTGAAAAAAATCAATATACGATAAAAGCTGTTGAAATAAGTCATAGGGCAATCTTACCTCCAAGTAAATGGACCGTGTAAGCAAAAAAGAGGAAAAAAAAAGGAAAGGTGGATATAATTCCATCGCTGAAACTTTCTGTACTATTTTTTCCTTTCTGTCTCCCAAATAATGATGTTTCACATTCTGGTGCCAAAAATACTCTACTGCAAATAGCGACCTATGCAATAAACAAGTCATAGTTACAGGGAATTCTGTTAGCAAGGTCATAATTATATAAAAGCTTTGTGACTGCAGTAAAAACAATGTGCTAGCTTGCCCACTGGCTACAAAGGGGATAGTGTTCATCTGAGGTCTGGTAAAAAGTCACCAGCTACAGTCTTGGTTGGGTAATGAAGATTATCAGAACTGTAGAATGAAATTACGAACTTAATGCAGCACCATTGAAATAGTGTAATACTGTTGAAAGGGTAATACAATGAGGACAGAATTAATTTTACATATACATGGAAAAAGTAAAAAATCTTGAATATTTTTTCTAGATAAATATTTAGATTGTTTCTTATTTTATATTAAGAAGCTTTCAAAATGTTCTGTCATCTTCTAGATATTAGATTAAATAGGACATTACATTATGAAGCGGTTTCTCTGGAGCTGCGACACTTTCTTCTGTGTAAATGTTGACTCTGCTGTGGAAGCTTTAGACAACTGTAAAGAGCACAAAGAGAGAAATATTTATGTAATTCAGCCAATTCACCTTCTTTAAGGAGCACACTTAGGGTAAAACCACTTAGATTGAAATCCACAGTGTTCAACCCCCACAGTATGAGAGTATTTGGTGTTTGTATCTGTTTATGAAGGTGAAAGTCTGTTTACACAACAGAATGATAAACAGTGTGAGATTGTTTACATCTAAGGTTGTGTTTTGAAATAGTTTCTACTCAAGAGCTGAATAAAGTAGAAGAGCAATATATTATGAATCTTTGGTAAGTCATTAATGCAGCTGCTTATTTTATAATGAGAAAAATGTGCCAGATAAGCTGTATTTAAAGTTTTTAATTCGGGGAGGTCAATATATTATTTTCTACTTTCAGAGAATGATGATCTGATAAAATTTCAGTAATCCTGGCATAAATTATATTATACATGATTCATATAAATTACTATTAATATATTTCCTGAGTTACTTGCAATTTGTCAAAAGCGATTTCCACTTATAGTTTAACTACTGTGCAAAAGAGATATGATGAAAGCAGTAATTTAGTGTCTATATGAGAGTGAGTAAATGTCAATTACCTTTTCTTTCTACAGTTGCATAATCAGAGATTTTACTGATAAGAGAATATTTCCTTATCAACTTCTCGTTACCTAATACGAAAGAAACAACTATTATTTTCATTCTTCATTGAATGACTTGTACTTGGTTTTTATAAATTTTAATATGTTAAATAGTAAAATCTAGTAGATTTGTCTGAAAATCTTTTAATTAAATACTAACTTATGTCATAATTTTGCAGGCAGGAAAGAAAATCTGCATCTATAACTGAATCGTGATAAGTACATGAGAAATACAGAAAGAACTATTAATGGTTCAGGATATGTAGAAGGGAAGAAGAATACAGGTAAGAAAAAGAATTTAAAAGTAAAAAGAAGAAATTATAGTGAAAGTATTCACACGTATCTTACAGAAAAGATGAAGATAGGCTCTTTGGTAATTCTAGAGGTGCATTTGACATGTTACAGAACAGAATTCATCAACCTGGCTTCCATGATTAAAGAATCCTTTTTACTAAAAGCATTTTTTATTAAAAAATGTAGTACGACTTTTATATTGATTAATAAAAAGATGCAAGAATATTAATGTTCCTGTTGAGGGTTTGAAATGTGAAGGCTCATTTACCAAACAATAGACGAGAGATGGTCAAACTATATTAACAATTTCATTGAATATATATACGTATATATATACAGTCAACCCACTTTTATCGTGGTACTGCAGGTCTGGTCCTCCCCCCACGAAGCCCTCCATCTCCATATATAGGCAGCTCATTAATATGCAAATTTGCCCTGCCCCCTTGCACCACTCCCTTCAGCCCCGATGTGGTTTGGCATTGTTTCAGCGCCACTCTATTGTGTTGTCAGTGTTTGTGTTGACACTTCCTGGTGCCCACAGCAACCATGCACCAGAAAAAAACCCTTTTCCCCTCGGTCGGGGATGCTGGTGTGGGGAGCCACCCACGCTGCTGTCCTGACGTCTCTCTGAATGGGTAAGCATGGTCTCACCATACTCAAGGTAGACATGATGTATGGTCTTGGTCACCACGTCTACCCCAAGAAAGTCTCAGACACCATGTCTACCCTGAGAGTTTGTAAATCTTACATAACTGTGTAAATCATCTTTAGGGGGGATTCTAGGGAACCCATGCACCTCCGGGACCCCACGAGTACACAGTTCTCGCCGCCCTTGACCCCCACTGGCTGGGCCTCTCTGCTCAGGTAGAAGAGGACAAGTGGCCAGTTTCACCTGCTCAGGTCCTTGCAACAGCCCATCACCATGGGAACAGCACTGGAGCAGTCAGTCATCAAGCAGGTGCTCTGAGGGTCCCACCTAAAATGTATAGTACGAGCCTAATGCCTGGCTCAACAACCAGCAGGGAATTCAAGCCTAACTTTCCAGCATGGAACCAGCACTGTACTTGCACCTCACCTCATTTTACTTGGAAATGGGGAGGCAACGAGCTGTGACAGTACCTGGGCAGCTCCTGGCACCCACTTACCTCCTGTTTCCATGGAAACACTGCAATGTTGGGGACGCCCCCAGGACACCAAGTCAGCCATCCTGCTACCAGGACATGGGGTACAAGACCCGCCCTGCAGCCTGTGGTAGCAGGGGGCCATGCTGTGAAAAGGAACACTTGTGGTATCCTTCCCTTGCCTCATCACCACGGCTACCCCTGGGATGGGTGGTGCTGGTAGCGGCCAATACAAAGAACAAATACTAAGGAGATCATGCAGCACTGGAATTTTGGTAGCTGATTTGGCTCTCAGCAGTGCAAGACTATCAGTGTTGTCTCAAACCTGTAATTGTAAGACATGTTGCAGGCCCTACTCAACCCCTATTCTGGCTGACCAGCATGTCTGACCCAGTGCTTCTCCAGATACTGATTTTTGTTTACATTTTTGTTTAAATTCACTGGGGGAGGTGGCAAGACGAGCTTATGTCCCGACTGCTGGGTCTAGGCTGGGACAGAGCCCCCTCCCAATGGAAGTGGGGCATTGTCATGCCAGCTTCTCTCTTTCTCGGACAATGCTGCCTGGCCAGGCTGCTGCTGGTGTGCTGGTGTGCTGCTCCTGGTATGCTGCTGCCGATCATGGTGCCACAGCAGCAACTCTCAATGGTCACATGCATGATATCAGAGAAGAGTTCTACAGTTATACCTCCTCCATCGTGAGGAAAGGGACAGGTGACAGCCCTCACGAAATACTAATCTCGCAAAGAACTGCNAAGAACTGCAGGTCGTTAATATGCATGCAGGCCACGCCTATTGCCCCACCCCCCGAACTCCACAGGGCTCCGGGGCACTGCCCTCCCCCCCTGTAGCAATGGAAACAGTAACACGCGCCCGCAGGGGGGGTGTTCAGTTCCCCAGCTGCGCTTAGAGTAACAGGGCACAGCGTGACTCCCGGCCCTCCCCGTTGGGCCAGGCCAGCGCTGCCCCACGGGGAGCTCCAGCACTGCCTCTCGGTGGAGCAGAGAGGCAATACGTATGCGCGAGCGGCATAAATTCACAAATGGTGGAATCAAAACTGTGATAAATTCACATCTCAAATGTGCGAGGTCGTGAAGCAGAAGTCGCGATACAGAGAGGATTCACTGTACCACTGCCCCAAGAACCTTCAATAAAAACAGCTTTTCCAGAGCCAGCATGGTGTGGGCAGGCACAGCTGCACCTGGGCGCTCCGAGCCACGAGTCCAATGTGGAGTGGGTGGGTGCAGCCATGCCCTGGCACTCCGAGCCATGAGTCTGGCATACTGTGAGCTGGCAGAGCGATGTGCCAGTAATCCATGCAGTGGTGCACTGGGTGAGGCAAATTTGCATATTCCTGGTGGTCTGCTTTGAATATTCATGACTGTCAGTTTGCGCAGGTGCAGTTGCAAATCCTCCATGAAACTGACCTCCTCAATCGTGGAAAAACCAGCCCATGAAGAAGTGAAGCCATGAGAGGGAAAGTGCAAAGTAGGAAAGAGTGAAGTAGAGGGGGTTGATTGTATATATATATATATATATAAGTGTATGTATATATAAAATTAAAATTGTTCATTGTGTGTATGTATATAAAAATATAAAAGGAATGTATGGAGACATATACAGTGATACTTCTGAATTTCCAAGTAACAGGTCTCCCGGGGGTCTCGCAAACCATCTAATCTGCAAAAATTTGCAGGTCATTAATATGTATAAAGGCCAAACCCATTGCTCTACCCCCCACCACTACAGAGCTCTGTGATAACTTTCCTCTCCTCCCCATGGATTCTCACAGGACAGGAGAGCAAAGGGAACTGTTTCTGAGTGCTGTCTGCCTGGGGAGACCCCCGAAGAATCCCTGGGGTCCTCCTTGGCCACACTGCTGCTTCCACAGCCGCCACTGGGCTGCTGCCACTGTGCATGCTTGCACCATTGTTGTGGTGGGGAAGCTCTGGGGCTGTGGCAGGAAAGGGGTGTCCCCAGGCTCTGGTCAGCATTCTTGGAGCCTGGGAAACCTTATCTTTGCAACACTGTGACACCCAGGGCCTCTTATGTTGGGGAGTGGTGTCGATGTCAGTGTCCTAGTTCCTTTTCCATTAACTGCGGCAGCTACAATACATACATCCACCAAGTGCGAGAGTGGCAGCGCTGGCCATATGGACCCATCAGAACACTGCTTCCCTTTGCTGCAGCAGGGAGAAAGCATGGGGGAGCAGAAGCCTCCTCTTGGCACAGCAGCTGTCCATTATAAACAAGAATATTAAATGGAAGCTTTGCCTATCTCTTTTGACTGATGTTGACCATCAAATATTAAGTATGAAACCTAATTAATGTGTTGATTTCATTCGCTATCTTTGGAAAAAAATGTTTAATTACTATGCTAATGACAATAGCTCTTGTTTCCACATTGTCCTGATAGACTGTAATATGAAGTCACTAATAGTCAAACTCATTCCTAATTTATAGACTCTGCTATAAAGTGTTAGCTAAAGGCTAAAAACCCTGTGTTATCCAAGTCTCTGAGGTTATACTATAGAATTTGGCTATTGGTCAGTCTAAAGTACATAGTTTAAAACTCAGATCTCTACATTAACATAAAATGATATATAATATATAAAACTTGGGTTTATACATTAGATTCTGGGAAAAATGCTTTGAAATCATATATTACAGCTGGATGGTAAATAAAGTAGCGGATATAATTCCTGAAATCATAATCACTAAAAATTAGTACAGATGAGCCAGCACAATTTGCAGAAAGTCATGCCACTGTTTTGTTTAGACTATATCTTACACCAAGTAATGACTTTAATGGACAAACACATGACAACTATTTGATGTGGTGCTGGGAAAGCAAGATACCATTTGTCTTTCATATATAGAGTTAGTAAAAAGGTACAATGAAAAAGAACCATCAGGTTGAGTATGTAGATTTCGTAGTCACACATATTACAATGCCAACAGCTAAAGGCACAATCTGTATTTGATTTCACCATGTCACTACAGTGAGCTCTTCTGTAATAATCTTTCCAGCTAGCAAAACTTGTTTTTCTTTAGCTGTCATCAACCAGTCCTGCTGTCATCCATAAACTTTCTGTTAATGTATGCTGCTTTAATACCTTAGAACTAGGTATTTTGGGGATTGCAAGGTTTGTTGAAATTTAGCCCAAATGACCAGTAAATAGATTTGTACTGTAGAGTGAAATAAAAAAATTATTAACCTAATGTTCAAATATCTTACTGATATTGCTTAATTTAAAAAATTCTTTTTTTACTTTTAGACGTTTGAACTATGATTATTTAGCATAGGGAAATTAGAATCACTGTTCAAGAAACAAACCTAGCATACTTAACTGCATTCGTCCCAATCCTGTGATCAACTCATTGTCATGTGTATACTGAGCTATTTCGTTTCCCCTGTGGCCTTCTCCCCAGGGACTCTCCTTCACAAGCCATTTTCTCAGGGCTATGCTTGTGTTTTGAAAAGAAATCTACTGGGTTAAGAGCTGAGAAAATTAAATACAAGGCAGGGGATCAGAAAGTGTGAGTATACAGAACAGAATAAAAGATGGGACAAAAAGGGGATAAATAAAACAGTTTGATAAAAGAAAACAACACAGCACATGGCTACATGCTAAAAGAAAAACTTCTTTGCCAAGTCAAAATCCTGAAGCTGATTGCAGGATACAATTATAAGCAGTAATGTTCTTGGAATAGAAAAGATAATTTATTAATATTTCAACACATAAATAATTTTATTCATCAGTATTTGAATTTTCATACCATGTGATTTGAGCATTCAGAAAATTATAAATTCTATTGAGTTAAGTAGAACCTCAGAGATTTAGGAATTTTAGTGTAATAGTGAAATTTTAGTGAATTTTAGAAGGAATAGCAGATTTTAAAATCATTCAATTGGCCTGAAAATTAAGACTGAATATTAAAGGTGAAAAACCTTGTCTCCCAGTCCTGAAGGGTAAACAAAAGACAGTGTTAGCCAAAACAAGGGGAAAAGAATGTAAAACATAAGAGCGGATTGGTCAAAGGGTTTATGAAAAACTGTAAATTTATGACATAATGTTGAAGGGATGCATATTCATGAAGTAATTTCCATATGTATGAGGCAAGGGTATAAAAATAGGTGGCAAATCTGGGCGGGGCCTTTTGGCACCTGACAGGGCCGGGGACACTCCTGTTCCTCTTTCCTTGTATCTTGGGCCAAAAATAAACCTTTTCTATGGCTTGCAAGCAACTACTTTGAGTTCGAGCTGATTTCCCTTAAATCACATGTGCAAGTGGAACCATCTTTTACCTGTTACTTTCATCTAAGATGAGCAGCATTTTATTTCTTTGAAAATGACATTATTTTTTTAAGTTATATAAACGAAATACTCTAAAACCAGATGTTCAATGAAACACTAAAATTCCCTGTTTTGAGAGCCTTGATGACAATGAATTATTTCTCTTATTTTGCAAAACTGATACATCATATATGCTAAACTCTAAACCTGGTAGAAACTGTAACAAAAGTACTATATTATTTCTTTTTCAGTATACAAGCCTAAAGATTTCAACCAGCATTCTTTGTTCCCTGCTCATAGTAACACACTGATCTAATCTAAAATCTTGAGTTTTATATTTTGGGTCATCAATTATAAGAGATTCCTTACTACTGGAAAAAGAATGAGTAGTGCTAGACTGATTTTATCCCATGTTCTGCTGAAAAGGAACCTAACAGTCTAACAATGTCAGTGTGCCCAAGTTCTAAGGAGCATCTACCATGTCATAATCATGTAACACTTGCTGACCCCTGCAATGGATTTTTAATGATGAAAATGTAAAAACTCTCTTATGAGGTTTAGATTCCATCAAAAGCAAAGAGAATGGATGGTTATATACAGACTATGTTATGTTCCCTGTAAGGAACATTATTTGCAGGAAAGGATTTTTAAGGCTGTCCTTGGGTTTGCACCAGAAGAAATACACCTGGATGCATACACAAGCAGCTATTGTTGTTAAAAGCACTTAATGAAGTTTAGGTGAAACTTCCACAATCAATTAACTATCAAAATAAAAAATGGTGACTGAGTGGATTTGTGAAGCTGAAATATTTCACAGCCATTAAATAGTATCACCTCACAGTCTGTATCCCTACCGTTCAACAAAAATTAAGATTCCTGGAATGTAACTGAAAATTACATGTCCAATGAAACCGTTATCACAGAGTCATACAATCACAGAGTCATACAATCACAGAATCACAGAATAATTTGGAAGGGACCTAAGACATCATTCAGTGCTAACCCCCCTGACATGGGAAAGTGCACCTTCTACTAGACCAGCTTAATTGTGTCTTGCCAAATCCAAGCATTAGCGAAAATTCTTGTTTGAGAAATGGATCATCATTAGTCCATGAATGGTCCAGGGGATGTCCTACCTGGACTCCAGCTATCACTGCAGAAGTGTAAGGATCTCCGATAATCTCTGTGTCCCATTTGCCAGCCCCCTATAGTTACCTCTGGTATCCTAGATAGTGCCCAGTGGCACTAGACACCTATCTTTAGGCAGCTATATAATGCCACATTCTGCTTTATCTATTACAAGGAGAAATAGACCATGAAACCCAAACATCTGATTTTGGATGAAATGGGAATGAGATAGAGTGAACTTTGTTTAGACTGCACTAAAGACAAAGCTGCTGTGAAAATTTTCCTGAATGAAGATCAGGCCTTCAGATAGGAGGACATAAATTCTACTAAAGGTTATTTTTTCTGTCTACAGTCAGGTCTCCTATGTTGCGGACCTGCTGTCTTGATTGGGTTCCACGAAGCCCTACTTCCATGTTGAATGGTAGCTCATTAATATGCAAATTTACCCCGCACCCTCAGACAGCTCCGCAGGGCTGTTTCGGCACTGTGTTGCTGTGTATTGGTTGCCACGGTGGCCATGCTGGGGGGGTGGGGAAGCAGCGGAGCCCCATGGCCGGAATGGGGCGAGCGGAGCAGCCAAGTTGCCACCATGTCTGTGCTGGTTGATTTGCATATTCATGACTGCCTAATTGAATATTCATACATGCCAGGTTGCTCATGCTCAGTTGTGAAAAGGAGCCTCCTTCATCACTAAAAAACCATGACGATAAGATGCGAAGCCGCAATATGAGGCGTGCAAAGTGCAAGAGGGTTGACTGTATTGCCAACCGGTAATGGAAACAATCATGTGGAGTGTGTAATTTTCCCTCCATCATGAAGGAAAGAGTTACGTATGTGGGCCCTACCTCCAGGAGCATTCCCAGGTCTCTCTCTGCATATATAAAGTGGATGAACTAACACCTTTATTGATCATCTCACTGCAGAGAAGTCAGTCTAGTACAGATCCAGTATTTACAGTGCCATAAACCTCTTCAAGAAAAATACCATATAGTAGAAATAGAGGACTGTCAGCATCTCAAAAAGAGGCTCTGAACAACACTGGGTAATCTATAAAAATTTTTTATATTTTTCATGGAAAATCTTTTTTTGCTGATGTTTTACATAAAAGACAAAAGGAGAGAACATGGTATTTTTCTCCTGTACATTTTTCACTTGCTGTTTTGAATAAATGTGAAAAACTTGAAAGAAATTTTTGAAATAAGTTGACCAGCCATAGAAACAATTAAAATATCCAATTGATTATTTTCCCTGGAATAATTTCTGAACTAATTTTCTGTTTTATATCTACCATTTCATGAAGACAATTCCTTTTTATTTTATTGTCTGCCTACAAGTAGCAGACATAAACTTACTATATACTAGCACTCCCAAATACATACTATTTCCTTCAGTTACAAGCTTTCTTTAGTCGTCTACAGAATATGGCCTTCCAGAACAAAATTTTACTGAATGACTCCCCATATTGAATCTTTTTTAAAACTTGTGATCTCCCGTGTACATCTAGAAAAGTAGTTAATATGAAAATACTACTAAAACAAACCTGTAAAATGTGAAAGTATCGTAAGAAATCCTAACAAGACTTGAAAATCAAAGAGAAGTCCAGATAACTGTCTAAATTTTGGATCCTTATCAGAGACAAATTGCCATATTTAGAGAGGTTAATTCTTCTCGTAGATTCTCCTTGAAAAATGTTTCCCATTACAATATGAAATTGCCTACATAACCAGGATTAGGTTTAAACTTAGATGCCTCAGAGCTGACAGTCACCTTTTAAACAAGGGTGATGAAAAGTCAATATTTAGACTTCACAACAATATTCCACTAGACTACTTCACTAAGACCACTTAATTAAAGATTGGTATATTAGAATATTAAACAAACAGAGGGCACTATCAAAGTCCAACACACTAAGTAGTCATTCTATAATATGAAATCTTACTAAGTTAGTAATTTCTATATGAGGAATTTCTAGGATTTGATGAAAATTATGGCACAGTCAAGTGAACTCAAATATGAGATAGCTGCTGACTTTTTAAAAAAGATTTTTACTTTAAAGAATATGTTAAGTCAATGACATGTTTCTAGTCTCTGTCAACAAAATGGTTTAAACCCAGTAATTTTTATTTAAAAGGACAGAGAAACCCCTTTGTAGAAATAGATTGCTCTGATTTTGATATTCAAAGAAGCATCCAAAACATCTATCTTTGGTGTTTTAAGTATGTCACTAATTCAACTCAACCTAGGTCTTAGTATAGAGCTTGAATTGCAACATTTCAGGGCTTAGAGAATGAGTAAAAAGAGTTTCAGAAAAAAAGGTCTATGCCTAATTTTACAGATTTTAATGGGTATATTATTTTTTCCTGAATTTCATATTTTCTTTAAAACTCAGAGGAAGAAAGAGTGAAGAGAAACTTGAAACCTCACTTTTGATGTTATTATAAATTTGACATGTTCAAAGAAGGGCAACGAAGTTGCTGAAGGGTCTAGAAAACATATCTTATGAGGAGTGACTGAGGCAACTGGGGTCGTTTAGTCTGGAAAGAGGAGGCTCAAGTGTGAACTTGTTGCTCTTTACACCTAACTGAAAAGATGTTGTAGTGAGGTGGGTGGTCAGCCTATTCTGTCATGTTTAAAGTGAAAGGATGAGAGGGCACGTCCTTAAACCTCCCCAGGAGAAATTCATATTATATGTTAAGGAAAAAAAATCACTGAAAGAGTGATTAGGCACTGGATTAAGCTCCCCAGGGAGGTGGTGGAATCACCATCTCTAGAAGTGTTCAAGAAGCATCTGGATGTGGCACTTAGGAATATGGTTTAGATGTGATTATGTTGGTGCTAAGTTCACAATTGGACTAGATGATCTTCACAGTATCTTCCAAACTTGAAGATTATTGATGATTCAAGGAGTCACAGAATCACAGAATATTA
>WEKX01020717.1:78166-88827 GCA_013390025.1 Pitta sordida | reverse complement strand
CTGTGATTCTGTGATTCTGTGAGTGGCGAGCTGCATTTTCTATTGGGACTACATGGGTTCTTTGTGGACTGGGTCAGCGTCTCTCTCTCAAACATTTCTTCCTTCCATGGCTGCCTTTTTCCGCTGAGGCTTTTTGCTGTTTCATGACTTCAAAGCCCTCTGCAAAACCACTGGTTAAAAGTGCTGGCTCCATCCATTCATGGAACTCTCTATCTGCTTGTCCTGGTCAGCAGTTAACTCCTCTGCATCTCCTCCTCTTCCTGCATTCCTGTTGACCTGTGTTCCAGCTGCATTCCTGCCTTGCCAACAAGACTACCTGGTCCCATCCCTGCAAAACAGTCAGCTCTGGACTCTGTTGCTGCTGCTGAGTCCTATTGTTATCAGTTTTTTCTTTTGGGGTTTTGTGTGTGGGTGGCTGGTGTGTGTGTGGGTCTCTGGCACATGGGTTTTTCAGGGTTGGGTAGGGGCATGGTTTTTTGGTTCACGTCGTGGTTTGTTTTCCTTCAATGTCCTGGTCCTGGTATTATATTCATTTAGCATACATATCATATACATACATTTTCATTTATATTTTTAATAAATCTTTTTACACCTCTAACAATTACCTTGTCCATTGTTGATAAGTAACCCCTCCCACTGTCTCACCCTGAGACAAGGTCTATTCCCTTTTTATTTCAGATTGCAACTAATGTCCACTTTTCAGTATTTCAAATTTGAAACAGCTTTCTACATCTAGGTAACAAGAGACTGGATAGTGACACTTATTCACTAAAGCAGTGTCATTTGCTTTGAAAATACAGTAATCCCTCAAATATTGTGGGTGGTTGGTTCCAGAAACATGCCGCATAAGCAAAATCCACGATGTAGCAGTAAATACAGTAAATATGGTAAAACCAGTGAAGCTGGTAATGCTGGAGGGGAAAAAAACCATGATGTATTGAAGCCACGAATGGTGAACTATGAAGTAGCAAGGGATTACTGTACTATCGTGTAGTGGTTTGCCTGCTGTCTGAAATTCCTAGGATAATTCTGCTATGGGTGCTGATATAAAATCCAGTGTTGAGGATTGTGTTACATTGTCTTAATGACTTGCTTTTCACATTCTTCTACACCTAATTAGATGCAGAACAAATGAAGTCATAAATGCCTAGTGATAAAGAGAAACTCTTAAAGGGCAATTGGATCAGACAATGCAAGCCTCTAAGGGGATTTTGAAGCAAATGCAGTGATTAACTGGTTATTTAAATTTTGTGGTTTAACTATTCTGACAGGACAGTTATTTTCATGCTAACTGTCTGACTCCATTGCAAAAGCTGTTTGTGTAAGAAAAGTGTAGCACTGAAACTTGAAATCAAGAGATAGCCATTTTTTGTGCACATGGGGAGTGTATTATTAAAAGAAGTATATGGAAGTTGTGCTCATTATTTAATATAAAGATGTAATTATTAGTATGGAGAGACCAAGAGCATATTTCTAACATCAGAGTGTGCTGAATAATTACCCCCGAAAGGGTGATGTTAGGAATGGTATGTCAAGTAATAAATATTTAGCTGAAATAAACTGACAGCAGTAATTTAGAAGTGACTGTTGGAAAACGTAAATTCTTCTGTATTATGATGAAATCTTAGCCAAAATACATGAAACCAATAGAGCAGTGGCACTGGGAGAAAATGAAATATCGGTCACTGAGAAGCCATGCCCTAGCACTTGCACCTGCTGCCTCAAAGTCTTTATGGGAATGACAGTGTTTGGATAACCTTCTGAAGTGTCAGTCTGAACCTATTCTGCTCCCATTAGACAGTGTGGAAAAGAAATTGCATACCCTACTGTATACCCTCCATTCAGTCTTGGAATGCAAACTCTCAGCTTCTGTTACATTTACCAATTTGGATGCAAAACACCTTCAGCAGGAGAAGGAATTCACAACTGTGGCTGAGGGAGCTGGGATTGTTTAGCCAGGAGAAAAGGAGACTTAGGGGTGACTTATCACTCTCTACAACTACCTGAGCAGAGGTTGTAGCCAAGTGGGGGTTGGCCTTTTCTCTCAGGTAACTAGTGAGAGGACATAGTCTCAGTGCCAGGGGAGGTTCAGGCTGAACACTAAGAGGAATTTCTTTACAGCAATGGTGATTAAACATTGAAATAGGCTGCTCAGTGTGTTGTGTCACCGCCCCTGGAGATGTCTGAGTGAAGACTAGACGTGGCACTTAGTGCCATGGTCTAGTTGACAAGGGAATGTTGCATCGTGGCACCACTTTAGTACAGTGGTAAGGGTCCCCACCTGGCATGTGGGAGACCTGGGTTCGATTCCCGCCAGGGAGACAGTGTTAAGAGTTGGACTCGATGATCCTTGTGGGTCCCTTCCAACTCAGAATATTCTGTGATTCTGTGATTCTGTGATCGTAAGTTAGACTCAATGATCTCAGAGGTCATTTTCAATCTAACTGATTCTATGATTCTGTAATTCTGTACCTTTGTCCTTTACAGGCAGTAACTGCATACATAATTTCCTGTGGTATAACTTCCACATATGCTATTTTTGTGACATCATTAGAGTACAGATTGTTAGGATTTTAACCACTAACAGTCATCTCTGGAGTCTCTTTGAGCTCTGATATTGGAAGTAATTGCATAAGAGGCAGTCCTGACCTTTTCCTATCATGCCCCTCATAGCCTTATCTTTTTCACAGTTAGACTTGCATCCTGGCATGAGTTCATTAACCTTTCTTTATTTTCTTTATTGCTCTTTCATTATTATCATTTTGCTTTGCTATTCCTTTTCCCTGCTATACTCTATGCAGACACATGCCCTCCCATCCTAACATTGTGGGGTTTTCCATTTTTTAGTTTTTTTATTTTATTAACAAAACACACACATGGGTATGTAGAATGCCCAAACTAGTAAGACCGCTGAAGCAAAAGAGAAAGAAACACATTGTCACATTATATTTTAGTCTTGCTTCTGTGTGTTTTCACCATTCTTTTTATTTTTTTCTTGAAATGTCATGGATAATCAGACCGTATAAACACTTTGGAGTATAAACTATATTTTTTACTGGGAGAGCATCTAATACATTTTTGGATGTTACATAACAACTATAATATGTGGTTAAAAATATTTACCTTAAGAACTCAATCATACAGGTACTCAGACTTCAGCTTTCTTTTGTTAGGCAATTGGTTCTGAAGTAAGAACAGCAATAACAACATATGGAATTAGTCAGCTTACATCAGTCAGGGGACTGCACTTGGTAAATTTATAACTTGTTTGTGGGTGAAAAAAAATTCAAGACATTGTTCCTCTACAATTTCTACCTGGCAAAGAATACTTCTACACTCAAGGTTATACACTTCATTTATAGAAGAAGAAGTGCTCAACAAAATCTTGTAAGATGTAAATACTGCTCAAATTACATCCTACAATATGGTTCTGTACTTTATTATTTAATATTCGTGTTTTAACAAAAGATTTTGCTACCAGTTTTAAGCTACAGGAGTGCTTCCGTCACTGGATCCCCTCCTAGAAAATCCCATTACATTCACTGGGCTGGTGCTCCCTTTTGCTGTATCAGATACTCAGCATGGGAGACACAAACCTTGCCCACAAGTCAGTGGTTTGCAAACGTCTCCAGGATATTTGTTCTGTGGGTCTGAGACTGTGCCAGGCCTGAAAGATGAGTTTCTTGTCATGCTTCCAGAGCACTGTGACCACTAGAGTATTTGCAAGGTTTGAAGGGTGTTACAGCACGCATGAAGGAGACACTGAACTGTCCTGAGAGGGAGAGCAAAGAGCTCAAAAAACTGCAGTCTCTAGTATATACAAAAGAGGCAGAATTTAAAACATGAATTTCCCTTTAGGTGTTCATATGTTATCCACCTACTTTACACTAGCTAAATCTTGATTTCTATGCCACTAGTCCTCCATTCATTGCATATAAAATTCAGCCAGGACTACTAAACACTGCCCAAAGAACTGGATACCTAAGTGTTAACATGGCAAAATTAGAATCCTTCCCTGAAGCAGGACTATAACTTTGAGACTGGAATAATTAGACAATGCATTAGACAATGCACAGAGTGAGGTCTTTTCAAAACAATTAGTTGTCAGGTACTAATGGCTTATTTCAATTATTGTTTAATAAAAAACATTGAGGTATTAAAAGAAAGAAAGAAGCCTGAACTTTTTATTTTGCGTCATACTCTTAAAGGGTAAGTTTTAGGAACGTTCAGAGCAAAATTAGCTTTAATGCATAACCTTTACATCATTATGCATAATGCTACCTTATTAAAAGTGAATCAGTCTAAAAAAACCCCAGTATAACACTCTTGCTCCTGTAAAAGTTTTTGTATTTTATTCATCTGTTTGTGACGAACATAGACCTTCAGGTTATAATTTTGCTTCAATCTAGTCTTACATTTCACATTGCAGGCAGAATCAAGTTTTAGCAAGCACTGAAGGGAATATGGTTAAACTCTCTTTTACTAATTTTTAATACAATAGAAACATGTGAATTAACTTAGAGATCTATAATTTTTTTCTGGTTATAGGCAACACAGCAAAGCTAGGAAAAATCATCATCCTCTCTTCAGGTATCAGGGCTTTGGGTCCAAAATTAGGTCATGAAACTTTTCAATTAAGTTCATGTTTCAAGAGCACTTCAACGCAGGGTAGGTCAACCATGATACTAAATATAACTACCAATCTTACAGTACCCCTTGCCTTTTGGATCTGTGAAATGAGTGCACAGGATCAGGGAATCTGCCTGATTGGAAACAAGGTAGAAATAAACAATCCAAAGAGTGCCCCATCTTTCTGTGTCAGGTATCCCACTCATACTTCAGGCCACCCCCTCCCTCTTACCCCAGGTAAATAGTCAATACAAAATCGTGGTTTGGTTTAACCCAGGTGAACCCCCTGACCACACAGCAGCATAGGATAGGTTTCAATTCAAGCTCCTAAATGCAGTGGTCTCCAGTGCAGAAATTTAAAGGTGAGTTTCTTACAGGGTGTCTGACCATTCTCTGCAGTCAAGAGAGACCATGGCAAGAATCCACTTGGTATCAGCTAATATCACAGATGCCCTGGATATCTAAGGTACTTCCATGGAGCTGTTCGGTCTTTTGCAAGATCTAAGGGAGACCTATGCCCTTCCAGACTGGTGGCTGAGTGAGCTAGTGTAGGAATATGCATGACAGCGGATATTTATGTTAGCCAACTTAATATGAATGTAGACATTTTAAAAGTTTACCTGTGTTACTCTTAAACTGAATCCCAACCCTAAACTCACTTAACCTATAGCAGGAAGCCACTCACAAACATGCCAACAAATACTATGGAGAAGAGCAGTGAAAGCTGTAGGTATTGCTTGAAGACAGTGAGAGTGGAAACCTCCTTTCTTTACACAAAAATACTTTTGAGAGTTAAAAGTGTCAAAGGGACTCAAGCCAGAGAGTTCAAAGAGGACACAAGAAAGGTTAAAGAAGAATGAGAAAACTACTATGGATTTCTGATGAACACTAAGCCATAATGTTATTTAGACAATAGCTCCCCACTACCCCCTCAAATCCTTCATATATCCAAGGTACCTTAGCTTTAGCTACAAACGCAATAGTTTTAGTTTTATGCTAAACAGAGAGGTGCAGAGAGACCTCTACAATCACACTAACATTCAATACCTTCAAGTAGAACTTCACTGAATGGAAATCACTTTGCGTACTAGAACATGGTTTTTGTAATTATTGTGTTATTAGTGAAAACAAGAGGAATAATATTTTAGAACAGAGCAGATCATAATTTCCCCTTTAGTCCTACAAAGGCCTGTCAGGAAAGAGGTCCATCTTCTTTTCTTGACCTGTAGTCTCCATCTGAATGTATCTTAAAGTATCCTGGAACATTTTCTATAATTAATTAATGGTTTTTTGTTCACTAGTTAGAGACCCCGACTCAAAGTTCTTCTGGATGCAGCCTGTGATGAGGGCAGCCATGAAGGCTGACCTCCCACTGGGACTGCACTTTCTGGTAGTTGAGTGAACTCTGATAAACAGGACAATAAGAAATTTGAAATGAAGTCCCCTCCAATGTAAAGTACTAAAATTACATAAGTTCAAATATGTGTGATTAAAAAAAAGAAAACTGTATTTCAAGAATGAAAATTGTAGCTGATTATAAGAGTCTGAAACCAAATAAGTGGATAACCAGAACTGAACAAGAATGAGAATTCTAATTGCCCTGAAATAAATGAGTTAACTTCAATTCATTTTTCTTCTGATTTGATCTGATTTCCTCACCTACTGTTTCATAAAACATATGGACAATAACTTTGATTTGAATATTAAACTTCTAATGAAAGCAAGTGTTCATACATATTCCTGCTTAGGTGAGATTTCTGTGAGCACTTTCCTCCTTAGGGGAAAGGGCAAAAAAACTATTCATTCTCTATTGCCGTCTGGACCTTTTCTTCTCAGAGGTGATTTAAGGAAAATCAGTCAGGACTCAAGGTAATTGCTTGCAAACTACAGAAAAAGTTTATTTTTGGCCTAAGAGCCAAAGAAAGAGGGACCAGAGTGTCCCCTGACCTTGCCAGGTACCAAAAGAGAACCACCCAGATTTGTCACCCATCTTTAAACCCTTGTCTCATACATATGCAAATTGCTCCATGAATATTCATCCTTTCAACATTATGTCATTTGCTATGACTCCTTCAACCAATTAGCTTCCATGTTTCTCATTCCTTTCCCTTTCTTGTGGCTAACATTCACTCTTGTTTACCTTCAGACACTGCAGAACAGCGTTTTTCACCCTTAATATTCAACTTTAACTCTCAGGCCTTCTGAATGATTTTGAAGTCTACTAATTCTTCTAAAATTCACTAGAAATTCACTAAATTTTCACTAATTCACTAAAATCCCTAAATCTCTATGCCCTTACCTAACACTACATTTGTAAATTTCTGGATCTCCAAATCAGAGGCTACTGTTTTTCTCTCATTCCTCTGAATAGAAACTATAAAAAGCAAGCTGAAAAGAAAAAGAACAAAGAACATTGAGAAAACACAAACTCCTCCTTCATTATTAAATTTAACAATTGTTTTTCAGTAAATATCATTGATCAATTTCTACATATATGAACACTGAAGGCTCCAGAAAGAAGCATGTGACAGAAAACAACATGAAGCTTGTGTAGAAAGCCTGATTCAAGAGCTGGGGGCAGACATCCAGTCTCAGAAGGCATAGGAAGGAAGAGCTTTCTGGGAAAAGTTGTTCTAGCTCAGGAAGTCTATGATTCAGATAAAACTAAACTTAGAGCAAGGACTTGACTACAGGGACACATTGGGTAGGAGAGGAAAATCAGATACAACTCCTGTTTTATGTTTTATTCCTCTTGACCTATAATTTTTTTTTTCTGTGCAGTAAATTAGATTTACTTATATAATAAATACTGGATTTTGTATTTAAAAGTCCCTTTGGTCTTCTTTGAGACACTCGCTATGAAAGGAAAGTTCAAGTCAGGGGACTCAAAAGCTCATTCATTTAAATTCTCCACAAAATTTTCAGAATACAAAGTTTAAAATATAAATTCTGAACCACCGGATTCTGAACTATCACTAGGGGTGAACTAACCAGATCATAAACTGCTATGATCTTGTTATAACATCTGCAATGTTATAATAGCTTTTTATTCATAGAATACCATATTGGAAGGGACCTCAAGAATCATGTGGACCAAACTTTCTTGGTAACATCATGGTCTAGATAAGATGGTCCAATATCCTGTCTAGGTGAATCTTGAAAGCGGCATATAACAAGCATCTCACCACACATAGCAACAAGACTGCAAATCAAGAAGACATAGAAGTGTAATAAGCATGAAAATCAGAAACTTAAAGCAGAAAATGTTCTAGCACAGTCTCCTAGATGCCTACACTCAGGCTTTTCTCCACATAATGTTACATTTTCCAGAGAAGTAAAATACAAAGATCATACAGTCAAGACACTCATCCTCTAAATATTTCCACCTGTGTTTTATTGTATCTACAGAAATTTGTTGAACCCGGAAACCCTTAAATTCACAAGATGAAGAAAAACATCTAAGTTTATTTTAAAAAAAGAAAAATAAAAACTTGAAAGGCTAAGCCTTAATGCTACAGAAGAGCTTGCAAACTTAAGCCTTAATAGCCTGACAAGATTATAAAATTAAAATGAGTTTTTAAGTCAATGCTTGATTTATCACCTTGGAGGCCTTCATTTTCATGTCTAAAAGTAGACTTAGTTCATGATTTCTAATGTTAGTTTGACAGCCCCCAGCAATTAAATTAAACCTGGCATTAAAAGACCACATAGTATGCATATGAAGACAGAATAGTGTATAAGAAAATCAATATTGAACACTTGAATATTGTCTATGAGACAGACAACTCTTGAAAGGCCTAGTTTCTTCTAAAGTTTTCAACGTTCAATACATTACTTGGTTTGAGTAGTCATGGTGAAATGGGACCTTTTGTGTGCACCAGGACAGGTGCCAGCAAAACCTCAACTCTGAACATAAGGAGAGCAGACATTACGTTGCTCAGGGAATCAGTAAGTGAAGATCCCCGGGAAAATGTTTTTGCAGGTGGTGGAGTTCACAGGTTATTCCAAGTTGGAAGGGACCATAGGATCATCTAGTCCAACTCCCAAGTGAAAGCCTACCCAGGGATTGAATTCACAAGTGTGGAATCATGGGCACCATGCTCCATTCATCCAAGCCCCCCACCATCTAGACCATGTCATTGAGCTCCTCATCAAGTTTTCTCTTAAACACCTCCAGGGATGGTGACTCCACCACCTCCCTGGGCAGACCATTCCACTGAGAGATTACTCTCTCTCTGGGAAAAACCTCTTCCTAACATCTAGCCTAAACCTTCCCTGGTGTAGCTTGAGGCCATGTCCTCTTGTTCTGATACTGGCAGCCTGAGAGAAGAGATTCACACTCACTTGACTACAACTTCCCTTCAGGTAGTTGTAAACAGCAATCAGATCACCGCTGAGTCTCCTCTTCTTCAGACTGAGCAACCCTAGTTCCTGCAGTTGCTCCCCATAGGGCTCGTTCTCCAGTCCTTTTACCGTCCTGGTCACCCTTCTCTTGACCCTCTCAAGCAGCTCAACAAACTGGGGAGACCAGAACTGGACACAGTGCTCAAGATGTGGTCTGACCAGTACCGAGTACAGGGGAAGAATAACTTCCCTAGTCCGACTGACCCCACTGTTCCTGATACAGGCCAGGATGCCATTGGTCATCTTAGCCACCTGGGCACACTGCCAGCTCATATTAAGTTTTCTGTCAATCATTACTCCTGAATCCCTCTCCATTTCACCACTCTCCAGCCACTCGGAGTTCATCAGCACTAGGAGGTGCTGGTCACTTTTCAAACATCACCTGCTAAGGGCACAGGAGCAGGCAATTTTCAAATGTCAGAAGCCAAGCAGGTGACACATAAGGCCGGTTTGACTGATCAGGAATTTTTCTTGGAAATAAGGCAAAGAAACAAGGATTGTCAGTAGAACAATGTTAATTCAGCAAAAAGGAAAGATATTCTTTCCAGATGCAAAATTTTGCTTGGTCTCTAGGAGAGAGACAAATGCTTGAGGAGAGGTTGGTAACAGACTAAATAATCTACTCAGGAGGACTGTTGGACTGAAAATGGTCAGAGGCTAAGGGGGCTGTGCAAAAGAAACTGCAAATGCTTGTCTGGTATCTGCTCGTGGGCCCCACTGGAGACAGCATACTAGCTGAGAAGAAGCAATTGGGTTTTTCTTGCTCAATCAGATTTTTTAAATTTTTTTTTTAATTCTAAATAATTTTTTTAAAATTTTAAAATCTATTTTTTTGCCTCATAATTAGGCAGAAGATTAGAAAAAATCTAGGTATCTCTAAGAAACATTTGAAGTTAAGTTAATTTACATAAAATGTCAGTTAAACAAATTTTAACTCTGAAAAACTTAGTAAGGAAGTCTTCTTCATCTCTAATCTTATAATACATGCTTACAGGTCTGTTAGTCAGACCCCTCCTAACATATTTTCCTCTAGATAGTTTCATGTATTTCTTTTGCTTTTGTCGCACAGAAGCTCATATATGCATTTACAGTGTGAACCAGTTAAGCAGTGTACAATTATATGAGCATTAACAACTAAAGTTACAACATTCATTTTATATATGATCTTTTCTGTAGTGTGTTAATAATTGAAATTGTATTGCTTTTCAAATAGTTCCTGCAGTTGCTCAGTGAGACTGAAAAGCTGTTACAGACAGAAAAGCTGTTACATCACACCCAGGGAATTATTATTTAGCATATGCATAATATTTTCATCCTCAAAGAGTTTTGTGAGCAGCCATACATTCATCTCCAAAAGATGCCTTGAAGCCAAGAAGGTAAATACTACAGTAACTGTTTCAAAACATGAAAGACTAAAAGACATTAAAGGTAGAAAGGGTAGGGAAGCTAAGTGACTCACCCAAAGGCAATCAATGAAAGTAAGTCAGTATCAGAGATATAATTATAAGCTGAGCACACCTAATTATATCTAGAATACGTTTAGAGAAGGAACCTGAGGCCATGCAAGTCTACATGCTTTTGTCAGCATTTCAAACATGAGGTTGTGGTGACCTTTGGAAAAAGCCAAA
>WEKX01020717.1:66838-77964 GCA_013390025.1 Pitta sordida | reverse complement strand
GAACTTCTGGATAATATTATCCCTTAGTGCAGCATGCTTGATCCAAACACCTCTGTAATTCAGCAATGTTTCAGTACATATAAAGTACATACATACTCCTTTCAGTACATATAAAGAACACATAGAGAATTATTCTGAGATCCTTGAGCACCTCCGCCCTTTGTATGATTGGGATTTGTTGACAAAATGAAAAATTCTGCTGCCAGTAATCTGGATTAATCAGATCAGTTAATGACGGGGAGCTGGGCTGGATCTGATAATTTCCTATTCTGAAAGCATAATGTGAGTGTGGATGCCACTTCTAGTGCTCATGATTTGACAATAAGTCTCCATTTTCTGATGCCTGATCCTTTTATCCTATCACTTTCATCGTGTGGAATCTCTCCCAAAAGTTCAGTCTTTGAAGCTCACTCTTCCCAGTCTGCCTCACAGAAAAAAAGCCACCTTTGCTCATGGCCTTATGAAGTGTGGCTTTGACTATTCCTCATTATGAGGGGGTTCATCTCATTTTCCTAACACCATTGTTATCTCCTCTCTGGTCACTGTTGTCTTCATCACACAAAATTTTTTGGGAGTTGTACATTCTTCACAACTCTCCTGTACAGCAGCACAGTTCTACCTCATCCCTCACGAACTTCACTAACAGATTTTTGGAACTTATTCCATGCCTTCTATCTTCAATTGCATGTGTGTGGTTCACATTGCCCCTCTCGCCCTTGTATACTCATTCTTCTACAGAACACCTAAAAGAAAAAATCTTACTTTCTCCTCTTCATGTCATTCCTTTCACCCAAACACTCTGCATTACAGCAAAACCTCTATATCATCAATTTTTCCTAGCTCACCCAAAGCTAAATACACCAAAGATATTANCCCTGGAGGTGTTTAAGAGAAGACAGGATGAGGAGCTCAATGACATGGTCTAGATGGTGGGGGGTTTGGATGGATGGAGCGTGGTGCCCGTGGTTCCATGCTTGTGGGTCTGATCCCTGGGTGGGCATTCACTTGGGAGTTGGACTAGATGATCCTGTGGGTCTCTTCCAACTCAGAATAACCTGTGAACCGTCTAGTTGGTGAGGAGTTGGACTAGATGATCCTGGGGGTCCCTTCCAACTCGGAATAACCTGTGAACCTGTGAACCTGTTTCCCCATCTTTCATGCGGGAGACCAGGGGTTCGATTCCCACCAGGAGGCAGTGGTGCCGTTTAAGAGTTGGACTTGATGATCCTTGTGGTTCCCTTCCAACTCAGAATATTCTGTGATAATTGTGATAACTGTGGCTGCAACCAGGTGAAGGCTTGAGGTTTTGAAAAAAAATTTTACCCGGTTCTCTTTTGCCTGAACATTAGCCCATCCTCCTCCACTCACATCAGATCAACTCCTTGATGATTTAGATCCTTGGGTTTTACATCTATCAAACAATAAAATTTGGACGGCTGATACTGTAGTGTAAAGCGCTTGCCTTATCTTACTCATTTTTTAGCACCGTGATTGACCAGCAAGGTTTTTACCATTCTTTATAACTCTTCCTCTTCTAATCACCATTCAAAGGTGGTAAAGTCCAGAACATCTGGTGAACTGAGAGAAGGAAGACTCTCCTTTTCTTAGGGAATGAATATACAGAATTTATAAATATCTTTTCCATAGGCAAAAACGCCAAGGATCACTGAGATGTGGCAGCTTACTTATTCACATCAAAATGTAAGATTTCAGGTGCTATTTCTTCTGGTTTTTTGTATTTGTTGTCAGCACATGGACAACAGTGCACAAAACCAGAGCTGACCTCTTCTGTCATTAGTAAGCCCATGTAAAGTAATTCATACTGGGGAGTTGGTGGACAAAATTACAGGAAAGAAACATTCTTAAAGGATTGAATTCCCTAGTCTTCAGAAGTAGTCTTTGGGTTTGTGTGGTTTTCCCTTAATGTACAACTTTTTCTTTCTTAGTTAATGAAGAATAGTGCAGATTGGAAAGCTGAGCTTATCTCGGAGAAACCTTGTCAGTAGAATTTGTTGATGATTGAAAGAAGTGAGCTCCACAGGGACCCACTAGTGGTATTCTTTTCTGATATCAATCTTTTCTCTTTACAGATATTTCTAACAGTTAAAGGAATTCACTACTGAGATAGTCTGAATGGTTGAAAAACACTTTGCAACTCTCCAGAAATACACAGGAGACACTTTCTCTAGTACTGTAGATGAACGTATCACTCTCAACTTCAAAGGAACTAAGATGTTTTGAACCAGATGAAGACTCAATCTCATAGGAAATTCCTGTTTTGCCAGTGTTCGGTTGCTGTTGCTTGTCTGGCTTCAGCTGATCTGGATCAAAAAGGTTCCAGTCCCAGCTGCTTCTCACTGTCTTCTTGAAGGTTATCCCCACTGTTTCCAATGCTCCCCCTTTGATATGTGTACATAATTGTTCCCTAACCTAATTCAATCAAAATGAAACACATTAGAAAAAAACTACTATTTAAAGTGTAGGAGCTAACCTCTGTCATTTTGATTGAATTGGGTCAGGGAGTGATTATATGTGAAAATATAACAGCGGAGTGAAAAGGAAGAGTAACAATCTATTTGCTTGGCTTAGTAATAGTCAAAACAAGCTGTAGGACTGCAGCTTTATGTGATTTATTCACAGACTAGCTTTGGATGCTATAAACTGACATGTGGCCTAAGAGATGTTTCAATGTGCACAGCCACCTTCCTTTTGATGTGGGTTCTGCATAACTTAGACACCCAAGAAATCCACAGTAGAAGGGTCAAGTGGGCCTTTCAGGCCTTCCAACATACTGATGTCTTGGGAAATTCTGCCACACACATTAAGGACTGGCAAACCCCTGCAACAGAAATGGTTTAGAACAGTGTTGTGGGAGATTCAGGGCAACTAACATGTGAGTCTTTTGAAATTAGCCTGATGGGCTCTTTTCTAGCAGATAGAGGCAGCCCTCTTCTGTTTACTCGGAAGAGGAGAATGCATTTATTGTCAGCATGCAAATGTTACTGCACCCCATCTAACAGATTTAAGTATTCCTCACGTGAAGACAGTTAATGTCGACATTTGGGTTTAACAGAAAGGACAGTCTTTGTCCACAGCCTATTTTATGTAACAAGCTTGAATTCTGCCTGACCTTTTTTAAGCAGAAGGGAAAATCATGCCAGACCCTGTGTGGCCTTGTGTGTGTGCTTTTTGGACACACAGAGAAGTTAGCCCTTTTCGGTGCTGGAGCTAATATTATTACTCTGGAGCCTATTCCTTGGTTGGAAGAAAACAAAAAAACCCTGCCTCAATCTTTTTGTTTGTTTGCTCTGTTACATAGAAAAAAACCTCACTACGACTCGTCTTCCTCAGTTCTCCCATTATCCAGGTACTGGCAAGAGTACAGAAAGCATTGTCCCAAGTAGAACACTCTAGGAAGCCATCTGTGTAACACCAAAATTCACCCTGGTGTCCCCATCTTTTTTATAGGCCCCCTTTAAGTACTGGAAGGTTGTGATAGTCTTCCCCAAATCTTCTCTTCTCCAGGCTGAGCTAACTCACTTCTTTCAATCTGTCTCCATAGAGGAGGTGCTTCAACTCTCTGACTGTCTTCATGGCGTCCTCTGGATTTGCTTCCACAGATCCATGTCTTTCTTATTCTGTGGGCCCCAGAGCTAGACACAGTACTCCTGATGGGGTTTCATGAAAGCAAAAGGGGCAGAATCACCTCCCTCAACCTGCTGGCCACACTTCTTTTGATGCAGCTCAGGATCTGGTTGGCTTTCTGGACCTCAAGCACACAGTGCTGTCTCATGTCCAGTCTTTCATCCACCAGTGCCCCTAAATTCTTTTCATTAGGGCTGCTCTCAATCACTTCATCTCCCAGCCTGTATTGCCTGGCTTGCCCCAGCCCAGGTGCAAGGCCTTGCACCTCGTCTTGTTAAACCTCATGAGGTTCACATGGACGCACTTCTCATGGTCTCAAGGGAATAAAGAGACTGACCTAGATGAAACTCTAAATAATTAATGCAGATGTCCAGAAAATATTAAACAGCCAGCTAGTACTACTTGAAAATACTGTCTCAGAGCTTTGGTTCACAATCCTTCTCAAATTCAGCATTTCTTCAGACATGAGGGTTAAGGCCAGCTGATGGCAGTTTACACAGGTACAGTTCTGCAAGGAACAGACACGCCCCATGCTGAACAGACTCTATAGTGGGTTGTTAATCTTTCCCGCAGGAAAACAGTGGACAGCTGGAGGCAGTAACCTCTTTTGCCATTGTAGTTAAATTCATCAGACACCGTGAATCAGAGCTCTTATTATTTTCCACATGAGTGTTCCTCACTCTCTGATGCTCTGATGAAATGATGCATTCAACAGAAAATAAAATGAAGTGCTGAAACCATTAAATTCTTTAATAGCAGGAGGCACTGCAAGTTTTTGTCATTAATCTGCCATAATTGGTAACTGCTGTTAATGTCTTTCAAAATACATAATATTGAAATGTTATTACTGAAAATGAGATGCATAATCTCATCTACACCCAGTTTTGCATTCCTGGCTGTGTTGTTAATTAATGTAGGAATAACACAAACATAACCTTAAAACAATATAGTCTGAAATTAAAGCTTAAATTCCGGAATTCTTGTGGGCTGTTTCCTGAAAAGAAATTTTTTGAAATATAGGGGGTATGAGGGGAAGATCACCTATTTAACCAATGCAAAAACAAGGTCTGGTTTTAACTCCAAACTGAGATGAAGTGAAATGTCAACATTCTTCACAACTCAAAAATTATGAGTTTCATATTGTGCTCGAAATCACAGATGAAAAGTGTTAGAAAATGCAGCATATTTAAATGGAAAGAGGATATGGATTTCAGGTTACCTGACTGTAGACCACACAAGCTGGACAGAATTATCTATCTCTATCACTACACATAACTTATTTGGACAGTCGAGAACAGCAATATAATAAAGTGTTAACTTTTAACTATACATATATAGTATATATATATATAGTCTGAAAGATAGATAGCAAAATATAAGTTCTCTCCTTTGAGCCTGTTGTGTTTAACATGAAAACGCAAAACCAATCCTGATTTGCACAGAGATAAAAATACCCAAAACAACAAAACAAAGAAACAGTTTATTTTTAAACCCAGTCTGAAGAGAATGCCAACCCCCCTTTCCAATACTTTTTATGTTTTCCAGAAATAAACACCACACATCATTATAAAGAAAACTATAAGTTTCAGTTTCCATGTAGGGTGTGGAACTGAAAAGCCAAGAAATCTGACTTTCACTTCTTTTTCCTCACTGACATAAAGCATGCTGCTGGCTCCTTTTGAAGCCAGGATATACAAATTCTCTGCAATACCCACAAGAAACAGAGACAAGGGAGAGTTAGGGTGGGCACTGAGGCTTCCCTGCTTCCCACTATGTCTGCCTGTTGTTTCTCAAGTGAAAGACTCTTTTCCAACCTCTCTTATTACTGGGTAAAAGTAAAAGTGACAAGAACCTGTCAGACTGAGAGCTGTGATCTTAGTTTTGAGAAAAGGAAATACATATTGCTGACTATGCAAAAGAATGAAAAAATTCTGTTGATGTTATTACAACCGGTTTTTTGTATGTGTCACAAGAAATGGGATTAGCAAATAGTGTGAGAATAGGAAACAAAATGAACACAATCTCATGGTTATTCTAAATTGTGAATATCATGATAGTTCCGTTCAATCAGGTTTCTTTTAAGGTGAATTCAATTTTTTTCTTGCAGAGAGAGTGGAAGTAGCATTAAGCAAATGCTATCCTCTATTTTAATGAAATATCTGTTTCATTCCACAAGAAAATAAGACCTCTCACAGCTAATTATCCAGTAATATCACATTTAGGCAGAGAACCTGGCAGCCACAGTGAAACTCTGGGAGATTGTTATTTATTATTTTTATTTATGGAAGCCTTTGATGTTCTTGGCACTATACAAAACAGAAGAAAAACACTCTCTTTCTTGTGGACTCTACAATCTATGGATTATGCTGTGCAATTTAAGACAAGCCTGAGCCTAGAGCAATGGAGAACTGCACCATTTCCTGGAATAGGAACATGCCATCTGCTACTCTCCTTGCAAAAATAAAGCTTGCACATCTGGTGTGCTAAACCAGCTTTGTTTTTCCCTTTGACACAGTACCATTCCCAGAGATGCTGTAAAATATAGGATAAAGCAGACCTCTGAAAGAGAGGCATAGTCACCTTGAGGCATAGGTATTGTGGCAGTTGTCAAGAGCAGCAGAGTGCTAGTCTTGCAAAATGGCCAAGATTTTGTTTACTGTGTGCAGGGCAGTCTAGGTTTGCTGCTGATGGTATGCTGAGAAAGGGGTCACAGTGGGTAAAGTAATAGTTGCTGCAATCTTTTTCCAAATCTCTCATTCCAGCAACAGTGGTGGCCTGTCCCTGGTCTCCCACCTTCTGAGCAACAAAACATACTTTCTTAAGCTAGCCCTGAAAGGGAGAGGACTCTATATACCTGTACAATTTATGCAGTGCTGTGTAGACAGCTCTATGCTAGGGCAAGATAAATTAATTTATTTAAATAGTACAGTGCACTGCCTTGCAGAGATATTATCTTGGCTTCCAGAAGCAAAATTAATAGTTTTCCACTGGGACAAGTTTGGATGATGCATCATTTTGACATAGCTATAACCCTGGCAGTTTTTGAGTCAGTTCATTTGCAGATAGGTTGGATATGCTGCACTGCCTGATGAGGATTTATCCTTTATGATCACCCTGCCCCCACAGCCTTGGTACCTGAGTAATGACCTACACCAAGCAGGTCCTAAATTTGCTAGAGAAGCTCAGACAGTGAATATACTGAGTCAAGATGGTGTACCCAACTCAGAATGGTTTAGATGTCATTTTAGTATTAAAAACTATGCAGCAAGCATAACCCCTGCATAGGCTACTCCTTGTAAGCATTTATAAAACTATATATATGGGGAAAAGATAATGCATGTAGGTGGTCATTAGGCAGGAGTTCTTGTATAGGTGGCACTGGAGAATGTGGGAAGTCAAACTGGGAGATTATGTGGCACATAGAAATGGCATCAGACAGGAGAAGAACAGGCAGTGATAAAGGATTTGCACACAGTGTCTGCTGAATAGTCAGAATGGACTTACATGTATGAAGAAATGCTTCAGTAAGTTAGTGTAGGAATTCAGATCTTTCAAAAGTGGGAGAGAGGAGATCTGCTCTTGATGGGGATGCTGCTGCAACTTGCCTACTCTACTAGTTATCATTCCATGACACACTCCCTAGATTTATTTGCTGGGAAGACAAACAGCAGAAAATAAGTCAGATTAATTTTGTGAATATTACTTTTCCCTAAAAGGTAGGATGTTAGGTAATTTTTAGTATATTTTTAGCAATAATTTCATGGAGAGAGAAGAAACAGTCTTGTTCAACATATGTAGTACAGTCAGGTCTCCTATACCATGGGACTGCGGTCTTACTCGGGTCCCCCAAAGCCCGCCTGCTGTGTTGATTGGCAGCTCATTAATATGCAAATTTGCCCTGTACCCTCAGATGGTTCCCCAGCGCTGTTTTGGCACTGTGTTGCTGTGTATCGGTTGCCGTGGTGGCTGTGCCGGGGGAGTGGGGGAGTGGCAGAGCAGCGGCAGCCGTGCCCGGGATGGGGCAAGACGTGGAGCTGCCCTCGCTGCGGCTGTGTGGGCTCATTTGCATATTCATGACTGCCTAACTGAATATTCATGTGTGCCAGGTCATGCATGCACTGTTGCAAAAAAGGGCCTCCTTAATTGCTCCAAAATCATTCCGCTAAGATGTGAAGCCGCAATATGGGGGACGCGAAGTGGGAGAGGGCTGACTGTATAATCGCATTTCTTTCCATTACTCTGTTTGGAGAAAGAGATGATTGAAGAGCAGAAAACAGGGTTCTTTCACATTCTGTTCATCCTTGCTGGCTCAGATCACATTCCCAGTCATATAGTGGGGAACTGCATCAGTAGCATGTGTGTCCTTGCCGCCTCTTCTCAACAAGCCATCAGCCTCCTCTCCCAACCAAGAAAGGGAAGCCTTCAGTTAATCAAATTGAAGGGAAGAATGGAAGTAACACTGTTAGTGGTGTTTTGACTGCTTCATAACAGCTGCAGATGAAACAGGTTCTCTATGGCAACAGAGTCCATGGAAAGACACATACTTTTGTGGTATTGTACTAGTCCCACAAATACACCTACGTATCCCATAGTGCATGTCACACAGAAAAAGATGTTCATCAGTTATTTAGCTCTTGCTTTCTACAGAAGCCTGAGTTTATCAAACTCAAACTCCCCACTTTTCTTTCATGAGTGTAAGGGGAAACTGATGAACAGTAATGGTTCACACTATACTTATGTATATGTGCTGATACATGTTTTGGTTCTCTTGCCATAACTTTATGAAATTTTGTGGTATTTATCAGAAGTCATAGTCAATACTCCCTGTGAGAGTATGCCAACTTACTACACATAAAAAGGTACTATGGCAGAAGAGGTGTTCTGTCTCAGTTCCTAAATTCTCCAGAGCCTCAGAGGAAACTTCATGAGTTCAACTTTTTCTGAAAGATGAGATTCATGTAGTTCTCTCTAAAATTGACATTGTCTGAATCTCTAAGTACTTTTCAAAATGTTCTTGATCTTTATTTTCTCTGCTTTCAGAATGTTTTGCCTAAATGTCACAGAATCACAGAATATTCTGAGTTGGACGGGAGCCACAAGGGTCATCGAGTTCAATTCCCAAGCCAATGCCCATACAAGAATCGAACCCACAACCCTGGAGCTGTGTCCTTCAGGATCCTCCACACAATAATCACACCTAAAATAGACAGTATTCAAACAAATGCATAATTAGTATAATTGAATATGCCTTGGGCTGCCCTATATAGAATATCCTATTCATCAGGCACTCATCCATAGATGTTTTATATTTCTCTTGTCCTGAGAGCATTCAAATCTGCAGAGCCCAACTCCCAAGAAAAGAGACATCAAACTACTATCAGCTTTCATCATTTTAAGTTGAAGCTGGAGTATTAAAGAAAAAAGAATCTACAAATGTCAGAGTGAGAGAAGATTGGGAGTCAGAGTCTGTAGAATTTCACTTTACATAATAAAATTTAATAAATCAGAGAAACAAACAATTATTTAAGGAATTTCAATGCTGAAAATCTATTAGTATATATAAGAATCATACCACCATTAATTATGTCTCAGAGACACTGTTCTAGAGCAGCAGATGTGGTGGTTACTTTCGTGTACTTTATTTTTTCAAAATGTAAATATTACAGAAATACACTACTAAAAATATTATTAAATCATATGATGATGAATGAGCATAGAACTATTAATGGCACACAATTTGAAGTGCACATGTCCACTGGAGTATTTAGCAATCCATGCAGATCTTATACTATGCCCTATGTGCTTTGATTTTCTCTGTTAGATGATTGAAAAACAGTCATTAAGAGTTTTCTCTAATGAGCTATGTTCAAGTATAAAATAGGTCACTCCTTTTAGAATTTAAGTGTGGCTTTTGGAATATAAATATCATCAAATTCCCTATAGGTACCAGCTTCAAATAGGGATTTGGTCTTAACATGGATTTCAGGATCTTTGAAGGGTCTTTGAAGTTTATAATTGGGTCCAAGCTGAAATGTGATGTAATTCACACAAATACTGAAGTTCACACTGCTTATAGCTGGTAGGAAATACACACTTTATTTTTTTGAGATATATCCCCAAAATTATTTGCATAAACACTTAGGTAGAAAGTTAGGAAGATATTCGCATTATGAGTACAACAGATCCTGACCCTCTGGTCAGCCAGGACTGGATCCCTTTCATATGGTTGCATCAGTCTTACTCTTTTTGCTTTCCATTAAGTTATTAAAGAGAAAGCTTTTCATGCTTTAATTTATTCTGTTTTCATTTGCAAGGCACTGAGAACGCTTAAGCAGTGAAATAGTTAGCTTTTAAGAGTGTATATAAAGGCCAAACATTATGAAAACCAAAGAAGTGTCTTCTCATCTAAACAGGTGAAAAACACAGAGTGAAACTGCCCTCTGAAATGCCACACTGTATTGCTGTTGTGCCCCTCTGAAGTCTGTTAAAAGTCGGAGCCTTTGTAGCATGTCCTGAGTATATGTAACTAACCTGAATTTTGGTTCTGCTGCAAAGATAAGCCTAGTCAAGGACCTTGCTTGTCAGAAGTGGCATTTCTGAGCTGGATGAGATCAATATGATTTGTTGTCCCTTGCAGAGTTGAACAGTGGCAGACCAGAAGCATTCTGCTTTGATTAAACTAAATATGTGATGAAGTGAGGGAACTGAAGCTCCATCCCTATGCTATTTCCTCTTTAGTCATGTACACTTCCTAGCTGACATTAAACTGAAAACTCACTTTAGCTTCAAGCTCCACCATAGATATCCAACCAGACTTCAGTCTGAGTTGCTGCATTCATGACTGCTTTGGCTTTCTCAAGTAGAGACAAAGGAGCCTTCACATGGCAAATAAGAAAACCAGAACTAAACAAATACCAGAGACAGCGAATGGATCTTGACATAGAAGTTTGGCAGATGTGACACTGGGCAATGATAGTTTACACATAAGCAAAACAAACAGAACAAAATCAAACAACTCTTTGTAGCCTGCTGTGTCTATCAATGGCTTCAGGGATAAGCACAGAAAAAGGGTCCAATCAGAAACAGACTGTATCTTTGGAATGAGTAGAAGGTAGGTCCATTGTTGATTCCAGCTACTGACCCACCTAACCAAGCTGAACAGAGTCTGTTTTCAGATTAACAATTGCTTTGGAAGGACAAGCAAGTAAGTGCTCTGCTCCCACAGTGCTCCCACAGGAGTGCTCCAAGTACAGTGAATCCCCTCTGTATTGCAACCTCTCCATTACGACTCCGCTCATTTGCGAAGCAAATTTTTCACAATTATGATTCAGCGGTCCATGAGCTCAGCTGGCTGAGACATGCGCAGTTGACTCTGCTCTGCCGAGGGGCGGTGCCGCGGTGCCTGTGGGGCGGGGCTCACCCCACCCTGCAGGGAGGCGCTCGCAATGGCGGCACCGTGCCCTCGGTCCCTGAACAGGGAA
>WEKX01020717.1:53828-66784 GCA_013390025.1 Pitta sordida | reverse complement strand
CCTGTGCTGAGACAGACTACGGGAAGGAGCAAAGAATTGTCCGCAGCGCTTCAGAGTTCTGGGGGGTGGAGCAATGTGCATGGCCTTCATGCATATTAACGACCTGCAGTTCTTTGCAAGTTTAGTGTTTTGCGACAGACTTGGCCTGTCCCTTTCCTCACGATGGAGGGGGTATAACTGTATTAGGTTATAACTAACTACGTTTCTTCATGCCTCATCTTTAGTCTCTGTGATCACTGGCCTTCAGGTGCACATTCACATCCTCCTGAAATGAGGTATGTTTGAGTTCAAACCAGTCTCTAGCTTAGAAATCAGAGAAAGATTTCATCCTTCCCAGGCAAGCATCTGAGATGGTAGGCTTTATGGTAAAGGATAAAACTGCAGTCATCAAAATCAAGTCAGTCATGATTGCAGGTAGCCACCCAAATTAGAAAGAAAAAACCCCATATTTTTGTAATTTATGCAAGATATCAAGATGATTGAAGTCCAGTATCAAGCTTGGCAATTTTCTTCTTTTCCACTGCCAGAAGACTATGGGGACATGCACACATTCCAAACTGGAAGAGCCCTGCAGGATCATCTACTCCAACCCCCCACCAACTAGACCATGTCACTGAGCTCCTCATCGAGTCTTCTCTTAAACACCTTCAGGGATGGCGACTCCACCACCTCCCTGGGCAGACCATTCCACTGAGAGATCACTCCCTCTGTGAAAAACCTCTTCCTCACATTCAGTCTAAACCTCCCCTGGCGTAGCTTAAGGCCATGTCCTCTCGTTCTGGTGTCATCAGCCTGAGGAAAGAGATTTACACACACCCGACTGCAACCTCCCTTCAGGTAGTTGTAAACAGCAATCAGGTCGCCCCTGAGTCTCCTCTTCTCCAGGCTGAACAACCCCAGCTCCTGTAGCTGCTCCCCATAGGGATTGTTCTCCAGTCCTTTCACCGTCCTGGTCGCCCTTCTCTGGACCCTCTCAAGCAGCTCAACATCCTTCTTAAACTGGGCAGACCAGAACTGGACACAGTACTCAACATGTGGTCTGACCAGGGCCGCGTACAGGGGAAGGATAATTTCCCTAGTCCGACTGACCACACTGTTCCTAATACAGGCCAGGATGCCATTGGCCCTCTTAGCCACCTGGGCACACTTTTGGCTCATATTGAGTTTTCTGTCAATCATTACTCCTAAATCCCTCTCCATTTCGCCACTCTCCAGCCACTCATCCCCCAGTCAGTAGCGATGCATGGGGTTGTTATGTCCAAAGTGAAGAACCCGGCACTTAGTCTTGATAAATCTCATACTGTTGGAGTCTGCCCATTTCTCTCGTCTGTCAAGGTCGCTCTGAAGGTCCCTCCTACCCTCCGGCAGATCGACATTTGTCCCCAGCTTGGTATCATCCCTGACAATGAGTGTATGCCCGCATCAGAATTTAATCACTTCTTCCTTTTCCTTTCCTGAAAAGTCATCTTGGAGGATGTAATCTGTGGTAAATGCAACACAATCAAAATCCCATTAGTTATATTGTCAAAATGAAATTCACTAAATTTCCCAACCAAATGTAGGCAATTGTTCTTCAATGTCATTGGTGAGGTCAGAATACTTTTCAATTATTTTTCAGGATGGAAAAGCTTCAGGGTTGTGGGTAAGCAGTAATTTCTGCTCCTGTACATCATATTTGTTTCTTCATTGCCTCAGTTTTACTGCAAAGGTACAAAGACATAGTTTTCAATTCCTGTAAACTGGCAGTCTATTCACTGAGACACATGAACACGTCAAATAATTAGGCAAATCTTGACAGGTATAAATCATCTGTGCCTTCAGAGCTCAAATCAGCTTGAAAGCTTGTTTCTCAGACCAGAATTCAAAGAGATAAAGCACCCATTTTAAACATGATTTTAAACATTTTAAACATGATAACCAACTCATTTCCTTTTGAAAACACTTTTGATGACTGTCTTCTGGTTTTCTGACATCATTGAAAACTAGCGTGAATGCAGTGTCCCTACCTTAAAAAAACTGACACCTTTACAGCCTGACTAATCCACTGCCATTTCCAAGATAACCAGCAATCTTAAAGATGTATTTTGCTGCAATAAATACCACAGGGACTAAACTTCTGTTTCTTCTTTAATTCACATCATTCAGTCAGGGCTTTCCAGTTGGTACACAGTCCTGTGTGGGTTATCAACATCCACCATTCATTGTGAAAAATTCATTATACTTCTTCAGCCATCATTCATCCTGGCACAGCTTTATGCTTTGAAAATGCTCCATAAATGATCCACTTGGATCTAAGCCTTCCTATGGAAGCAACTTAAAAAATGTTGATGAAATGGATACCTAACTGAAGAGACCTAAACATTTTTTGAGCTTTTTCAATGCTTTGGAAACTATGCTGCAAATAATTTTTTACAAATATCTGTCTGATAAAGAAACAGTGACATTTGGCAGTATTATCACATAAGTTTATTTTACAAGTTCCAGACGGAGGGATAAAACTCTGTGGTGTGACTAGCCAAACATGCCATAAAAGACACAGCAGTCTTCCTTTTCTCCATACTCTGCAGAAAATCGGTATATAAGGGCCCTTCTTAGTTCCTATGATCAAGAGAGATATGAACTCAACTCATTACTAATCAGCGACTGACAGTATAAATCTCAATAGAAAGAAGCACATGTAATGATAATGTTAGAAGGATTCACATACTTTGGGTCAATACATGAAGAGAAGATGAAACAGACATCTCCCAGTTCCCCCTACATTTCATACTGTACAGAATTACTAAAACCCTATGCCTCCATATTGGCTGAACATGGTTTATATTCTGTGTCTTCACCCATCAGGAGAATATCATCCATTTATTTTTAGGCTTTAAAGTTTGAGTAATCTTACTCCAAAAATGTTTCGGTGTCTATGGCACTTTTACACGTTCATTCATTTTCATCATGTCGTGGTTTGACCCTGGCTGGATGCCAGAGATTCACCCACAACCTCTCCTGAAGGAAAAAACTGAAAAAACCCCAGGCAAACAGGCAAAACAAGGCAAGCTACAAGTGAGAAATAAAAAGGATGTATTTATTAACTAACAAGATCAGAGCTTAATTTGAGAAACATCATTTAAAGGCAACCTTTCCCCCCCACCCGTCCTTCTCTTACAACAGATCTCATATTCCCTTTTTTGACCAGGAGACAAAAGGGGAACAGGGTAGGGGATAAGCCAGACAAGTTGGTATTTTGACCAGATTTGGGGTAGGAACCATCTCTCTGCCCTTCCATAAAGTTCTCTCTCTCTCTCTCATGAGAGGAAAAGTCTTTCATGACCCTTTCCCAAGTGAGATCTCGACCCAGGGACAACAGTTCTTCCATCCTCTGTTGTCCGAGAGTCACAGCATAGGATGCAGTGTTTTAAGTGCTACTTTGCTACTTCATTATGAGCCCATCCCAAAGTACATAATTCAGATCCTACCACAGTGCAATTCTGTCACAAAACGTCTGTCCAAAGGATCTCTGCTGAGCTCTCCGCTCCGCTCCGTATTTCTGGGCTCCCAAAACATCTGCAGTTGTTGCAGCATGATTCTCCATCTTCAGTCGTGGCCTCAGGTGGATTCAGCATCACTGGTTCCCCTCTATTCCATAGGTTTACGCCATGGTCCGTCCGTTCCACGAGCAGCAGCGAGATGCCTGGAAGAACATTCCTACCCCCTCTCTAGTAGGCCTGGGGGGACCTTCATGGCTTTCAGCTTCTTACACACGTCCTGACCCGGCCATCTACTTCCTGTTACTAACTTTTTGTCTTTTCTCTCAAATATGTTTATTCACAGAGACATCTTTATCTCTCTGACCTTGAATTCCATGGCAGCGACTGAGGCCCAGGCAAGAGCTGAGCTGTTAACCCCCTCACTGCCAGAGGAAAAAAAACCCTAAAATAGGACACATCAGCACTCAAAGACAGTTCACAAGACAAGTGCTATGTAGTTGCACCTCCTAATGAGTAGGCAGAATTTATTGTTTATTACAGGAAGTGTACTTAGTTGTGCCTAAAAGCTGTTCAAGCTCTTCTGCTCAAGGCCACTGCTTGTCTGACAAGACTATCACTATGTTTCTACTTAGGCTCTTTTGAAGACAGCTACAGTTAACCCTCAATAATTTGTGGTTCCTCTCTTGAGGGTTCACTTCCTTGCGTGGTGCATTCTCCATGATAACAGAAGTCTGTTCTGCAGTGCATTTGTGACAGCGCTTGTGTTAAACTGACAGTCATGAATATGCAAATTTGCCCAACCTGCCGTGCTGCCCCACTCAGCCCCAGCACGCTCCATCAGTCTATCAGTGGCTGTGGGCCCCCGTCACCTCCTCATGCCCAGAAATGGCTAGTGCCAGCCCGCAGTGACAAGTCGTGGCTGCCAGGCTCCCACTGCCCCCCTGTACACAGAAACAACAAATGTCAACCTGTGCCTCCAGTCCAGGATCACAGGCAGTAGCTGCCAGGCCCCTGCCCCCACCCCATGCACAGAAATGGTGAGCATCAGCCAGGCATAAGCCAGGAAAGCTGGAAATCCCCACACCCTTGTCACAGGTTATTCTGAGTTGGAGCAACTGCAGGCACTAGGGTTGTTCAGCCTGGAGCAGAGGAGACTCAGAGGTGATCTGATTGCTGTTTACAACTACCTGAAGGGAGGTTGCAGTCAGGTGGGTGTGAATCTCTTCTCTCAGGCTGACGATACCAGAACAAGAGGACATGGCCTCAAACTACGCCGGGGAAGGTTTAGGCTGGATGTTAGGAAGAAGTTTTTCCCAGAGAGTGTGATCTCTCAGTGGAATGGTCTGCCCAGGGAGGTGGTGGAGTTGCCATCTCTGGAGGTGTTTAAGAGAAGACAATGAGGTCTAGATGGTGGGAGGCTTGGATGGATGGTGCTCATGGTTCCACGTTTCTGGGCCTGATCCCTGGGTGGCTGTTCACTTGGGAGTTGGACTAGATGATCCTGTAGGTCCTTGCTGAAGGGAATTCCCTGGGCACAAGGAGGAGTCAGAAGTGATTCCCTTGGCTCCCCTGCCCTGTCCAAGGGTATGGGAAAGTGCCAGGACCGTCCCCCAGGGTTCTGGGACTGAAGGGGGAGGTGCGGTGAGTGGGAAAAAATTGCATAATAATGAGCTGCTTATCATTGTGGAGCAAGGGCTTCGCAGGGGGAAGGGGAGACCTGCAGCCCCACGATATTTGAGGGACGACTGTATTTACCTGCAACTGAGGAAGCAGTCACACATAAAAATGGAATCATAGAATGCTAAAAGTTTGGAAGGGACAGTATTCACAAGTGTAAGCAATCTCTTACAAATCTAAATCAGGGACAATTAAAGCTCTTAATGGTATGTGAAGGCCAGTGTTGAACATGAGAATATCTCTTCAGTCTCATGTAGGCTTGAAGGTCTGTTAAAGATGATCTGGGTGTCAAAAATCTTCCTGTGAAAAACTCAGCTAAAGCAGGGCTTGGTAGGAAAAGTCTAGATGAGGGAGAGGTAAGACAAGGGATTTTCTGACTCAGACATGGGAAGGGCATAATGGTTTGTATTTGTATATGTTCTATGAATAGGAGCAGACCCCTTGGGAAAATACAAAACACTGATTTGGGTATCAAGTAGCTTCAGCTCCTTTCAGGCTCTTTCTCTCTCGCCATCTATGGAGAGTTAGCACACTGATGGGCAAACAGTATAGAGATTATAGAGAGGCTACAGCTGCAGCCAGCCATACACTCTATCCATTGGACCTACCAGCCAATGCCCCTGTCTATTGCTCCATGGAGACTGGACAGGACTGGACAGTGTCCCCCTGCTGTTAGATAATAAAGGTTTCTGTTGGGCTGATAATGTAAAGGCAGCATATGTACTTCAACTACATGTTGTGCGGATGCTTTGTGATCTGAAATGACCTGGAAAATGTATTTTGCTTTTCAGATATGTTTTGGCATGCTCCAAAGCACATACAAATAGTCTCTTGCAAACTAGAAGGTGTTTTGGCATACCACTTCAAACAAACTTATCAAAGAAATACCTGTGGTAGACATGTCTCTGGGCAAAAGCCTCACAGCTCACATAATTAAAGTAATGACCATTTACTGCAATCCCATGTACTTTTCCACCTTGGAGCTCACAATGTATTAGGAAATCTAAGTCATAACACTCAGGCAAGCCAGAGAAAAAATGTTCTCTACTTTTATAGACAAAGAAGAGGAAGTTCAGACTGGCCTGATGACTCACCAGTGTATTTAGGAGTATAAAACCTCCTTGAATAAACTGAGATAAGATTTACAAAGCCGACCTAAAAAAGAGGGGTTTATGTATATAAATCATATGTCCTGCCAATCATGTTCACCTGAAAGAACATTTCCTCTTTTGACTTTTTTATTGTTGTCATTAATCCCATACTTTTTGTGTAGTAACTGTTCAATCCAGTCATTTTTCAGTTTTGTCATACATATCACAATATTTTGTGATTGAGGAATATCAGTTAAATTTATAGCTGAATCTCATTGTAGATAGTTTTCCAGAGTGCATCTCATCAATTCTTCTGCTGTTCTATTGTGAGGAATCCAAGTACACTGTGAAAACCATTTTTAGCTAGCTCTCTGGTTCTTTCACATTCTGTGTGGGATTCACCCTGAATAGTCTACCAGTCCAACTGTTTTCAAAGAAATGTTATGCTATAAATCTATTTCATTTGCAGCTTCCTGAACACCTCTGTAACTAGAGAGTATAAAATCTGTACCTCAATTCATTAAAATTTCCTATGGCAGTCCAGCTCTGAAAAGCTTTTTATTGGAGGCTAACATAATATATTAAGTGTTCAAAGAGTTCAGTGCTGTTGCCTTTGGATACCACATAATATGGTTACCAAAATCTGAGAAAGATATAGAACCAGAAATGCTGCACAGAAGTGCACTAATTAGATCATTGCTTATTCAAGAGAAGAGATCTTTCATCTCCAGGAATTCAGGCAATTAGGTGAGGTTCGTCACAGTACACCACAGGGGCAGTCAGTTGATACTAATGAGTTTTGTACTGTCCTTGAGTAAACAACCGGTAATCATGGGCTCATTATGGCTCTTCCATTTCCATGTTTTCTTCCCAGATGCTGGACTCTGTGGTCTGGCAATGTGTTAAGGCCTTGTCATTACTTTGTGTCTGCACATATCACTTCTGCTTGTTCTTTCTGCTCTCTGCCCACACAGTTTTTTCTGCGTGTGGAACTGGCGCTGACCCTGCCCATTCAGCCCTCACCCCATCCACATAATTCTTTTCATGTCCTAGCACAGCTTCCATTGAAAGTACAGAATTGTTTATAGACATGCCTCTTTCTTGAGCTTATTTTACCAGAGATGAAAATTCTAGTTACAGAGAATAACTCCATTATTTCTGCTCAACACAGCAGTTGTTGCAACTGGATGAATTTTAGTATATTTTATAAAGTATCAAATTTTTATGTTACACTGACAGCACTTTAACTTCAAGATGTTCAAATACTGCAGCTTAAATCATTTTTATTACACCCTCTCAAGCATCCGAATTTTTTTCATATACCAGTTCATATTTTATCAATATAGCAATAAAAGTACCTGCACACAAGAAATAATTAAAATCTGAATGTAAATAAGTTTTGACATTTGAATTCATAGAGATTGTAACGACTGGCTTTAAAAGCAGATGCATACAATTATTTGTGGACTCTGGGCCAGCCTGTGCTCTCTGGAGTATATCGACTGTAGCTTCCTATTAGAGCCAATGACAACAGATGTATGGTGTGATAAGCTGTAAGAGACTCAAACCTGAAAAGCCCAGCTGGTCAGGGATACTTAGGTAGTGCTAAAAGACCACTCAGAGACCAATGGAATCAGCCATTCTACAGAAATCTAAGACTTCATTAAAAAATCACTTGTATTTTATGTCCAATGAAAATTAGACTGTATTGATACACTTTACATACTTTAATTTCTTCATCAGATTATTTAAGTGTAGCTTCCTTTATGTAAAAAGAGATTCTGACACCTAAACAAAGGTATATATTGCCATTTGAGATGCACTGGCTGTCAGCTGCTGCTCCAGACAGGAGTTCTGTGTACAATTAATGTAACATTGGTAAATAGATATAGTTGCAAACATATTCACCTGATGCTTGTATTTAGGTGACTAAAATCCAGCACCAGTGATTGTCAGTAACTGAGTTTAATGCCTGGATACATTTCAGATTTAAACTTCTCTTGCAAGTAGAGTTAAATATGAATTTTCTTGTTTTTTCATCCTCAGCTTATTCCATAATGTCTTCCTTAAAACACATTTGGTCTGCCTTTTATATATACTGCTCACCCTGATGATTCTTGAGCTGTAGTGCATAATGTTTCACTGTTTCTGATAAAGAACAAATTAGTTTCATATACAGGTGTCTATAATGTCTGTCTATGCAGACTTCTTTTGTGATTGCTTACCTTAAAAAAATCTAAACTAAGATACTTATTCCAACAAGAACATGTTTCTGAAGCAGATAATACAGGAAAATGTGCTCTCATTATGAACAATCTGTGCTTAGACTTGTACTTAATTCAGTTGTCTTGAATATATAGTATATGTATATATATATATAAATGTCTGAGTATCCCATCTCAATCCAGGATAATTTTAGGATGCATGCAAAGCCTTCATAATTTGCACTTGGTTACATGAAACATGTTTTTTGTTGTCAAATTCTTTTCTTTCCAGCCTTTTCTTTCTTGGAGTAATCTAACCCTTTTCAAAGAGAAGCCTGCCAGACCACAGACTGTTTCGTCACTGAGAACCCTGGGGTATCACTGAATAGGCACAAAGAACATAACAATGCCCAAGAAGTAAAGTATGGTTTATGTAAGCATATTTAAGCAGCAGAACCTGTCTCATCTGTCAGCTAAAATGTATTTCACAATAGATACAGAAAAATTTGTAAGAGTGGGAAAAGAAAACAATGCCTGTTTTAATATCCTCTGAAATGGTAATTTGCTATGAAATTAACATTAAGGTAAAGAGAGATGCTCACAAACTGCATGAAAAAAGTACTGAGACACCAAATTTTTTAAAAAGAGAAGAATGTGGATTATTCTTATTTTTTAATTGCTCATGATGCCGAGCAAAACTATGAACTTTGAGTGCAGATTTAGGTCTGAATTTAAGTTTCTCTTTTATCTAAAACTTTTTAAATAATTAGAGAAGTCAGTCAGTGACTAGATCCATAAAGAGGACTTTAGATTGACCTTTGGGTTTCTATAACCCATGGATGTTTGCTAAATGTTGATGCAGGTCTCATTGTGTCTGCAAATGCTCAAATATTCCTGTCTCTCTCACACTCAAGAGATAAGATTCTAGAGGATCGATTAAAACATGCGTGGACCAGACTGACAAGTGAAACTCGTTATAAAGAGCTGAACCAACTGATCTCTGGCACAGGAACTAGCAGACTGCTTAACTTCTAAATACCACTCAACCAACAGTGTGGAACTGCATATAGAAAAAGGGACAGATGACTAGATCACTTCCCTCAGCTCATTCACATAGACACACCATCTCTGTAGCAAAAAGCGTACTCAGTACTACACTCATGCAGTCGGAGTTGTCTAAGTTGGTTTTAATGGAGTAGTGAGTGTCCCCATCTCTCATGCAGGAGACCGGGAGTTTGATTCCCACCAGGGAGGCAGTGATGTTGTTTAAGAGTTGGACTTGATGATCCTTGTGGGTCCCTTCTAACTCAGAATATTCTGTGAAATAATCTGTGAAATATAGTGCAATGTCAAAGAGAGTCAAGCCCTGTCTTGTGTATGTGGATGTTTTTATTCAGAGGCTGAGACCACCAATTAATTTTACACAGATAACCAAAAAGTTATTGTGGTAAAGATTTGCTTCTTCCTAGTGATCTGGGCTACTGTAAAAAACATTGACCTAGAAGTGAGATAGCCACACAGCTTTATCCATCATTATTGGAATGGACTGCCCAGGGAGATGGTGGAGTCACCGTCCCTGGAGGTGTTTAAGAAAAGACTCGATGAGGAGCTTAATGACATGGTCTAGCTGGGGGGTGTAGGGCTGGATGATCCTGGGCCCCTTCCGGCTCGGAGTGGCCTGCTAGACTGTGAGGGAACTAGGTTTGTGTTACCACTCTGGAATGCGCTTTCGGTCTCTGTACAGGTATTAGATGGTGAGTTGGACTAGATGATCCTTGTGGGTCTCTTCCAACTCGTAATATTCTGTGATTCTGTGATTCTGTGATTAGATAAATTATGTGGGTTTAACATATCCTTTTCTAAAGAGAGACCTGGAGTTGATATTCAGTTTTTGAAAATCATTAAAAATAATTTCATTCTCATTTACACCAGTGTGAATAACAGTGTTGAAGAATCTGATCCACAAACTAGTGGCAAATATTTTCTCTCACATGAACACACCCCATTCTTCTGTTATGTAGCATGAACTGACTTTTAGTTTTGTTTTCTTTTGTGTTTTGGTTTGGTTTGGTTTGGTTTGGTTGGTTGATTTGATTTGTTTTGTTTTGTTTTTTCCCTATAACTTTAACATGAAAACAAATAGGACTTTTGGTGAATATAGATATTCCTGAGAGAGAAATTTAATGTAGTGAGTTAACTGGTACATAAACAAATGACTCTCCTTCTCTTCTTTGTCTTTTGGATATTTTTGGATTTATCTCTAGTTTAAAAATCAACTCTTCTTTTTTCAGTAGAAAAGATCATTGTGCTCCTGTAATTTTCATGCTACATCTAGGAGGCATATCCATTTTATTATATCCAGGCACACTTAACCTAAGCACCAAAAATTAAAAATACAGCACTGCCTTGTGCTGTATATATGGAACACAATGAGCAACAATCCAACTAGACATTGGAAATATTAGATAGTGTTAAAATGGCAAGAAACTTACATGTTAATTACAGTAAACCCCTGATTATTTGTCCTTCACATCTTTGCGGTTTCAATTCTTCTTAATTCATTTTTCAGCAAAAAAACAGGGTCCGCGCAAGCACAGATAACTCTGTGAGGCAAGACAATTCATGAATATGTGAATGGACTCATGAATATGTAAATAAGCCCCACTCATCACACCACTCGTTTCAGCCCCAGAACACTCTGTGTGTCAGTGCCGCCCCGCTCGCTGGAGTGCTCTTCACATGTCTATGAGCTCTGGTGGATGAGCAATCACCTGTCACCACCTCAGGCTGCCTGCAGGAGGGTTCCAGCGCCCACTTCTACACCACAGTGGGGCCAGAAACCCTTTGGCCCTTGTCGATGCACAGCAGCAGTGTGGCACACCTAGTGGGGCCTGGGGCTGAGGCTGGGTCAGGGAGGGTGACTGCAGTGGCAGTGCCCACGGCTGCATTGGGGCCAAGTCGGGGCAGAGATGCTGCCGACCATGACCCTGAGCCACCGAAGACCAACATGGCAAGGTGAGAACGGAAGCTGTGGCACCGCAGCTCGGCTCAGCATCCCTGTCAGCCGGGGTGGGGCAGCGGCAAGCATGGTGGCATCAGACTGTGCAGGGGGGTAGAGTGAGGACATGGCCATGGCTGAGCCTCAGGGAGAGGCAGCCCAGCTGCCCATGTAGGCTGCATGGTACCGCTGCAAATCTCACTCCCCAGTGCCTCATCCTCCCCTGCTGGGGCATCAGCAGTATGGGCAGCTGCTGCTGCCGTGGGCTGCACACCGGGCAGCAGAGCAGGGCTGCTGCTGACTCCTCCTGCCCATTCCCCCATGGCGGGGGTAGTCACCACTCAGTGCATCTCAGAGGAGTGGCAGCAGCAGCAGGAGAGGCATGGACAGCCCAAGGAGCAGGCATTACCCCACCATCTCCTTTACCCAGCTCATTTGCAGCTGCCACCGGCCCACCCTCATGCGACCAGCCCTGATGGGAGGTGGGGAGGTGGCCCGTGGCTGCTGCCCAACAGGGACAGAACAAGCGGCAATGACCTGGGGAAAAGCGGGAATGGTCAGCTTCCCTCAGCCTGCTCTTGGGCTGTCATGTTGGCCTGGCTGCACACAGCTCTGTCTTTATCATAGAAAAATACTTAGAAAGAAAAGAGACATTTTACAGTGAATATTACATCTATAAACATTCTTTAAAATGCTAGTTACTTTAGCTATGCTTAAGTTTCCAATGTGATTTCCATTATAAGCTTGTTCCTAATTGTTTATAATGTTCTAAATGATTCTATTTTCAGGCTCAATGCCTCTGTCTTTTGCCTCAAATAAATAACGAAAATTCTACTTTCCTTACAGTCAGTTTTCATTATAATACCTGTGTCTCCATGTTCATTCTGTTTTCTGACCTGAGCTGAAGTACTACGACCTAAAATTAAATTCAACAGCTAATCTTTGTGCAGCAAAACTGTAAATATGTGCAATGACCTTTAAAGATCATACACAATGAATTTTAAACACACTTGTGACTTCCTGTAGCCACAAATTCAGAGTAGCTTTTATGAATAACTGTGCAGTGATGGGTGTAGTTCTATGAAGGAAAAGCCTCTAACTGCAAATACTGTTACAATTCTCAAGGTGAAAAATAATCTTTTATATATACAGAAGGGAGTACTTTCTATATTTCAGGGTTAATACTCTAACTCTCATTCTAGTGTCTGAAGCTACATTTTCTTGGTCCCATTCTTGGGCCTTGAGGGCAACTTACACTGTACAGTTAAGTTATACAGTAATACCTCACTACTTCGTGCTTCAGCACTCACAGCTCCAGTTCATCATGGATTTTTTCAGTGTAGAACTTTTCCCTGCTTATTCTCCACTTAATGTTTTTTTCTGGCTCACGTGACCGAGGTCACTCATTGGCTCAGCAAATTTTTGAGCATGTGTACAGTGTTCTTCTCCTACAATGGGGGCGGGGCAGCTCCATACCCCCCATTCCTGGCACGAGGTGGGGGAACAG